>CALYLW010000106.1:213035-813035 GCA_944989445.1 Ampullaceana balthica
TTGTACTGTAAGAGTCATTGAATTGTTGTACTGTAAGAGTCATTGAATTGTTGTACTGTAAGAGTCATTGAATTGTTGTACTGTAAGAGTCATTGAATTGTTGTACTGTAAGAGTCATTGAATTGTTGTACTGTAAGAGTCATTGAATTGTTGTACTGTAAGAGTCATTGAATTGTTGTACTGTAAGAGTCATTGAATTGTTGTACTGTAAGAGTCATTGAATTGTTGTACTGTAAGAGTCATTGAATTGTTGTACTGTAAGAGTCATTGAATTGTTGTACTGTAAGAGTCATTGAATTGTTGTACTGTAAGAGTCATTGAATTGTTGTACTGTAAGAGTCATTGAATTGTTGTACTGTAAGAGTCATTGAATTGTTGTACTGTAAGAGTCATTGAATTGTTGTACTGTAAGAGTCATTGAATTGTTGTACTGTAAGAGTCATTGAATTGTTGTACTGTAAGAGTCATTGAATTGTTGTACTGTAAGAGTCATTGAATTGTTGTACTGTAAGAGTCATTGAATTGTTGTACTGTAAGAGTCATTGAATTGTTGTACTGTAAGAGTCATTGAATTGTTGTACTGTAAGAGTCATTGAATTGTTGTACTGTAAGAGTCATTGAATTGTTGTACTGTAAGAGTCATTGAATTGTTGTACTGTAAGAGTCATTGAATTGTTGTACTGTAAGAGTCATTGAATTGTTGTACTGAAAGAGTCATTGAATTGTTGTACTGTAAGAGTCATTGAATTGTTGTACTGTAAGAGGCATTGATTTGTTGTACTGTAAGAGGCATTGAATTGTACTGAAAGAGGCATTGAATTGTTGTACTGAAAGAATCATTGAATTGTTGTACTGTAAGAGGCATTGAATTGTTGTACTGTAAGAGGCATTGAATTGTTGTACTGTAAGAGGCATTGAATTGTTGTACTGTAAGAGCCATTGAATTGTTGTACTGTAAGAGTCATTGAATTGTTGTACTGTAAGAGTCATTGAATTGTTGTACTGTAAGAGTCATTGAATTGTTGTACTGTAAAAGTCATTTAATTGTTGTACTGTAAGAGTCATTGAATTGTTGTACTGTAAGAGGCATTGAATTGTTGTACTGTAAGAGTCATTGAATTGCTGTACTGTAAGAGTCATTGAATTGTTGTACTGTAAGAGTCATTGAATTGTTCTGAAAGAGGCATTTAATTGTACTGAAAGAGTCATTGAATTGTTGTACTGTAAGTGTCATTGAATTGTACTGAAAGAGGCATTGAATTGTTGTACTGTAAGAGTCATTGAATTGTTGTACTGTAAGAGTCATTGAATTGTTGTACTGTAAGAGGCATTGAATTGTTGTACTGTAAGAGGCATTGAATTGTTGTACTGTAAGAGTCATTGAAGTGTTGTACTGTAAGAGGCATTGAATTGTTGTACCGTAAAAGGCATTGAATTGTTGTACTGAAAGAGGCATTGAATTGTTGTACTGTAAGAGTCATTGAATTGTTGTACTGAAGGAGGCATTGAATTGTTGTACTGTAAGAGTCATTGAATTGTTGTACTGTAAGAGTCATTGAATTGTACTGAAAGAGGCATTGAATTGTTGTACTGTAAGAGGCATTGAATTGTACTGAAAGAGTCATTGAATTGTTGTACTGTAAGAGTCATTGAATTGTACTGAAAGAGGCATTGAATTGTTGTACTGTAAGAGTCATTGAATTGTTGTACTGTAAGAGGCATTGAATTGTTGTACTGTAAGAGGCATTGAATTTTTGTACTGTAAGAGGCAATGAATTGTACTGAAAGAGGCATTGAATTGTTGTACTGTAAGAGGCATTGAATTGTTGTACCGTAAGAGTCATTGAATTGTTGTACTGTAAGAGTCATTAAATTGTTGTACTGTAAGAGTCATTGAATTGTTGTTCTGTAAGAGTCATTGAATTGTTGTAATGTAAGAGTCATTGAATTGTTGTACTGTAAGAGGCATTGAATTGTTGTACTGTAAGAGCATTGAATTGTTGTACTGTAAGAGTCATTGAATTGTTGTACTGTAAGAGTCATTGAATTGTTGTACTGTAAGAGTCATTGAATTGTTGTACTGTACGAGTCATTGAATTGTTGTACTGTAAAAGTAATTGAATTGTTGTACTGTAAGAGTCATTGAATTGTTGTACTGTAAGAGGCATTGAATTGTTGTACTGTAAGAGGCATTGAATTGTACTGAAAAGGCATTGAATTGTTGTACCGTAAGAGTCATTGAATTGTTGTACCGTAAGAGGCATTGAATTGTTGTACTGTAAGAGTCATTGAATTGTTGTACTGTAAGAGTCATTGAATTGTTGTAATGTAAGAGTCATTGAATTGTTGTACTGTAAGAGGCATTGAATTGTTGTACTGTAAGAGTCATTGAATTGTTGTACTGTAAGAGGCATTGAATTGTTGTACTGTAAGAGGCATTGAATTGTTGTACTGTAAGAGTCATTGAATTGTTGTACTGTAAGAGGCATTGAATTGTTGTACTGTAAGAGTCATTGAATTGTTGTACTGTAAGATTCATTGAATTGTTGTACTGTAAGAGGCATTGAATTGTTGTACTGTAAGAGTCATTGAATTGTTGTACTGTAAGAGTCATTGAATTGTTGTACTGTAAGAGTCATTGAATTGTTGTACTGTAAGAGGCATTGAATTGTTGTACTGTAAGAGGCATTGAATTGTTGTACTGTAAGAGTCATTGAATTGTTGTACTGTAAGAGTCATTGAATTGTTGTACTGTAAGAGGCATTGAATTGTTGTACTGTAAGAGGCATTGAATTGTTGTACTGTAAGAGTCATTGAATTGTTGTACTGTAAGAGTCATTGAATTGTTGTACTGTAAGAGTCATTGAATTGTTGTACTGTAAGAGTCATTGAATTGTTGTACTGTAAGAGTCATTGAATTGTTGTACTGTAAGAGTCATTGAATTGTTGTACTGTAAGAGGCATTGAATTGTTGTACTGTAAGAGGCATTGAATTGTTGTACTGTAAGAGGCATTGAATTGTTGTACTGTAAGAGGCATTGAATTGTTGTACTGTAAGAGGCATTGAATTGTTGTACTGTAAGAGGCATTGAATTGTTGTACTGTAAGAGGCATTGAATTGTTGTACTGTAAGAGGCATTGAATTGTTGTACTGTAAGAGGCATTGAATTGTTGTACTGTAAGAGTCATTGAATTGTTGTACTGTAAGAGTCATTGAATTGTTGTACTGTAAGAGTCATTGAATTGTTGTACTGTAAGAGTCATTGAATTGTTGTACTGTAAGAGTCATTGAATTGTTGTACTGTAAGAGTCATTGAATTGTTGTACTGTAAGAGTCATTGAATTGTTGTACTGTAAGAGTCATTGAATTGTTGTACTGTAAGAGTCATTGAATTGTTGTACTGTAAGAGTCATTGAATTGTACTGTAAGAGGCATTGAATTGTTGTACTGTAAGAGTCATTGAATTGTTGTACTGTAAGAGTCATTGAATTGTTGTACTGTAAGAGGCATTGAATTGTTGTACTGTAAGAGGCATTGAATTGTTGTACTGTAAGAGTCATTGAATTGTTGTACTGTAAGAGGCATTGAATTGTTGTACTGTAAGAGTCATTGAATTGTTGTACTGTAAGAGGCATTGAATTGTTGTACTGTAAGAGTCATTGAATTGTTGTACTGTAAGAGTCATTGAATTGTTGTACTGTAAGAGGCATTGAATTGTTGTACTGTAAGAGTCATTGAATTGTTGTACTGTAAGAGTCATTGAATTGTTGTACTGTAAGAGGCATTGAATGTTGTACTGTAAGAGTCATTGAATTGTTGTACTGAAAGAGTCATTGAATTGTTGTACTGTAAGAGGCATTGAATTGTTGTACTGAAAGAGTCATTGAATTGTTGTACTGTAAGAGTCATTGAATTGTTGTACTGTAAGAGTCATTGAATTGTTGTACTGTAAGAGTCATTGAATTGTTGTACTGTAAGAGGCATTGAATTGTTGTACTGTAAGAGTCATTGAATTGTTGTACTGTAAGAGTCATTGAATTGTTGTACTGTAAGAGTCATTGAATTGTTGTACTGTAAGAGGCATTGAATTGTTGTACTGTAAGAGTCATTGAATTGTTGTACTGTAAGAGGCATTGAATTGTTGTACTGTAAGAGTCATTGAATTGTTGTACTGAAGAGTCATTGAATTGTTGTACTGTAAGAGTCATTGAATTGTTGTACTGTAAGAGTCATTGAATTGTTGTACTGTAAGAGTCATTGAATTGTTGTACTGTAAGAGTCATTGAATTGTACTGAAAGAGTCATTGAATTGTTGTACTGTAAGAGTCATTGAATTGTACTGAAAGAGTCATTGAATTGTTGTACTGTAAGAGTCATTGAATTGTTGTACTGTAAGAGTCATTGAATTGTTGTACTGTAAGAGTCATTGAATTGTTGTACTGTAAGAGTCATTGAATTGTTGTACTGTAAGAGTCATTGAATTGTTGTACTGTAAGAGTCATTGAATTGTTGTACTGTAAGAGTCATTGAATTGTTGTACTGTAAGAGTCATTGAATTGTTGTACTGTAAGAGTCATTGAATTGTTGTACTGTAAGAGTCATTGAATTGTTGTACTGTAAGAGTCATTGAATTGTTGTACTGTAAGAGTCATTGAATTGTTGTACTGTAAGAGTCATTGAATTGTTGTACTGTAAGAGTCATTGAATTGTTGTACTGTAAGAGTCATTGAATTGTTGTACTGTAAGAGTCATTGAATTGTTGTACTGTAAGAGTCATTGAATTGTTGTACTGTAAGAGGCATTGAATTGTTGTACTGTAAGAGGCATTGAATTGTTGTACTGTAAAGAGGCATTGAATTGTTGTACTGTAAGAGTCATTGAATTGTTGTACTGTAAGAGGCATTGAATTGTTGTACTGTAAGAGGCATTGAATTGTTGTACTGTAAGAGGCATTGAATTGTTGTACTGTAAGAGTCATTGAATTGTTGTACTGTAAGAGTCATTGAATTGTTGTACTGTAAGAGTCATTGAATTGTTGTACTGTAAGAGTCATTGAATTGTTGTACTGTAAGAGTCATTGAATTGTTGTACTGTAAGAGTCATTGAATTGTTGTACTGTAAGAGGCATTGAATTGTTGTACTGTAAGAGTCATTGAATTGTTGTACTGTAAGAGTCATTGAATTGTTGTACTGTAAGAGTCATTGAATTGTTGTACTGTAAGAGGCATTTGAATTGTTGTACTGTAAGAGTCATTGAATTGTTGTACTGTAAGAGTCATTGAATTTGTACTGAAAGAGGCATTGAATTGTTGTACTGTAAGAGTCATTGAATTGTTGTACTGTAAGAGTCATTGAATTGTTGTACTGTAAGAGGCATTGAATTGTTGTACTGTAAGAGGCATTGAATTGTTGTACTGTAAGAGTCATTGAAGTGTTGTACTGTAAGAGGCATTGAATTGTTGTACTGTAAGAGGCATTGAATTGTTGTACTGTAAGAGGCATTGAATTGTTGTACTGTAAGAGGCATTGAATTGTTGTACTGTAAGAGTCATTGAATTGTTGTACTGAAGGAGGCATTGAATTGTTGTACTGTAAGAGTCATTGAATTGTTGTACTGTAAGAGTCATTGAATTGTGTACTGAAAGAGGCATTGAATTGTTGTACTGTAAGAGGCATTGAATTGTACTGAAAGAGTCATTGAATTGTTGTACTGTAAGAGTCATTGAATTGTACTGAAAGAGGCATTGAATTGTTGTACTGTAAGAGTCATTGAATTGTTGTACTGTAAGAGGCATTGAATTGTTGTACTGTAAGAGGCATTGAATTTTTGTACTGTAAGAGGCATTGAATTGTACTGAAAGAGGCATTGAATTGTTGTACTGTAAGAGTCATTGAATTGTTGTACCGTAAGAGTCATTGAATTGTTGTACTGTAAGAGTCATTGAATTGTTGTACTGTAAGAGTCATTGAATTGTTGTACTGTAAGAGTCATTGAATTGTTGTACTGTAAGAGTCATTGAATTGTTGTACTGTAAGAGTCATTGAATTGTTGTACTGTAAGAGGCATTGAATTGTTGTACTGTAAGAGGCATTGAATTGTTGTACTGTAAGAGTCATTGAATTGTTGTACTGTAAGAGTCATTGAATTGTTGTACTGTAAGAGTCATTGAATTGTTGTACTGTAAGAGTCATTGAATTGTTGTACTGTAAGAGTCATTGAATTGTTGTACTGTAAGAGTCATTGAATTGTTGTACTGTAAGAGTCATTGAATTGTTGTACTGTAAGAGGCATTGAATTGTACTGTAAGAGGCATTGAATTGTTGTACCGTAAGAGTCATTGAATTGTTGTACTGTAAGAGGCATTGAATTGTTGTACTGTAAGAGTCATTGAATTGTTGTACTGTAAGAGTCATTGAATTGTATGGCATTGTTGTACTGTAAGAGTCATTGAATTGTTGTACTGTAAGAGGCATTGAATTGTTGTACTGTAAGAGGCATTGAATTGTTGTACTGTAAGAGTCATTGAATTGTTGTACTGTAAGAGTCATTGAATTGTTGTACTGTAAGAGTCATTGAATTGTTGTACTGTAAGAGTCATTGAATTGTTGTACTGTAAGAGTCATTGAATTGTTGTACTGTAAGAGTCATTGAATTGTTGTACTGTAAGAGGCATTGAATTGTTGTACTGTAAGAGTCATTGAATTGTTGTACTGTAAGAGGCATTGAATTGTTGTACTGTAAGAGTCATTGAATTGTACTGTAAGAGGCATTGAATTGTTGTACTGTAAGAGTCATTGAATTGTTGTACTGTAAGAGGCATTGAATTGTTGTACTGTAAGAGTCATTGAATTGTTGTACTGTAAGAGTCATTGAATTGTTGTACTGTAAGAGTCATTGAATTGTTGTACTGTAAGAGTCATTGAATTGTTGTACTGTAAGAGTCATTGAATTGTTGTACTGTAAGAGGCATTGAATTGTTGTACTGTAAGAGCATTGATTGTTGTACTGTAAGAGTCATTGAATTGTTGTACTGTAAGAGTCATTGAATTGTTGTACTGTAAGAGTCATTGAATTGTTGTACTGTAAGAGTCATTGAATTGTTGTACTGTAAGAGTCATAAATAAAAGGAGGTCCATTGTCTCTGACAGTAGGCACAATTCATACCTCTGTTTAGTACTGTAAGAGGCTTGAATTGTTAGTACTGTAAGAGGCATGAATGTTTCCACTGTAGAGTGCTTTGATTGTACTGTACTGTATAAGAGTCATTGAAATTTATTGAAATTTGTACTGTAAGACGTAATCTGATTGTTCTGAAAGAGGCATTGAAATTGTGTGTCTGTGAGTCTTTGTATTGTTTGTACTGTGTATCAGAGTCATAAAAGGAGTCATCATTGGAATGTGTACTGTATAAGAGTATGTGAATGACTGTACGATGTAAGAGATCATTGAGGCCATTGTTGTGGAATTTCATGTGAGTCTTGTTTTTGTTTTGGTGTTACTGTATATGTCAAGAGTCATTGAATTGTACTGATAGAGGCATTGACATTGTTATTGCGTGATGAATTGTCACTGTAATTGTTGTACTGTGTAAGAAGTCATTGAATTGTACTGTAAGAAACGTCATTGTAAGAGTCATTGAATTTGTTGTATTGTAAGAGGCATTGAAATTGTAATGTAAGAGGATTGGCCATTGAATTTGAACATTTTGACATTTAATTAAGACGGCCATGAATTATTTGCATCATTTTGCATAGTTGCACATATTGTAATTATTTGGTTTTTGTTGTGTGTGCTTGTACTGTAAGATTAAAGAATTAAAGTATGTCATTGAATTGTTTTTTTTTTTGTACTGTAAGGTGTTCATTTTGAGATAGAAGTCATTGGGAAATTGTTGTTGTTTCTTGTAAGAAAGTCAGTTGTATTGTTCTGAAAGAGGCAATTGAATTGTTTGATTATTGTTTTGTACTGGTAAAGATTTAAGAAAGAAATATAGAGTAGTCATTGTCATTGTATTTATTGTACTGTTTTAAGGAAAAGAGAGGTCATTTTTTTTAATTTTGTTACTTAATTGAAAGGGTCAGTGTTGGAAGTGTTGTTTGTTTTATTACTGTAAAGAATTTCTTATTGAATTGTTACTGAAAGAGATGGCATTGAATATTGTTGTTCTTTTGTTTTGTATGTAAAGAAGGCCATTTTATGAGATTTGAATTTTGAACATTGGCATGAATTCGGCATTGAAATTGTTTGTATGTGTTTTTTTGTACTGTAAATAAGAAAGGTCTCTTGAATTGTTTTGTTTTTACTGTAAGAGGCATTTTCATTTTGAATCATTTTGAATTGTTGTTTGTTACTTGTGAAGAGTCATTGAATTGTTGTTCTGTATGTTGTCTTGTTTGCTGTTGTACTGTAAAGAGTCATTGAATTGTTCTGAAAGAGGCATGAATGGCCATGTCACTGGGCATATTTTGAGTCCAGGTTTGCATTCTGTAAATCTCTGGAGTATCTGGTCTGGGGAATGTTGGACTGAAGAGATGCATTGAATTGTTGTACTGTAGAGTCATGAGTCATTGTCCTGATGAGTTTGAATGTTGTACTGTAAGAGTCATTTTGTTGAAAGTTGATTGTTACTGTAGAGGCATTGAATTGTTGTACTGTAAGAGTATTGATTGTTCTGTAAGAGCATTGAATTGTTGTACTGTAAGAGTCATTGAATTGTTGTACTGTAAGAGTCATTGATTGTTCTGAAAGAGGCATTGAATTGTTGTACTGTAAGAGTCATTGATTGTTGTACTGTACGAGTCATTGAATTGTTGTACTGTAAGAGTAATTGAATTGTTGTACTGTAAGAGTCATTGAATTTGTTGTACTGTAAGAGGCATTGAATTGTTGTACTGTAAGAGGCATTGAATTGTACTGAAAAGGCATTGAATTGTTTACCGTAAGAGTCATTTAATTGTTGTACTGTAAGAGTCATTGAATTGTTGTACTGTAAGAGTCATTGATTGTAATGTAAGAGGCATTGAATTGTTGTACTGTAAGAGTCATTGAATTTGTTGTACTGTAAGAGTCATTGAATTGTTGTACTGTAAGAGGCATTGAATTGTTGTACTGAAAGAGGCATTGAATTGTTGTACTGTAAGAGCATTGAATTGTACTGAAAGAGGCATTGAATTGTTGTACTGAAAGAGGCATTGAATTGTTGTACTGTAAGAGGCATTGAATTGTACTGAAAGAGGCATTGAATTGTTGTACTGTAAGAGTCATTGAATTGTACTGTAAGAGGCATTGAATTGTTGTACTGTAAGAGGCATTGAATTGTACTGTAAGAGTCATTGAATTGTACTGAAAGAGGCATTGAATTGTACTGAAAGAGGCATTGAATTGTTGTACTGTAAGAGTCATTGAATTGCTGTACTGTAAGAGTCATTGAATTGTTGTACTGTAAGAGTCATTGAATTGTTGTACTGTAAGAGTCATTGAATTGTTGTACTGTAAGAGGCATTGAATTGTTGTACTGTAAGAGTCATTGAATTGTTGTACTGTAAGAGGCATTGAATTGTTGTACTGTAAGAGTCATTGAATTGTTGTACTGTAAGAGTCATTGAATTGTTGTACTGTAAGAGTCATTGAATTGTTGTACTGTAAGAGTCATTGAATTGTTGTACTGTAAGAGTCATTGAATTGTTGTACTGTAAGAGTCATTGAATTGTTGTACTGTAAGAGTCATTGAATTGTTGTACTGTAAGAGTCATTGAATTGTTGTACTGAAAGAGTCATTGAATTGTTGTACTGTAAGAGTCATTGAATTGTTGTACTGTAAGAGGCATTGATTTGTTGTACTGTAAGAGGCATTGAATTGTACTGAAAGAGGCATTGAATTGTTGTACTGAAAGAGTCATTGAATTGTTGTACTGTAAGAGGCATTGAATTGTTGTACTGTAAGAGGCATTGAATTGTTGTACTGTAAGAGGCATTGAATTGTTGTACTGTAAGAGCCATTGAATTGTTGTACTGTAAGAGTCATTGAATTGTTGTACTGTAAGAGTCATTGAATTGTTGTACTGTAAGAGTCATTGAATTGTTGTACTGTAAAAGTCATTTGAATTGTTGTACTGTAAGAGTCATTGAATTGTTGTACTGTAAGAGGCATTGAATTGTTGTACTGTAAGAGTCATTGAATTGCTGTACTGTAAGAGTCATTGAATTGTTGTACTGTAAGAGTCATTGAATTGTTGTACTGTAAGAGGCATTGAATTGTGTACTGAAAGAGTCATTGAATTGTTGTACTGTAAGAGTCATTGAATTGTACTGAAAGAGGCATTGAATTGTTGTACTGTAAGAGTCATTGAATTGTTGTACTGTAAGAGGCATTGAATTGTTGTACTGTAAGAGGCATTGAATTGTTGTACTGTAAGAGGCATTGAATTGTTGTACTGTAAGAGTCATTGAATTGTTGTACTGTAAGAGTCATTGAATTGTTGTACTGTAAGAGTCATTGAATTGTTGTACTGTAAGAGTCATTGAATTGTTGTACTGTAAGAGTCATTGAATTGTTGTACTGTAAGAGTCATTGAATTGTTGTACTGTAAGAGGCATTGAATTGTTGTACTGTAAGAGTCATTGAATTGTTGTACTGAAAGAGGCATTGAATTGTTGTACTGTAAGAGTCATTGAATTGTTGTACTGTAAGAGGCATTGAATTGTTGTACTGTAAGAGTCATTGAATTGTTGTACTGTAAGAGTCATTGAATTGTTGTACTGTAAGAGTCATTGAATTGTTGTACTGTAAGAGGCATTGAATTGTTGTACTGTAAGAGGCATTGAATTGTTGTACTGTAAGAGTCATTGAATTGTTGTACTGTAAGAGTCATTGAATTGTTGTACTGTAAGAGGCATTGAATTGTTGTACTGTAAGAGTCATTGAATTGTTGTACTGTAAGAGTCATTGAATTGTTGTACTGTAAGAGTCATTGAATTGTTGTACTGTAAGAGTCATTGAATTGTTGTACTGTAAGAGGCATTGAATTGTTGTACTGTAAGAGTCATTGAATTTGTACTGAAAGAGGCATTGAATTGTTGTACTGTAAGAGTCATTGAATTGTACTGTAAGAGGCATTGAATTGTTGTACTGTAAGAGTCATTGAATTGTACTGTAAGAGGCATTGAATTGTTGTACTGTAAGAGTCATTGAATTGTTGTACTGTAAGAGTCATTGAATTGTTGTACTGTAAGAGTCATTGAATTGTTGTACTGTAAGAGGCATTGAATTGTTGTACTGTAAGAGTCATTGAATTGTTGTACTGTAAGAGTCATTGAATTGTTGTACTGTAAGAGTCATTGAATTGTTGTACTGTAAGAGGCATTGAATTGTTGTACTGTAAGAGTCATTGAATGTTGTACTGTAAGAGTCATTGAATTGTTGTACTGTAAGAGTCATTGAATTGTTGTACTGTAAGAGTCATTGAATTGTACTGAAAGAGGCATTGAATTGTTGTACTGTAAGAGGCATTGAATTGTTGTACTGTAAGAGTCATTGAATTGTTGTACTGTAAGAGGCATTGAATTGTTGTACTGTAAGAGTCATTGAATTGTTGTACTGTAAGAGTCATTGAATTGTTTACTGTAAGAGGCATTGAATTGTTGTACTGTAAGAGTCATTGAATTGTTGTACTGTAAGAGTCATTGAATTGTTGTACTGTAAGAGTCATTGAATTGTTGTACTGTAAGAGTCATTGAATTGTTGTACTGTAAGAGGCATTGAATTGTTGTACTGTAAGAGGCATTGAATTGTTGTACTGTAAGAGGCATTGAATTGTTGTACTGTAAGAGTCATTGAATTGTTGTACTGTAAGAGTCATTGAATTGTTGTACTGTAAGAGTCATTGAATTGTTGTACTGTAAGAGTCATTGAATTGTTGTACTGTAAGAGTCATTGAATTGTTGTACTGTAAGAGTCATTGAATTGTTGTACTGTAAGAGTCATTGAATTGTTGTACTGTAAGAGGCATTGAATTGTTGTACTGTAAGAGTCATTGAATTGTTGTACTGTAAGAGTCATTGAATTGTTGTACTGTAAGAGTCATTGAATTGTTGTACTGTAAGAGGCATTGAATTGTTGTACTGTAAGAGGCATTGAATTGTTGTACTGTAAGAGTCATTGAATTGTTGTACTGTAAGAGGCATTGAATTGTTGTACTGTAAGAGTCATTGAATTGTTGTACTGTAAGAGTCATTGAATTGTACTGAAGGCATTGTTGTACTGTAAGAGTCATTGAATTGTTGTACTGTAAGAGTCATTGAATTGTTGTACTGTAAGAGTCATTGAATTGTTGTACTGTAAGAGTCATTGAATTGTTGTACTGTAAGAGTCATTGAATTGTTGTACTGTAAGAGGCATTGAATTGTTGTACTGTAAGAGTCATTGAATTGTTGTACTGTAAGAGGCATTGAATTGTTGTACTGTAAGAGTCATTGAATTGTTGTACTGTAAGAGTCATTGAATTGTTGTACTGTAAGAGTCATTGAATTGTTGTACTGTAAGAGTCATTGAATTGTTGTACTGTAAGAGTCATTGAATTGTTGTACTGTAAGAGTCATTGAATTGTTGTACTGTAAGAGTCATTGAATTGTTGTACTGTAAGAGTCATTGAATTGTTGTACTGAAAGAGTCATTGAATTGTTGTACTGTAAGAGTCATTGAATTGTTGTACTGTAAGAGGCATTGAATTGTTGTACTGTAAGAGGCATTGAATTGTACTGAAAGAGGCATTGAATTGTTGTACTGAAAGAGTCATTGAATTGTTGTACTGTAAGAGGCATTGAATTGTTGTACTGTAAGAGGCATTGAATTGTTGTACTGTAAGAGGCATTGAATTGTTGTACTGTAAGAGCCATTGAATTGTTGTACTGTAAGAGTCATTGAATTGTTGTACTGTAAGAGTCATTGAATTGTTGTACTGTAAGAGTCATTGAATTGTTGTACTGTAAGAGTCATTGAATTGTTGTACTGTAAGAGTCATTGAATTGTTGTACTGTAAGAGGCATTGAATTGTTGTACTGTAAGAGTCATTGAATTGCTGTACTGTAAGAGTCATTGAATTGTTGTACTGTAAGAGTCATTGAATTGTGTACTGTAAGAGGCATTTAATTGTACTGAAAGAGTCATTGAATTGTTGTACTGTAAGAGTCATTGAATTGTACTGAAAGAGGCATTGAATTGTTGTACTGTAAGAGTCATTGAATTGTTGTACTGTAAGAGTCATTGAATTGTTGTACTGTAAGAGGCATTGAATTGTTGTACTGTAAGAGGCATTGAATTGTTGTACTGTAAGAGTCATTGAAGTGTTGTACTGTAAGAGGCATTGAATTGTTGTACCGTAAAAGGCATTGAATTGTTGTACTGAAAGAGGCATTGAATTGTTGTACTGTAAGAGTCATTGAATTGTTGTACTGAAGGAGGCATTGAATTGTTGTACTGTAAGAGTCATTGAATTGTTGTACTGTAAGAGTCATTGAATTGTACTGAAAGAGGCATTGAATTGTTGTACTGTAAGAGGCATTGAATTGTACTGAAAGAGTCATTGAATTGTTGTACTGTAAGAGTCATTGAATTGTACTGAAAGAGGCATTGAATTGTTGTACTGTAAGAGTCATTGAATTGTTGTACTGTAAGAGGCATTGAATTGTTGTACTGTAAGAGGCATTGAATTTTTGTACTGTAAGAGGCAATGAATTGTACTGAAAGAGGCATTGAATTGTTGTACTGTAAGAGGCATTGAATTGTTGTACCGTAAGAGTCATTGAATTGTTGTACTGTAAGAGTCATTAAATTGTTGTACTGTAAGAGTCATTGAATTGTTGTTCTGTAAGAGTCATTGAATTGTTGTAATGTAAGAGTCATTGAATTGTTGTACTGTAAGAGGCATTGAATTGTTGTACTGTAAGAGCATTGAATTGTTGTACTGTAAGAGTCATTGAATTGTTGTACTGTAAGAGTCATTGAATTGTTGTACTGTAAGAGTCATTGAATTGTTGTACTGTACGAGTCATTGAATTGTTGTACTGTA
This sequence comes from Ampullaceana balthica, assembly GCA_944989445.1. NCBI lineage: Eukaryota > Metazoa > Mollusca > Gastropoda > Lymnaeidae > Ampullaceana > Ampullaceana balthica. The sequence continues at coordinate 227,104 of CALYLW010000106.1, forward strand.
AAGAGTAATTGAATTGTTGTACTGTAAGAGTCATTGAATTGTTGTACTGTAAGAGGCATTGAATTGTTGTACTGTAAGAGGCATTGAATTGTACTGAAAAGGCATTGAATTGTTGTACCGTAAGAGTCATTGAATTGTTGTACCGTAAGAGGCATTGAATTGTTGTACTGTAAGAGTCATTGAATTGTTGTACTGTAAGAGTCATTGAATTGTTGTAATGTAAGAGTCATTGAATTGTTGTACTGTAAGAGGCATTGAATTGTTGTACTGTAAGAGTCATTGAATTGTTGTACTGTAAGAGGCATTGAATTGTTGTACTGTAAGAGGCATTGAATTGTTGTACTGTAAGAGTCATTGAATTGTTGTACTGTAAGAGGCATTGAATTGTTGTACTGTAAGAGTCATTGAATTGTTGTACTGTAAGAGTCATTGAATTGTTGTACTGTAAGAGGCATTGAATTGTTGTACTGTAAGAGTCATTGAATTGTTGTACTGTAAGAGTCATTGAATTGTTGTACTGTAAGAGTCATTGAATTGTTGTACTGTAAGAGTCATTGAATTGTTGTACTGTAAGAGGCATTGAATTGTTGTACTGTAAGAGGCATTGAATTGTTGTACTGTAAGAGGCATTGAATTGTTGTACTGTAAGAGTCATTGAATTGTTGTACTGTAAGAGTCATTGAATTGTTGTACTGTAAGAGTCATTGAATTGTTGTACTGTAAGAGTCATTGAATTGTTGTACTGTAAGAGTCATTGAATTGTTGTACTGTAAGAGGCATTGAATTGTTGTACTGTAAGAGGCATTGAATTGTTGTACTGTAAGAGGCATTGAATTGTTGTACTGTAAGAGGCATTGAATTGTTGTACTGTAAGAGGCATTGAATTGTTGTACTGTAAGAGGCATTGAATTGTTGTACTGTAAGAGGCATTGAATTGTTGTACTGAAAGAGGCATTGAATTGTTGTACTGTAAGAGTCATTGAATTGTTGTACTGTAAGAGGCATTGAATTGTTGTACTGTAAGAGTCATTGAATTGTTGTACTGTAAGAGTCATTGAACGTTGTACTGTAAGAGTCATTGAAGTGTACTGAAAGAGGCATTGAATTGTTGTACTGTAAGAGTCATTGAATTGTTGTACTGTAAGAGTCATTGAATTGTTGTACTGTAAGAGTCATTGAATTGTTGTACTGTAAGAGTCATTGAATTTTGTACTGTAAGAGGCATTGAATTGTTGTACTGTAAGAGTCATTGAATTGTTGTACTGTAAGAGGCATTGAATTGTTGTACTGTAAGAGTCATTGAATTGTTGTACTGTAAGAGTCATTGAATTGTTGTACTGTAAGAGTCATTGAATTGTTGTACTGTAAGAGTCATTGAATTGTTGTACTGTAAGAGTCATTGAATTGTTGTACTGTAAGAGGCATTGAATTGTTGTACTGTAAGAGTCATTGAATTGTTGTACTGTAAGAGTCATTGAATTGTTGTACTGTAAAGAGTCATTGAATTGTTGTACTGTAAGAGTCATTGAATTGTTGTACTGTAAGAGGCATTGATTGTTGTACTGTAAGAGGCATTGAATTGTACTGAAAGAGGCATTGAATTGTTGTACTGAAAGAGTCATTGAATTGTTGTACTGTAAGAGGCATTGAATTGTTGTACTGTAAGAGGCATTGAATTGTTGTACTGTAAGAGGCATTGAATTGTTGTACTGTAAGAGCCATTGAATTGTTGTACTGTAAGAGTCATTGAATTGTTGTACTGTAAGAGTCATTGAATTGTTGTACTGTAAGAGTCATTGAATTGTTGTACTGTAAGAGTCATTGAATTGTTGTACTGTAAGAGTCATTGAATTGTTGTACTGTAAGAGGCATTGAATTGTTGTACTGTAAGAGTCATTGAATTGTTGTACTGTAAGAGTCATTGAATTGTTGTACTGTAAGAGTCATTGAATTGTTGTACTGTAAAGAGGCATTTAATTGTACTGAAAGAGTCATTGAATTGTTGTACTGTAAGAGTCATTGAATTGTACTGAAAGAGGCATTGAATTGTTGTACTGTAAGAGTCATTGAATTGTTGTACTGTAAGAGTCATTGAATTGTTGTACTGTAAGAGGCATTGAATTGTTGTACTGTAAGAGGCATTGAATTGTTGTACTGTAAGAGTCATTGAAGTGTTGTACTGTAAGAGGCATTGAATTGTTGTACTGTAAGAGGCATTGAATTGTTGTACTGAAAGAGGCATTGAATTGTTGTACTGTAAGAGTCATTGAATTGTTGTACTGAAGGAGGCATTGAATTGTTGTACTGTAAGAGTCATTGAATTGTTGTACTGTAAGAGTCATTGAATTGTACTGAAAGAGGCATTGAATTGTTGTACTGTAAGAGGCATTGAATTGTACTGAAAGAGTCATTGAATTGTTGTACTGTAAGAGTCATTGAATTGTACTGAAAGAGGCATTGAATTGTTGTACTGTAAGAGTCATTGAATTGTTGTACTGTAAGAGGCATTGAATTGTTGTACTGTAAGAGGCATTGAATTTTTGTACTGTAAGAGGCAATGAATTTGTACTGAAAGAGGCATTGAATTGTTGTACTGTAAGAGGCATTGAATTGTTGTACCGTAAGAGTCATTGAATTGTTGTACTGTAAGAGTCATTAAATTGTTGTACTGTAAGAGTCATTGAATTGTTGTTCTGTAAGAGTCATTGAATTGTTGTAATGTAAGAGTCATTGAATTGTTGTACTGTAAGAGGCATTGAATTGTTGTACTGTAAGAGGCATTGAATTGTTGTACTGTAAGAGTCATTGAATTGTTGTACTGTAAGAGTCATTGAATTGTTGTACTGTAAGAGTCATTGAATTGTTGTACTGTACGAGTCATTGAATTGTTGTACTGTAAGAGTAATTGAATTGTTGTACTGTAAGAGTCATTGAATTGTTGTACTGTAAGAGGCATTGAATTGTTGTACTGTAAGAGGCATTGAATTGTACTGAAAAGGCATTGAATTGTTGTACCGTAAGAGTCATTGAATTGTTGTACCGTAAGAGGCATTGAATTGTTGTACTGTAAGAGTCATTGAATTGTTGTACTGTAAGAGTCATTGAATTGTTGTAATGTAAGAGTCATTGAATTGTTGTACTGTAAGAGGCATTGAATTGTTGTACTGTAAGAGTCATTGAATTGTTGTACTGTAAGAGGCATTGAATTGTTGTACTGTAAGAGGCATTGAATTGTTGTACTGTAAGAGTCATTGAATTGTTGTACTGTAAGAGGCATTGAATTGTTGTACTGTAAGAGTCATTGAATTGTTGTACTGTAAGATTCATTGAATTGTTGTACTGTAAGAGGCATTGAATTGTTGTACTGTAAGAGGCATTGAATTGTTGTACTGTAAGAGGCATTGAATTGTACTGTAAGAGTCATTGAATGTTGTACTGTAAGAGGCATTGAATTGTACTGTAAGAGGCATTGAATTGTTGTACTGTAAGAGTCATTGAATTGCTGTACTGTAAGAGTCATTGAATTGTTGTACTGTAAGAGTCATTGAATTCTTGTACTGTAAGAGGCATTGAATTGTTGTACTGTAAGAGTCATTGAATTGTTGTACTGTAAGAGGCATTGAATTGTTGTACTGTAAGAGTCATTGAATTGTTGTACTGTAAGAGTCATTGAATTGTTGTACTGTAAGAGTCATTGAATTGTTGTACTGTAAGAGTCATTGAATTGTTGTACTGTAAGAGGCATTGAATTGTTGTACTGTAAGAGGCATTGAATTGTTGTACTGTAAGAGTCATTGAATTGTTGTACTGTAAGAGGCATTGAATTGTTGTACTGTAAGAGTCATTGAATTGTTGTACTGTAAGAGTCATTGAATTGTTGTACTGTAAGAGTCATTGAATTGTTGTACTGTAAGAGTCATTGAATTGTTGTACTGTAAGAGTCATTGAATTGTTGTACTGTAAGAGTCATTGAATTGTTGTACTGTAAGAGGCATTGAATTGTTGTACTGTAAGAGTCATTGAATTGTTGTACTGTAAGAGGCATTGAATTGTTGTACTGTAAGAGGCATTGAATTGTTGTACTGTAAGAGTCATTGAATTGTTGTACTGTAAGAGGCATTGAATTGTTGTACTGTAAGAGTCATTGAATTGTTGTACTGTAAGAGTCATTGAATTGTTACTGAAAGAGGCATTGAATTGTTGTACTGTAAGAGTCATTGTATTGTACTGTAAGAGTCATTTGAATTGTTGTACTGTAAGAGTCATTGAATTGTTGTACTGTAAGAGTCATTGAATTTGTACTGAAAGAGGCATTGAATTGTTGTACTGTAAGAGGCATTGAATTGTTGTACTGTAAGAGTCATTGAATTGTTGTACTGTAAGAGGCATTGAATTGTTGTACTGTAAGAGTCATTGAATTGTTGTACTGTAAGAGTCATTGAATTGTTCTGAAAGAGGCATTGAATTGTTGTACTGTAAGAGTCATTGAATTGTTGTACTGTACGAGTCATTGAATTGTTGTACTGTAAGAGTCATTGAATTGTTGTACTGTAAGAGTCATTGAATTGTTGTACTGTAAGAGGCATTGAATTGTTGTACTGTAAGAGGCATTGAATTGTACTGAAAGAGGCATTGAATTGTTGTACTGTAAGAGTCATTTGAATTGTTGTACTGTAAGAGTCATTGAATTGTTGTACTGTAAGAGTCATTGAATTGTAATGTAAGAGGCATTGAATTGTTGTACTGTAAGAGTCATTGAATTGTTGTACTGTAAGAGTCATTGAATTGTTGTACTGTAAGAGGCATTGAATTGTTGTACTGAAAGAGGCATTGAATTGTTGTACTGTAAGAGGCATTGAATTGTACTGAAAGAGGCATTGAATTGTTGTACTGAAAGAGGCATTGAATTGTTGTACTGTAAGAGGCATTGAATTGTACTGAAAGAGGCATTGAATTGTTGTACTGTAAGAGTCATTGAATTGTACTGTAAGAGGCATTGAATTGTTGTACTGTAAGAGGCATTGAATTGTACTGTAAGAGTCATTGAATTGTACTGAAAGAGGCATTGAATTGTACTGAAAGAGGCATTGAATTGTTGTACTGTAAGAGTCATTGAATTGTTGTACTGTAAGAGTCATTGAATTGTTGTACTGTAAGAGTCATTGAATTGTTGTACTGTAAGAGTCATTGAATTGTTGTACTGTAAGAGGCATTGAATTGTTGTACTGTAAGAGTCATTGAATTGTTGTACTGTAAGAGGCATTGAATTGTTGTACTGTAAGAGTCATTGAATTGTTGTACTGTAAGAGTCATTGAATTGTTGTACTGTAAGAGTCATTGAATTGTTGTACTGTAAGAGTCATTGAATTGTTGTACTGTAAGAGTCATTGAATTGTTGTACTGTAAGAGTCATTGAATTGTTGTACTGTAAGAGTCATTGAATTGTTGTACTGTAAGAGTCATTGAATTGTTGTACTGAAAGAGTCATTGAATTGTTGTACTGTAAGAGTCATTGAATTGTTGTACTGTAAGAGGCATTGATTTGTTGTACTGTAAGAGGCATTGAATTGTACTGAAAGAGGCATTGAATTGTTGTACTGAAAGAATCATTGAATTGTTGTACTGTAAGAGGCATTGAATTGTTGTACTGTAAGAGGCATTGAATTGTTGTACTGTAAGAGGCATTGAATTGTTGTACTGTAAGAGCCATTGAATTGTTGTACTGTAAGAGTCATTGAATTGTTGTACTGTAAGAGTCATTGAATTGTTGTACTGTAAGAGTCATTGAATTGTTGTACTGTAAAAGTCATTTAATTGTTGTACTGTAAGAGTCATTGAATTGTTGTACTGTAAGAGGCATTGAATTGTTGTACTGTAAGAGTCATTGAATTGCTGTACTGTAAGAGTCATTGAATTGTTGTACTGTAAGAGTCATTGAATTGTTCTGAAAGAGGCATTTAATTGTACTGAAAGAGTCATTGAATTGTTGTACTGTAAGTGTCATTGAATTGTACTGAAAGAGGCATTGAATTGTTGTACTGTAAGAGTCATTGAATTGTTGTACTGTAAGAGTCATTGAATTGTTGTACTGTAAGAGGCATTGAATTGTTGTACTGTAAGAGGCATTGAATTGTTGTACTGTAAGAGTCATTGAAGTGTTGTACTGTAAGAGGCATTGAATTGTTGTACCGTAAAAGGCATTGAATTGTTGTACTGAAAGAGGCATTGAATTGTTGTACTGTAAGAGTCATTGAATTGTTGTACTGAAGGAGGCATTGAATTGTTGTACTGTAAGAGTCATTGAATTGTTGTACTGTAAGAGTCATTGAATTGTACTGAAAGAGGCATTGAATTGTTGTACTGTAAGAGGCATTGAATTGTACTGAAAGAGTCATTGAATTGTTGTACTGTAAGAGTCATTGAATTGTACTGAAAGAGGCATTGAATTGTTGTACTGTAAGAGTCATTGAATTGTTGTACTGTAAGAGGCATTGAATTGTTGTACTGTAAGAGGCATTGAATTTTTGTACTGTAAGAGGCAATGAATTGTACTGAAAGAGGCATTGAATTGTTGTACTGTAAGAGGCATTGAATTGTTGTACCGTAAGAGTCATTGAATTGTTGTACTGTAAGAGTCATTAAATTGTTGTACTGTAAGAGTCATTGAATTGTTGTTCTGTAAGAGTCATTGAATTGTTGTAATGTAAGAGTCATTGAATTGTTGTACTGTAAGAGGCATTGAATTGTTGTACTGTAAGAGCATTGAATTGTTGTACTGTAAGAGTCATTGAATTGTTGTACTGTAAGAGTCATTGAATTGTTGTACTGTAAGAGTCATTGAATTGTTGTACTGTACGAGTCATTGAATTGTTGTACTGTAAAAGTAATTGAATTGTTGTACTGTAAGAGTCATTGAATTGTTGTACTGTAAGAGGCATTGAATTGTTGTACTGTAAGAGGCATTGAATTGTACTGAAAAGGCATTGAATTGTTGTACCGTAAGAGTCATTGAATTGTTGTACCGTAAGAGGCATTGAATTGTTGTACTGTAAGAGTCATTGAATTGTTGTACTGTAAGAGTCATTGAATTGTTGTAATGTAAGAGTCATTGAATTGTTGTACTGTAAGAGGCATTGAATTGTTGTACTGTAAGAGTCATTGAATTGTTGTACTGTAAGAGGCATTGAATTGTTGTACTGTAAGAGGCATTGAATTGTTGTACTGTAAGAGTCATTGAATTGTTGTACTGTAAGAGGCATTGAATTGTTGTACTGTAAGAGTCATTGAATTGTTGTACTGTAAGATTCATTGAATTGTTGTACTGTAAGAGGCATTGAATTGTTGTACTGTAAGAGTCATTGAATTGTTGTACTGTAAGAGTCATTGAATTATTGTACTGTAAGAGTCATTGAATTGTTGTACTGTAAGAGGCATTGAATTGTTGTACTGTAAGAGGCATTGAATTGTTGTACTGTAAGAGGCATTGAATTGTTGTACTGTAAGAGGCATTGAATTGTTGTACTGTAAGAGTCATTGAATTGTTGTACTGTAAGAGTCATTCAATTGTTGTACTGTAAGAGTCATTGAATTGTTGTACTGTAAGAGTCATTGAATTGTTGTACTGTAAGTGTCATTGAATTGTTGTACTGTAAGAGGCATTGAATTGTTGTACTGTAAGAGGCATTGAATTGTTGTACTGTAAGAGGCATTGAATTGTTGTACTGTAAGAGGCATTGAATTGTTGTACTGTAAGAGGCATTGAATTGTTGTACTGTAAGAGGCATTGAATTGTTGTACTGTAAGAGGCATTGAATTGTTGTACTGAAAGAGGCATTGAATTGTTGTACTGTAAGAGGCATTGAATTGTTGTACTGTAAGAGGCATTGAATTGTTGTACTGTAAGAGTCATTGAATTGTTGTACTGTAAGAGTCATTGAACCGTTGTACTGTAAGAGTCATTGAAGTGTACTGAAAGAGGCATTGAATTGTTGTACTGTAAGAGTCATTGAATTGAAATACTGTAAGAGTCATTGAATTGTTGTACTGAAAGAGTAATTGAATTGTTGTACTGTAAGAGTCATTGAATTGTACTGAAAGAGGCATTGAATTGTTGTACTGTAAGAGTCATTGAATTGTACTGAAAGAGGCATTGAATTGTTGTACTGTAAGAGGCATTGAATTGTTGTACTGTAAGAGGCATTGAATTGTTGTACTGTAAGAGTCATTGAATTGTTGTACTGTAAGAGTCATTGAATTGTACTGTAAGAGTCATTGAATTGTTGTACTGAAAGAGGCATTGAATTGTTGTACTGTAAGAGGCATTGAATTGTTGTACTGTAAGAGTCATTGAATTGTTGTACTCTAAGAGGCATTGAATTGTTGTACTGTAAGAGTCATTGAAAGGTTGTACTGTAAGAGTCATTGAATTGTACTGAAAGAGGCATTGAATTGTACTGTAAGAGGCATTTAATTGTTGTACTGAAAGAGTCATTGAATTGTTGTACTGTAAGAGGCATTGAATTGTACTGAAAGAGTCATTGAATTGTTGTAATGTAAGAGTCTTTGAATTGTACTGAAAGAGGCATTGAATTGTTGTACTGTAAGAGTCATTGAATTGTTGTACTGTAAGAGTCATTGAATTGTTGTACTGTAAGAGGCATTGAATTGTTGTACTGTAAGAGGCATTGAATTGTTGTACTGTAAGAGTCATTGAATTGTTGTACTGTAAGAGGCATTGAATTGTTGTACTGTAAGAGGCATTGAATTGTTGTAATGAAAGAGGCATTGAATTGTTGTACTGTAAGAGTCATTGAATTATTGTACTGAAAGAATCATTGAATTGTTGTACTGTAAGATTCATTGAATTGTTGTACTGGAAGAGTCATTGAATTGTACTGAAAGAGGCATTGAATTGTTGTACTGTAAGAGTCATTGAATTGTACTGAAAGAGTCATTGAATTGTTGTACTGTAAGAGTCATTGAATTGTACTGAAAGAGGCAATGAATTGTTGTACTGTAAGAGTCATTGAATTGTTGTACTGTAAGAGGCATTGAATTGTTGTACTGTAAGAGGCATTGAATTGTTGTACTGTAAGAGTCATTGAATTGTTGTACTGTAAGAGTCATTGAATTGTTGTACTGTAAGAGTCATTGAATTGTTGTACTGTAAGAGGCATTGAATTGTTGTACTGTAAGAGGCATTGAATTGTTGTACTGTAAGAGTCATTGAATTGTTGTACTGTAAGAGTAATTGAATTGTTGTATTGTAAGAGTCATTGAATTGTTGTACTGTAAGAGTAATTGAATTGTTGTACTGTAAGAGTCATTGAATTGTTGTACTGTAAGAGTCATTGAACTGTTGTACTGTAAGAGTCATTGAATTGTTGTACTGTAAGAGGCATTGAATTGTTTTACTGTAAGAGTCATTGAATTGTTGTACTGTAAGAGGCATTGAATTGTTGTACTGTAAGAGGCATTGAATTGTTGTACTGTAAGAGTCATTGAATTGTTGTACTGTAAGAGTAATTGAATTGTTGTACTGTAAGAGTCATTGAATTGTTGTACTGTAAGAGTCATTGAATTGTTGTACTGTAAGAGTCATTGAATTGTTGTACTGTAAGAGGCATTGAATTGTTGTACTGTAAGAGGCATTGAATTGTTGTACTGTAAGAGTCATTGAATTGTTGTACTGTAAGAGTCATTGAATTGTTGTACTGTAAGAGGCATTGAATTGTTTGTACTGTAAGAGTCATTGAATTGTTGTACTGTAAGAGGCATTGAATTGTTGTACTGTAAGAGTCATTGAATTGTTTGTACTGTAAGAGTCATTGAATTGTTGTACTGTAAGAGGCATTGAATGTTGTACTGTAGAGTCATTGAATTGTTGTACTGAAAGGGTTATTAAAGTGGTGTCCTAAAAGGCATGTGAGTGCTGTACTGAAAGAGGTACTGTATATAGTTTCCATGGGAGTTATGTGGAGAAAGTAGAGATTTTTTATTGATTTTTAAATTATTTTTTTGTTGTTGTTCAGACAGGGATGGATTAAAGTCTGTGATGTGGGATGTGAGAATATTAGCAGAGATGTAATGAATCTGAGGTCTGACTTCGCACGATGTTTGAATGTTTGATGGCGTGCAGCAAAGGCGACTACTAATGACGTGTGATCAGATTTACAAATGAAGTGCTACAGCTCGAATTGAAAGAATCGTGACTGGTTAACAACGTGTTGATGATCAATTTTTGATTCACTGTCATTAGACCGATGTTTCAGGTTAAAAAAAATTATTGCATTAAATGTATTCATGTATCGCACATTTCAGATCGACGTATGAGTGGATCACAGAGAAAGGAACAGTCGCACCCTAAATGTGACGGTTTTAGCAAAGTTGGTTCAATTTATTAAAGTTAGCACTTTTCTGGAAAAAAACGTTTGCTATGTTTACAGTAAGAGGCACTCCACTATATCCCTGGCCCAAGGCTAACGTTAACATTTTAACGGATCGGGCTTCAAAATATGTTAGTTTAATGGTGAAATCGCTCCTTCCCGGGGCATTCATGCGGGTAATTTGCATATGCTAGCGCAAATCAATCTTGCAATGTTTCAAACAACATGAAACCATTGCCATATAACATAAAAGGGTTTCTTCTAAACTTCATTTTAACATTCAACAGGGATTCGAGACGGTAAGCCGATCAATCACTCATTCACCCTCCATAAAGTTTTTGTTATTTTTACAATTAATATAACTCGAATGTGACATGTGATACATGAAATGGCTAACAACCAAAAGTAATGTGTATAAGGGTAAATGTATAAAATGATAATTAACCAGCTGTGTGTATAGTAGAGGCCTCGTCCCCCGCTACGGACGCACATTTTAGAAATGGTAACGGAGAGGCCTCGTCTCCCGTTACAGACGCACATTAGAGAAGGGTAAAGGGAACTTTTCCATCTAACCTCTTCTCCATAAAAAAAAATTGTTTATCTTAAATACCTATCTACTACACATGCAAATATAACTAAGTCTAATTGTAAGAGTAGTAAAAAGTCGAGTTCTTATTTAGATACCCACCCCCTTACCCCCAGCCCCCACACAAACACACACATACACACACCACCTTCAATATGCCATCATAATATCATCAGTTGAATATTTGAGTTTATTTTGGATAGAAACAGTTACAAGGTAAATTTATTACAATAGATCAAAACGACATGTTAGAGTGATTGCAATTCTTCAGAAGTGTCGATTCCTACAAGTATTCACTCCTGTAGTTTTATTTATATTTTATATCGTTGAATTGAAGTGATAAGATGGTAGCCTTGAGTCAGAAGATGGGATCCTTGCAATGGTAAAACTGTCAGATAACTAAGAAGAAAACGTTTTAAAAAAAAACAAAACTCTTATATGAGTTTAGCAGTTAAAGCTCTACCTAAGACTCCTTCAAGTTCCACTATATACGAGTCAGTATTAGACACAAGAAAGATTTGCACCCGGTACACCACTAGCGTGTCATTGTTGTGTGAGTGCCCGGATGCTGAATGTGAAACATTACAAGACAGCAGTCTGCGGACCTGTGCTGCCAGTCCAAGGGAACTCACTCGGAATGGATCGTTTTCTATTTAATGTCCCTGTCGGTCCACAGCGAGCTTTCAGGATGTGTCCAGCGCACTGTGTAATTCTCACTTCACACTCGATATGGCATTCCAATTATTGCCAGGGCTCCGACAACAAGTCAAACAGATAGAATCGCCATCAATCTCGTCTGGAGATTTGGGCTGAATCGCTTGCCTGTGTTTTGTTGGTACACCGCCCGGCTCACATTTGGTTGGATCACAAATTTGGGTGAAAAAAAGAACTCAGTCAATATGGGAGACTTCGTTATTTCCCAACAGATGTCAATCAGAGGATCCAGTTCATCCAATTATATACACTGCTCAATAAAATACCAGATTAGGACATATATTTAAAATTCTGAAGTTATTGCAGATATTACAGACGCTTCTTCTGTACTGGTGATTTTTGTGACCATTCCGTCGTCTTTGTCTAGTCTTCCATTATTATTAGAGTTTTTAATGTAATTAGTGTGTGGCTTTTCATAGTTTCGAAAACATTTCTGCAAAAAATTACTTTTCTTAAATCATTTTTAACTGCGTCCAAGCTTTTTTTATTTAAAAATGAGTAAGATATTTTATATTTAAAATTGTATAATATATTTGATTTAGTTTTCAAGTGTCAACCTGTAAATTATTTAAAAAGGTATAGTTACAAAGGTATAGTTACAAAGGTATAGTTACAAAATCACCAGATAAAGAAAATACAAACAAGTTTATACAAATGAAAAGATCTCATCTAACTAACAGGACGGAGTCACTCTAATTAACCTAATTAACCCCTTACTGTGTCAAACAGGACGCTGTCAATCTAACCAACCTCTTACTGTGTTTAATGAATTTAGTGTTCTAATAGACACCAAAGTTAATGAATTTAGTGTTCAAATAGACACCAAAGTTAATGAAACCCAAGCAGAAGTTCTAAACTTTTGTCAAATGTAAGCAATTATATTATAATGGGAGTCTAACTGACGAATCATCTGGCAAAACTCCACTGATTCCCAAGGGGTCCGCGTACGATATTTAGGGAACCCCTGGTCTAAACGGGAATGACCGTTTCTATAGTCTCTCAAAGCCTAACGGGAAACTAAAACAGAGTAATCTAATGACGCTCTTCCTCGATCATAAATTTCTCCCGAGGATCCTTATTTACTGAGTCTGCTGGTGCGTAGGCCAGGGTGGCAACCACTACGTAATATCCGCCTGAATGTCAACATGGACCTCTTATACCATGAGCGCGTTTACAACACGGCCGCCGAGTTTGGCCAGATGTCTGGTTGTCATGTGAATGAATTATGATGTCCCAGTGAAAAGTGAACCGTAATAAAATAACACCATTAATTTTTATTTGTTAAAGACGTCTTTATTGAAAGTGAAATAATAAAATGACACAAAATCTTTTGTTACATACAATTCATACAATCATGTTGCAGTGTGTAGACATTTTTTTAAAATAATAAAATTCATTAGTAAAAAATTTAGTTTTGGATTGACAAAAAGTAATACCGAAAACGATGCATTGAAATAAACCCTTGGAGCTGGTGACTATCTAATGGCTAAACTAGTATCGTATGTGTCGCTGTTATATTAAAGCATTTCGTTTTATGTTAAGATATTTTTAAATGCACAAAGTAGACCATAACAGCGGTTGCAGGGCAGTTAAAGACCAGACTTCCATGCTCACATATCATATCATTCCTTTGACCACTGCGAGTGGATAGGGGATGATTACAATCCAATTTCTCGACCACGGCTTTCAGTAATGAGGAGAATACAAATAAACTTGCCGATTATAAGTCCTTTACATAGGAACTTGTCGATTATAAGTCATTTACATAGGAACTTGCCGATTATAAGTCATTTACATAGGCGCTTAATGTTGCACGTACTCATTAATTTTAATTTTCTTTAGCATTTACTTGATAATATCCACACAAAAATAGTTTTCCGTTCAATAATTATCTTCTTGTGTGACGATAACAAAAAAGAAGTAAGTGAATTAAAACATTCCATCAAATATACGGTCTACTGAATTCATTTCATTTGCTCCTTATACAAGCACAAAGTGACTACTTACTATCCGTTCTTTAAAAAAAAACTTTTTCTCAGACTTCTGCCTATCCTATCCTACTCAACTTCTCTCTGTGCGCGTATTGGGGCTCTTCCCGAGACACGTACTAAAACATTCGGTGAACGATCTTTCTCTTTTCGATCCTTCGAAACAATAGAATTATGGCCCATTGCATATTACCTTCTATTCATCCATTCGAAGTTGCGTTTAAGACACACCTTTTCAAACTATAGTATCCGGACTGACAACATGATCTTTCTTTGCCAGATAAACATTCCTTATGTGGCCAGTGAATTTAAGTTGAAATAGTGTGTATATAATGTATATCTTTATCTAGCCATTTTTTAAGTTATGTTACCGCACTATAAGTTCCCATTATTATTATTATTATCTAATTGATAATATTAAAATGTTAAAATTAGTATCACTGTTATTAATAGAAAGCATGTTAAACAATAGTGTCCCCTAGGTAATGATCAACCTAAATAGGCGTGAGTCTTCTTGTATTGTAGATACAAATATTTGTTTAAAAATTTTGGAATCATGTCTCCTAAACTATGACTTTTATTGGCAAGCCGGGCGCACAAACGTCCGATAAATCATGGATCACTATCTGTTGGCCGAGTAACCTCCCCCCCCCCAAAAAAAAGAAATTCTCCTCCACGATAGCTCCCCCTCCTCGCACCTCCAACGTCTAAACGTGAGTTCCCTGGACAGCACTGCTGAGACTGCTGAGACTGCAGTAAATCATTTCAAATAGCCTAACCGTTTTGGAAGGGAAGGAAGAGAAGGGATGGATTTTTTAAAATATATTTCTGATGGTCGCGGGCAATGAGTGATATCAATCTTTAAATGCGCAGATGTTTACATTGAAGATCTTTAAGACATCTCAAGCTGTCCTCCGATGAAAGATCACGTGGCGTAGCAGACGTCCGGGCATCAGCTCTGCACACACTCATGTCAGACCAGCGAAGGAAGCGGTCTTTTTAATGTCCGCGTCTTTCTTGGGGAAAGTTTGACCCAATTTACTCCCCCAGGAGGACCGTTCTCATCCCTCCCCCCTCCCTCCACACGCACACACGTTTCTTCGTTCGCGTCCAATGAGACCTAACTGGACAGTGTTAATGTTCATGGCGTCTTACTTTTGTCTACTCATGTGTCGGCTTTGGTGTAAATGTTTTGTCTTCAGCTGAGCGCATGGAACCTATGATTTGGTAATGTGAGGTGGGATTGCATGGAACCTATGATTAGGTAATGTGAGGTGGGATTGCATGGAACCTATGATTAGGTAATGTGAGGTGGGATTGCATGGAACCTATGATGAGTAATGTGAGGTGGGATTGCATGGAACCTATGATGAGGTAATGTGAGGTGGGATTGCATGGAACCTATGATTAGGTAATGTGAGGTGGGATTGCATGGAACCTATGCTTAGGTAATGTGAGGTGGGATTGCATGGAACCTATGCTTAGGTAATGTGAGGTGGGATTGCATGGAACCTATGATTAGGTAATGTGAGGTGGGATTGCATGGAACCTATGATTAAGTAATGTGAGGTGGGATTGCATGGAACGTATGATTAGGTAATGTGAGGTGGGATTGCATTGAACCTATGATTAGGTAATGTGAAGTGGGATTGCATGGAACCTATGATTAAGTAATGTGAGGTAGGATTGCATGGAACCTATGATTAAGTAATGTGAGGTGGGATTGCATGGAACCTATGATTAAGTAATGTGAGGTGGGATTGCATGGAACCTATGATTAAGTAATGTGAGGTGGGATTGCGGATGGATAGGGGTATACCTCATGTTAATATTCTATTCCGTGCTGCCTTTAACATTAAATTTAACAATTTCAAATGAAAAAAAGATTCTCCGAAATGGTGTCTTCGAAATTATTTCATTAAAATTACGTCATACTTCCTAAAATAAGGGGGGTGAGACTGCAACCAGGCTTTTAAATTAGTAAGTGTATAACATATAAACAGGGTATTAGTTAGCCTGACAGGACGTAACAAAACAGCGAACGTTTCGGCAAAGAGCCTTCCTCAACGAACAAATAGTACACAAATAAAACGAATATAACAAAAGAATAAAATAAACTTAGCTGCGGTGAGATTCAATTAGTCCAGTAGAGATATGATATCTCTACTTTATCTTTTATACGAATACCTTTAGAGATTGATCGATCGTATGTTTTAACTAAACATTTAGTCAATATCTTTAAAAAAAAACTATGGTAATCTTAATTTATTATAAATATTTACACAATGGTAAAGGGAAAATGACACGAAATTATGAATTGTACAATGGCTGACAATGGAGGTGAAATTATGTCATTAACTTTCATTAAGAACATCAGAATCGTTTTAAGACAAGCTCAAAGAAAAAAAATATATATATAAAAAAAACTACATCGCGGTGTTAGGTTATGTTGTCTGTTTAATATTTATATGGGCATTATGGTACATTTAGTATTCACATTTCTTACATAGCATCATCACCGATCACTTTGATAGAAATAAACAATAAATGACTCATTCATGAGCTAGCGTTATCATTCTGTAACTGCTGTAATCTCTAACGACACGAAATATTGATGCAATATTGAAACGAAATTCATTTCAATTTTAGAAGTTCAAAGATTGAATCCAACAACTTAGGGACAACTACCCCCCCCCCGCCCCTCCTCGACCAAACTTTTACTATTAAAACCATTAATCCCCCATACCCTCTTGAAATTCAGATACATTCCTTGTTTCCCTCTTTGATGGAAGTCACCCATGGTCGGTCTATAGCAGGAATTACATCCCCTTCTCTTGTTAGGTCTTCAAGGACTATTAGATTACGGTAAACCATTAAAACATCTGGAACTAGCGACCGAAAAACGTAATTTCAAAGCTGGTAACCTTTAACAAGTACACGTTAAAAAATGGTAGGGGTGTGCTTGGACCACAGTCCAATAATTTGGTCAGGTTGTACTGTTGTAACAGACCAGATTATACCCCTGACCAGAATATACTCGGGTATAATCTGGCGTAATACCTGGGTATATTCTGGTCGGGGGTTTAATCTGGCCAGTTACACCGGCTTGTAATGTAGGACCGCTTGACCCACTGTGTCGGGAGAGCAGCCCCGGTGGCACAATCGGTTAGCGCGCCGTACTTATAGACAGTACCTTCCCCAT
This sequence comes from Ampullaceana balthica, assembly GCA_944989445.1. Classification (NCBI taxonomy): domain Eukaryota; kingdom Metazoa; phylum Mollusca; class Gastropoda; family Lymnaeidae; genus Ampullaceana; species Ampullaceana balthica. Next base: position 243,979 of record CALYLW010000106.1, read on the forward strand.
GTGGCCATGGGATAAGTTATGCGGAGGTTGTGAGTTCGATCCTCACCCGGGGCAGCCAGATTTTTGTCATTATTAGTTGTTTTTAAAAAATTAATTACTGCTTAGTTTGTTGTTTAATTTTTACCGACACATAAAATTATAATACCTTAGTTGTCAATGGTAACTTAAAATAAAGATGAAATTTTTATCATTGAAGGAAATTATGTTTGCAACATCATGAGGTATAATTCATGTATTCTATGTATCTGTAAACCTGACTGTCTGTTGGACAGAGTCTATATTGTAGACAAGGATGATGTTATGTCTTAGACAGATTATGAGATTGAGAGTGGGATTGCATTTGGCTCAGATATAACCTATATAGAGAATGCACAAATATAACCTATATAGAGAATGCACAAATATAACCTATATAGAGAATGTACAAATATAATCTATATAGAGAATGTACAAATATAATCTATATAGAGATGTTCAAATATAACCTATAAAGAGAATTTACAAATATAACCTATATAGAGAATGTACAAATATAACCTATATAGAGAATTTACTAAAATGAGATAGACCATAAAACCGGCTATTTTCTATGAGTACTTCGATTCATTAAAAAAAAATATCGTGTTTCCTTACGGCTTTAAAGTTTAAGTAAAAATGTATTTATAATATTAAATTACATTCTATTTAACGGTTGTTCTTCAACTCAAACAAAAACTTCAGTTTTAATTTAGTTATTGAGAAAACCTTTTTGTAATAAAAAAAAATATATATTGTTGCTAAAAAACAAAACACACAAACAAATTGTGTAATGAAAACAATAAATTCGAGCTTCATTATTAAACTATCTTTAACAGATAAGAAAAGATAACACTAAATTAAACGTTTCGGCTAATGCCTTCATCAGTACAATAAACATAAAATACGTACTTACATAAGTAATAAAATTAAATTTAAATTCTTAAGACATATTATATCATAAAATAGTTCTGTAACATAAAAAGAAAGGGAAAACAACAAACAATGACACATGATATATGAAAAAAGTATGATAGCTGGATACCGGATTGGAGTTTTATTTTGTCCTGCACCAAGACAAGGGATGGCGCCAAAAGATTTGTTAGACAAACTGGCAAACTGGATTAAGCTTAATGGAACCGCGGGTACATTTACTTAGAGTTTTTTTTTATTTAAACAATACTCCCTGACAATTCCGATACTGAACTACACTCCCTGACAATTCCGATACTGAACTACACTCCCTGACAATTCCGATACTGAACTACACTCCCTGACAATTCCGATACTGAACTACACTCCCTGACAATTCCGATACTGAACTACACTCCATGAAAATTCCTATACTGAACTACACTCCCTGACAATTCCGATACTGAACTACACTCCCTGACAATTCCAATACTGAACTACACTCCCTGACAATTCCGATACTGAACTGCACTCCCTGACAATTCCGATACTGAACTACACTTCCTGACAATTCCGATACTGAACTACACTCACTGACAATGCCGATACTGAACTACACTCCCTGACAATTCCGATACTGAACTACACTATACGATCAATATTAAATTTGTGGTATCAGAATCGTATGGGTGACAGATACAACTTAGGGACTAAACGAAATACAAGCGTACAAAGGAGAAGGGGTAAACGTAAAGTATAAAGCCGATAGAATACAAACACTATAAGGAAACAGCTCAAGTATTACTTCAGACAAGCATGTATGTATTACTTCAGACAAGCATGTATGTATTACTTCAGACAAGCATGTATGTATTACTTCAGACAAGCATGTATGTATTACTTCAGACAAGTATTTATGTATTACTTCAGACCAGTATGCACGTATTACTGCAGACAAGCATGTATGTATTACTTCAGACAAGCATGTATGTATTACTTCAGACAAGCATGTATGTATTACTTCAGACAAGCATGTATGTATTACTTCAGACAAGCATGTATGTATTACTTCAGACAAGCATTTATGTATTATTTCAGACAAGCATTTATGTATTACTTCAGACAAGCATTTATGTATTACTTCAGACAAGTACGTATGTATTACTTCAGACAAGCATGTATGTATTATTTCAGACAAGCATTTATGTATTACTTCAGACAAGCATTTATGTATTACTTCAGACAAGTACGTATGTATTACTTCAGACAAGCATGTATGTATTACTTCAGACAAGTATGTATGTATTACTTCAGACAAGCATGTATGTATTACTTCAGACAAGTACGTATGTATTACTTCAGATAAGTACGTATTTATTACTTCAGACAAGCATGCAGTTATTACTTCAGACAAGCATGTATGTATTACTTCAGACAAGCATGTATGTATTACTTCAGACAAGCATGTATGTATTATTTCAGACAAGCATGTATGTATTACTTCAGACAAGTATGTATGTATTACTTCAGACAAGCATGTATGTATTACTTCAGACAAGTATGCCCGTATTACTTCAGACAAGCATGTATGTATTACTTCAGACAAGCATGTATGTGTTACTTCAGACAAGCATGTATGTGTTACTTCAGACAAGCATGTATGTGTTACTTCAGACAAGCATGTATGTATTACTTCAGACCATCATGTATTTATTACCTCAGACAAGCATGTATGTATTACTTCAGACCATCATGTATTTATTACCTCAGACAAGCATGTATGTATTACTTCAGACAAGCATGTATAGGTTACTTCAGACAAGCATGTATGTGTTACTTCAGACAAGCATGTATGTATTACTTCAGACAAATATGTACGTATCACTAAACACAACTGTTTAAACTCAAGGCCAAGACGCTAAAAGAACTGAATCCCCGTGGTCTGCAACGCTACATTTCAATATCTAATCGGCCGGTAGTGCCCGGCCAAGAGAGGTCGTATACAATTAACACTTTCAGAGCAGAGTTTCTCAGTCGTTGGGGACTGAATGTCGATTCTTCTCCCTCGAATGCTGTGTCCTAAATGTTTTTAAGATCACAAAATTCCAGTCAGCGAGACTAAGGGTGGCTCATTCACAATGTGGCGGACCAATGACAAAATAATCGTTTGCCAGGCAATGAGAAACACGAGGAGCAAACAATCAAAAGAGAGTTGATGACTGAATCTTTGGTTTCTATTTAAAGAAAAGGAGAAAGAACGACCTTAATGTAAACCACTGCTGATAGGTTACTTTTTACTGAGGAAAACAACAACTATTTAGTAGATCCTTAACTATTGGGGGGGGGGCTCAGACTTACTCGTGGCCTCTGTGCCCTCGAAAACGTTTCGTCAGACATGAGCACACGTTATAATTATATTACAACTTATTAAAGCCGTGTTTAATTACGTCTGACAAGTTATGTACAGAAGGGCACAAAGAGGTTAAAACCCTGTCAAAAGAGCGCACACTACGAAAGAGCGCCAACAAGAGGGCGCAGTTATAAGAACGCGAAGTAGAAAATAGACAATAAGGCATCACCAACACATGGAAATAAATCCCAAGACACAGATCACAAGACACAGATAACTAGAAACTGACCACGAGGCACAGATCAAAAGATATAGATCACAAGACACAGATCACGAGACACAGATCACGAGACACAGATCTCTAGGCACAGATCATAATATATAGATCACAATCACGGATCACAAGACACAGATCTCTAGACACAGATCACCAGACACATAACAAGACACAGATCAACTGAAGTCCCAATATTCAACAGGCAATTTAATAACACATAAAAACATTTGTCATTTTATTGTTAGCCTTACGTTAGTGTATAAACTGAAATAATGTATCAGAATGAGAAGCTGTTAAGGTTATCAAAGCTTTCTTTTCAGTTCCATTTCCAAGTTTTGGGGCTATCATCGTAGGTAGTCCATCTTGAAACATTGGCATTTTTGGGAACAATCACCTACAATCCTCGTTTTGTAATCTTAAGTATGCACTCATTTGTCGGCGCTCTTTTGTTGTTTCAATTTGTCGTGCACTCATTGGATAGGTCACCGTAAAGAAGATATTTGCCCCATGGATCTGTGAAAGTTCTAAGTATGTCCTTATGTTTCCTTGTCTAAGTATGTCCTTATTTTTCCTTGTCTAAGTATGTCCTTATGTTTCCTTGTCTAAGTATGTCCTTATGTTTCCTTGTCTAAGTATGTCCTTATGTTTCCTTGTCTAAGTATGTCCTTATTTTTCATTGTCTAAGTATGTCCTTATGTTTCCTTGTCTAAGTATGTCCTTATGTTTCCTTGTCTAAGTATGTCCTTATGTTTCCTTGTCTAAGTATGTCCTTATGTTTCCTTGTCTAAGTATGTCCTTATTTTTCATTGTCTAAGTATGTCCTTATGTTTCCTTGTCTAAGTATGTCCTTATGTTTCCTTGTCTAAGTATGTCCTTATTTTTCATTGTCTAAGTATGTCCTTATGTTTCCTTGTCTAAGTATGTCCTTAATTTTCCTTGTCTAAGTATGTCCTTATGTTTCCTTGTCTAAGTAAGTCCTTATGTTTCCTTGTCTAAGTATGTCCTTATGTTTCCTTGTCTAAGTATGTCCTTATGTTTCCTTGTCTAAGTATGTCCTTATGTTTCCTTGTCTAAGTATGTCCTTATTTTTCATTGTCTAAGTATGTCCTTATGTTTCCTTGTCTAAGTATGTCCTTATTTTTCCTTGTCTAAGTATGTCCTTATGTTTCCTTGTCTAAGTATGTCCTTATGTTTCCTTGTCTAAGTATGTCCTTATGTTTCCTTGTCTAAGTATGTCCTTATTTTTCATTGTCTAAGTATGTCCTTATGTTTCCTTGTCTAAGTATGTCCTTATTTTTCCTTGTCTAAGTATGTCCTTATGTTTCCTTGTCTAAGTATGTCCTTATGTTTCCTTGTCTAAGTATGTCGTTATGTTTCCTTGTCTAAGTATGTCCTTATGTTTCCTTGTCTAAGTATGTCCTTATGTTTCCTTGTCTAAGTATGTCCTTATGTTTCCTTGTCTAAGTATGTCCTTATGTTTCCTTGTCTAAGTATGTCCTTATGTTTCCTTGTCTAAGTATGTCCTTATTTTTCATTGTCTAAGTATGTCCTTATTTTTCCTTGTCTAAGTATGTCCTTATTTCTCTTGATTAAAATTGATTTAATTTAAAAATGTAGTTTAAACTAAATTTCAAAATAAACAGCACGACTTTTGAGTAATTTTATTTGTGTTTGTCTATTAATTATATTTTTTTAATGTTATCGTTAATTTAGCTTTTGTTACCGTTGCTACGAGTTGCTTCTGTTTATTTAGCTTCAATCAAGTAAATCGCTTTTTTCGCTATGAAATTAACTGAACTGGTAGTGAAAAAAATTATGGGCGTTAGAAGTAAGGCAAATTTTATGTGCCAAAAAAAAATAATTAAAAAACAATTATCAAATTGAATTTTTCAATTCACCGATACATTTGAGGTGAAAGGGGGGGGGAGCTGACGTAGGGGAGCGGAGTGGAGAGGTGACGTAGGGGAGCGGAGTGGAGAGGTGACGTAAGGGTGCGGAGTGGAGAGGTGACGTAGGGGAGCGGAGTGGAGAGGTGACGTAGGGGAGCGGAGTGGACAGGTGACGTAGGGGAGCGGAGTGGAGAGGTGACGTAGGGGAGCGGAGTGGAGAGGTGACGTAGGAGAGCGGAGTGGAGAGGTGACGTAGGGGAGCGGAGTGGAGACGTGATGTAGGGGAGCGGAGTGGAGAGGTGACGTAGGGGAGTGGAGTGGAGAGCTGACATGAAGGCAGAGAGTAGAGATGGTGAGAGGTTGCTGGAGATAGGAGGAAAAGAAAATTCTATAATCGTGTCAATTAAGAAATGATATGATCGATCAGTGACGAGGCGTGGAAAAAACAGTTACACAGGATTTGGCCTAAAGTACCTCCCTCCCATATTAAAAAAAATATTGTCAGCACATTGTCATAAGGCACAAGATATGCGGCCGGATCAAGACGATTAACTATTTAATGATTTCATTAGCTCTTGGCTGCCAAGTAGTGAAGGGAGTTGACTCTGTGGTCGACTATGTTTGTCTTCAAAGCTCACTGACGAACACATACGCCATTTTGTGTACGTTTAATGCGAAGGTGAACAAGTGCACAACGAGGTGAGATGCAGAAAATGAGAGCGCATGACTGTGCGCAAAGCAAACGTGTCGGCAAGACCCAATCGGGAATTATATTATATACGAAAACCAGAAAAACAATGAAAAATCAAAAAACAATTTTATTTTAAAATTTTCATTTGGCTCCAACAACATAGCAGAGAATACCTTCATTCAAATATATTTATATATTCAAATCATTACTCCTCCCCCTCCCCTTGTTGTAAAACAAGAAATATTTGAAAATGTCCTGACTCCCCTCCATCAGGCATGTACTCTTACAGCGTACCTCAGTACTACTTCCTCAGATAATGAAATGGCGCATTATAGGCATTTGGGCTGAAAACTTGGTGGTTATATGTATAGAATATATATAGCTTATTTAAGCAAAACTAAGAAGAAACTTTGTATGTGATGTTAGATGCGTTCTCCCCAAAAGTAAGGCTAAGAATTGCAATAAAATGTAATAATAATTAGAAATAGAAGCTTCGAAATTGTATAATAACATTGTGATCAAAATGTTCAGCCCAATCGTCAGCAAAAAAGCAAATCGTGGAATAAAACTAACGGTGTTAAAATGGGCGGGTTATCTAGGTCATCATTCTAGGTCATCATTCTAGGTCATCATTCTAGGTCATCATTCTAGGTCATCATTCTAGGTCATCATTCTAGGTCATCATTCTAGGTCATCATTCTAGGTCATCATTCTAGGTCATCATTCTAGGTCATCATTCTAGGTCATCATTCTAGGTCATCATTCTAGGTGAACAGAGATGGATAAGAATAAAAACAGTGCTTGTAGCATACACCGACTCCATTGGTAACGTTAATATTTCGTTAAAAGTTTTTCGATATTAAAAAACACATCTGAAGCTATTGAAGTGATGTCCCCGATATTAATGACACGAAAGATACATAAAAGTAATATTAAGAAAATTTTAAATAATAATATTAATGCAGCTATTATCACAAAAGGCCAACAAAGGTCTAACACCAAGACTAATTGTCAAAAACAAAAAGACCATGGCTATGTGCCAATTCTGTCTTTGAACCAGGTGCATCATGCCTTAATTTAGAAAATATTTTAATTTGGAAAATAAAATTAAGTAAAACTCAACTTTAAATAATTTTGGAATGAAATCATGATTTAGTTATAAAATAAGCCTCAATTATTATTTATTGATTATACGTGACAAGGGAAGTTCGGAATGAAATTTACTTTCCGCATGTAGAGGACTTAGAGTAGTTGAAAATACTTTGTTGTTTTGTCCTGCTATTCACTGAGCTTGTCCTTAAAAACTCTGGGTATTAATGTAATGAAATCGTTAGATGTATTTCCATCTGTGTAAAATTATTGTTTTGTTGAACCATTAGCCAATAACAAAAGACGATGATGAGCATTAATTGTCTGTACTTTGATAAGGCTATCTGCTCTTCATATTACCTTTCTCATTGGACTAACGAAGTCTCTCCATTTTGTCTTTGGCAACTTTACTTCTAGCAACTTTACTTCTGGCAACTTTACTTCTGGCAACTTTACTTCTGGCAACTTTACTTCTGGCAACTTTACTTCTGGCAACTTTACTTCTGGCAACTTTACTTCTGGCAACTTTACTTCTGGCAACTTTACTTCTGGCAACTTTACTTCTGGCAACTTTACTTCTGGCAACTTTACTTCTGGCAACTTTACTTCTGGCAACTTTACTTCTGGCAACTTTACTTCTGGCAACTTTACTTCTGGCAACTTTACTTCTGGCAACTTTACTTCTGGCAACTTTACTTCTGGCAACTTTACTTCTGGCAACTTTACTTCTGGCAACTTTACTTCTGGCAACTTTACTTCTGGCAACTTTACTTCTGGCAACTTTACTTCTGGCAACTTTACTTCTGGCAACTTTACTTCTGGCAACTTTACTTCTGGCAACTTTACTTCTGGCAACTTTACTTCTGGCAACTTTACTTCTGGCAACTTTACTTCTGGCAACTTTACTTCTGGCAACTTTACTTCTGGCAACTTTACTTCTGGCAACTTTACTTCTGGCAACTTTACTTCTGGCAACTTTACTTCTGGCAACTTTACTTCTGGCAACTTTACTTCTGGCAACTTTACTTCTGGCAACTTTACTTCTGGCAACTTTACTTCTGGCAACTTTACTTCTGGCAACTTTACTTCTGGCAACTTTACTTCTGGCAACTTTACTTCTGGCAACTTTACTTCTGGCAACTTTACTTCTGGCAACTTTACTTCTGGCAACTTTACTTCTGGCAACTTTACTTCTGGCAACTTTACTTCTGGCAACTTTACTTCACGCTGACAGAAAAGTTGGATACTAGTCTATAAGAATTTGTGAAACGTTGGAATACATGATTTTTAAGGTTATGTTCCAGACAGGCTTTCACAATTTGCGTAGATGTCTGATTTTATGGTCTGTTATGCCTTACAAAGAATCATAACCTGTGTGGCTTTGGAAGATGGATTATAATTTATAAAACCATGGAAGTCTGAATGTCAGAGCCAATAGGGCAGATGGAAAATCATTTGTGGAACTCTGCCATTGAATGGTGGTGACACAGGCCAAACAGAAAAACCCCAAAACAGGGCATCGAGAGAGTAATGAGTCTCCCGACCTGATGGGTCAATGTGTTATTGTGACTGAGTGTTTGACCGGATAGACGTCCTATCTTGAATGCAAGCCGAAACGTCTGACAAAATATCACAAGAAGCGACTTTGACTCGTCAAGTGTGTGGGGGGGGGGAGGAGGAGGGGGAGATCCACATCAGCTTGTATTCCATTCAATACATTGCATCTTTCCCGAATCGAAACGTCAATATTTTAACATCACTCGACGCGACCGACCGAGAAACAATACTAAAACGATCACCCACTTTTTCGAGGCTCCCTTCCTTCCTTTCTTCCTAGCTTTTTTAAAACAAATTATTGGGGTGGGTTTTGCAATGGAGATAGGTTGAACAATTATCAATGAAGGCGTTCTGATGCGTGTATGGGGGAGGGGAGAGGGAGGGGGGTTAAGGGCGGGTAACGCAAATGCCAGCTTATATTAATATTTCCACAGAGGGATGGACGGAGCTCCCATCCCACTTGGTGATTTTTGTTCCTTCAGAGGGAGAGACCCCTTCCTCCCCGCCCCCCATACGATCGTTGCCCGCGTGTCCTATCGATCCGGTTTTCTCGCGAGGGCCCCCAGTGTAATTTTGTTTTCGGGTCCGAGTGTTCTCAAGGGTTCTGCGAGGAATTTTTCTCTGGCCAACCTCTTTTGTTTTTATGTGTTGTTTTTTGTTTAGCTAATGACTAAATTGTTCACGAATTCGGCTAACGAGTGGAAGTGCGGCCGTTGTCATTAGAAATAGTTCCAAGTCGGTTAAGTAGATTTAATGTAAGAAATAGTTAAACCAACGAATGGTACGTATGGTACAGTGTATGTAAGAAATAGTTAAACCAACGAATGGTACGTATGGTACAGTGTATGTAAGAAATAGTTAAACCAACGAATGGTACGTATGGTACAGTGTATGTAAGAAATAGTTAAACCAACGAATGGTAAGTATGGTACAGTGTATGTAAGAAATAGTTAAACCAACGAATGGTAAGTATGGTACAGTGTATGTAAGAAATAGTTAAACCAACGAATGGTAAGTATGGTACAGTGTATGTAAGAAATAGTTAAACCAACGAATGGTAAGTATGGTACAGTGTATGTAAGAAATAGTTAAACCAACGAATGGTAAGTATGGTACAGTGTATGTAAGAAATAGTTAAACCAACGAATGGTAAGTATGGTACAGTGTATGTAAGAAATAGTTAAACCAACGAATGGTAAGTATGGTACAGTGTTGTGAAAATTAGATGTGTTCTGTTTAACACGGTGCATTGTGGTTCCAAAACAAACGAGCGGAGAAACAAGGGATATAATTCTCACTGGGAGGATGTTTGTCATTTCTCGCGGAAAGCTAAATTTGAAAGAATCGATTCACTTGGCTCCCTCTTGTGTGTCTGTGTGTGATCATCAGTGGACATTGTTTTGAATAGACAAGCAACCTTATCCCGTGGCATCGTGTTGGTGTATCGGTAAAACCCACTTTTTCACTGGGAGATATGTCAACTGTTGGCGTGTGTTGGACCTGTAAAACCCACTGTATCACTGGGACAGATCTCAACTGTTGGCGTGTGTGGGTCCTGTAAAACCCACTGTATCACTGGGACAGATCTCAGCTGTTGGCGTGTGTTGGAAATGTAAAACCCACTGTATCACTTGGACAGATCTCAGCTGTTGGCGTGTGTTGGACCTGTAAAACCCACTGTATCACTGGGACATATGTCAACTGTTGGCGTGTGTTGGACCTGTAAAACCCACTGTATCACTGGGACAGATCTCAGCTGTTGGTGTGTGTTGAACCTGTAAACCCCACTGTATCACTGGGACATATGTCAACTGTTGGCTTGTGTTGGACCTGTAAACCCCACTGTATCACTGGGACATATGTCAACTGTTGGCGTGTGTTGGACCTGTAAACCCCACTGTATCACTGGGACATATGTCAACTGTTGGCGTGTGTGGGACCTGTAAAACCCACTGTATCACTGGGACAGATCTCAACTGTTGGCGTGTGTTGGACCTGTAAAACCCACTGTATCACTGGGACAGATCTCAACTGTTGGCGTGTGGTGGACCTGTAAAACCCACTTTTTCACTGGGAGATATGTCAACTGTTGGCGTGTGTTGGACCTGTAAAACCCACTGTATCACTGGGACAGATCTCAAATGTTGGCGTGTGTTGGACAAGCTATGATTTCTTTTAGCACACAAACTTGTTTTAGCGTGTATAATTTAAAGCAATTTAGTTAACTATTTCTTTAAAACAAAAATTTCTTTATTTGGTCTTTAAGTTTAATTTTTAGAATATTCAAGATCTTTCTCCGATGATTAAAATTAAAATTTGTTAAAACTTTCTTGAACATAACTAAATAAAACAGCTGCAGGACTGACAACTACAAAATTTTGTTTAAAATATATATATACCATTGCGATAAAATCCTGAATTCTAATGGATTTTTTGTTGCTGTTGCTAGCCAAAGTGTCCATAGTTGTCTACGAAGGAAAGAGTTTTGTTCGGTTTCTGCAATCGTTTTCTCCATGACAGTTTTTAAATCTTGCAACAGTTTAGACACAACTTAAACATAAACTAACAATGGGAGTGAACCTTGTGCTTGGATACTTCTTGGCTCTAACGCAGGTCAATCTCATGACGTCATACATGTATAAAATTCCAATAGGTGAGTGGATATTTTTGTTACAAAGTGTTTTGTTGTTGGTGGTTTTTTTCATGGGATTAGATACAATCAAGTACAATTCTGATTTGTTGCATCGCCGCTCAGTTTTAAAGGGGCCGTCTATAAATGACGTCACGCACCTAAAGGGGGATGGGGTCACACTTTTGTGACGATGCGTGATGAGGGGGAGGGAGGGGGTTGAAGAAATGTGGCGTCACATCAAAAGGGTAACTTTAAATAAATCTTCCACTGAAATATTTGGTCACTTACAATTTATTTAATGATTTATTTATTTTTTTTAAAAAAATTTTATATATAAATCAGTGCTTCTCAAAGTGCCGGTCGGTAGGCCATCAGACGCCGGTCGGCGTAAGTTATCAAGAAATGCAAATTAAATCTAATTATAATCCTTAAGTTTGAGAACTCATGAGAATGTATGAAATTATTACCCTGCGTCGTTTGATGTTGACATCAAAGCATTTGTGATGTCACCGCTGCTCCGTTTGGTTCTCTCACGGCAGTAGTCGGCGAACTTTTTTGCCGTTACCCCAAAATATACCAGTTTCTGTGTGCGTTACAGACTCGAGGTCCTGCTCACATGACTCGAGGATTTGGGGGGGAGCGTCGTTAGCACCCCCCCCCCAAATGCAACTGGTGAGTTTTACAAGCATGACAAGTGTCTAAAATTGATCTGAATCGGATTATGTGTAGATATTTTAAGTCAAAACGACACGGAATATCAATTTTTAATTATTATTTTTTTGGGCGGGGGGGGATCTATTTGATCCAATTATAAACGTTTTGAGTTTGATAAAATTATTCTATTGGTTTTTGGTCAAACGTCAAAAGTTCCCTTTTTACCCCAAATGAGATAATTTATCGTTGTTAACAGAAAGGGTTGCCAGATGGCTGTCTAAAAAATACCGGACACTAGTGTCAACTGTCGATGGCACAAAAAGCCAAAATAGCAACATGGATAATTTACGGTTTTTGGATCAGTGAATAGGTTTAGTGAACTGTGTGAATTCAAAAAGTGCTATAGTCTGTAAATGTCATTAATATTCATATGATCAAATCAAGATAAAAATGATGCGTTGCAACATTCGTATATTAAATATAGAATAAGATCGGAATCTCATTAAACATCCTTGCTTTATTATATTTTCAAAATATGGCATGATTATGAATTCAATAGTACAATACAATAATGTTGTTTTTCTTCTTTCTGGTAATATCTCTGCTTATGCCACGTTTTCTGAAGAAAATTACAGCATTGCAAATATTAAAATATAGCAAGATTATGTCACTAAAAAATAAATTTTTGTTCATGTTAGGGGCGTGTAAACATCTCCTAACTATTATTTAAGTTCGAACTTTTTATTTTTGTCTTTTTGAAGACTTTGACTAAATACAATACTGTCACTACACTGCACAATAATCATCACCATTTTGAAATAATAAAACGCTAATTGACTTTATATTTATCAATAGACTCGGCTGCTTTCAATAATTTCTTTTTCTTAGAAATTGCCTCCTTAAATTCTGTGCAGGTATACGGTATATTAAAAAACACACAGATTTCACTTCTCACAGATTCAACGCACATCCGATCACGCTCATCCGTCCACACATTTCTCATGACACTGAAAATCCTCTCCACGCTTGCATTTGACACAGGAATTGACATAATGTATTGCACAAGTTTCAACAACATTGGAGCAGATTCCTTGCTGAAAAACAAACACCAGTTTTCAAGTGACGTTCCTTGAAGAAACTTAAATACGGTATCCAGGGCACCAACCTCATCACGAAAAGCCTCTGGAGGAAGTTCATTTTTCCAATGTGACATGATCCATACTTCAAGGACTTCGTCAAGAGATGGTGATTTGTTTGCAGTACCAAGGCCAAAAGTCGTGAAGTGACGATATGGTGAATTTTCAAAAAGAAACCATTTCTCCAAGTAATTGAGAGCTCTTGTGTAAACCTGCAAAGCTTCTGCAATGAATTTGTCAACAAGACGAGTTGGCAAATAATCTTTTCGTAAAGCCAGTTTTACCTTCATGCCAAAAAACTGGTCTTCACGCTTTTTCATCAACGAATCTCGAAACTTCTCCATGATCAAGTAAAGGTCACAGGAAACTGTTGACCGGCTCTCCAACTTTAGTATTGCTTCTTGAAATGATGACATGAAAAAGTGTGTAAAATACAAATACAGTTCCTAAATGGTAGGCTGCTCATCACTTGCCATTTCGTCTTCCTGATCTGACAGAAATTTCCAGATTGCTGAAGGACAATTATCAGCACCTAAAGCAAGGAAGTATGCTTTTAGTGGCCTCCAACGTTTTAGCAAACGCTCAACTGCCTTGAACAAACTAAGCCAGTGAGTTGGCACATGACTGATCACCTCATGAAATTCTGCCTTACAAAATTCAAAGTATTCTTTTAACTCTTCTCGTTTTTTAGCCGAGTTGGAAAATTCAGCAACAATTTTAGCACCAGATGTTCTATGTCAATAGACATAACTTTTAAAGCATTTTTGGCCCAGTTGTGTAAAATGTGATCGCTGCAGTGAGCTACAATAACATTTTTGTGTTCTTGGCTGGTTATTTTTTGGAAAACGGAATTGTTGATTTCCGTAGTTAACTGAAGCATTGTCTGCTCCATATGCAGAAACATTTGCCCATGACAAGGACACGACACAGCTGATTTTTAATGGATTGTGGGTCTTCAAATGCGTGAGGCGTTTAAAATTGTTTCGTAATGCCAGAATGGATTAACGTTTAATTCTTTACGTGCTTCATTTATATAATAAAAGACAATGGGTGTGTTTTTATTACTATCCGAATTGCAAATTTCGGTGCGTAATCATGTCAAACGGTCGATTCTATAATCAGAAGATTTTAAGATTGCTTTAAAAAGCCTACAAGTGTATTGACTTAAAGAAAATACTAAGAAAATTAAAAATACCGGACACTTGCATGTCGGTATTGCTTCAATATTTTAACTGGACAAATAACGATAATACCGGACAGTCCGGTTAAAAACCGGCCATCTGGCAACCCTATTAACAGACCCTCGATTAAACCGCCCTGTATTTTTCATTAGTTTATAAATTCCAAAAGAGAATGCAACAATTTAAACACGCCTCCTCGTCCATAAAAAAAAACAAAAAATAAAATAAAAAATTTAAAAAAAAACTGGTGAGCTTCGGAATTTTTTTTTAAAATAATATTGAATATTTTATTAATGTCATAATATTTTTCAGTCTTCAACTTGCAGTATTACTATATTTTCCGACGCACAAGATGACACCTTACTTTCCTGCACAAATGTGGGGTTCGTACAGTACTCGCCATATTCCTCTTCCAGCGCATACCAAATAATTTTTAGAAAACATTAGATTTGATATCAATGTGGTAATTTTAGATCAAATGCCTTTGATGTGCATATACATAGCAGGAAAACTGTCATTATAAGATCGAAATCAATTTGAGGAATCGTCTTGTATCTATACATTCTTGGTTTATCAACAATGAAATGATCCTTGTAATATCAATAGTCACATAGTCAGTTCCTTACTGGGATACAGCACTATATAAATTATCAATTTATTATTATTATTATTCGCGAGCTTAATCGCGAAGGTTAATCACATCAAATGTTTTTTGACATTACCGCTGCATTGTTCGTTAGCTGTCTTGCTATGCCTTGGCAATTAGACAATTTAAAAAAAAACATATATCATATAAAACAAGCCGAAATCATACTTAAACACACACATACACACATAGGGCTTTAAGCTATCTAGGGGCTCATTTTGCTATCACGTCAGTAAAGGGGAAATCACGTCAAAACGGGAAAAGAATGCACCGGTACCTGGTGAAATGCATTTAAAAAATACTTGCCGGTCGTCTAATACGAACAAGTTTGAGAAGCACTGGCTTACAATTTATTTAATGCCGTTTTACATAGCTTCACGCGTATTACGATATTACAATGTAGACATACACTAAATAAATAATTAAATGACAAAGAAGTGATTTGAAACATACTCATTTTCAAATAGAAAATAAGGTGGGTTATTTTGGGGGTTTTTTTTTGGGGGGGTGAGGGGGTCAAAGCTTTGCGACGTATTATTGGAGGGGGGGGGTCTAACTTTTTGTGACGACGCTTGACGAGGGATGTGAAAAATCGGTCAAAATTGCGTGACGTCATATATGGATGGCCCCAAAAACGTTTTTCTTCTCAAAGATTGAAAACATAAAATACAAATCCTACATAAATATAACTTACATAATAAATTTATTGACACAGTTGTTTTGTTTTCTTTTTGTTTTTTAAAGAAAAGTTTGAAGGATGAAGCTTTGTAACATATGTTAGTTATGAAACTATTCCAATTAGTTTCTCTTGATATGCAACGTAAAAAAATATTTAAATGGAATGAATTATGCACGAATAACCAAAGAACTCATGCATAATACATATGGTGATTTATACATATATTGATCATCCCTGGCCAAAACCCCAAAAATGTGTGTGTGGGGGTAGGGGGGAGGGTGGATTATCTCATGTTTTATGTAGACCCCAAAAATTGCTGACAAGGAGTGGAAGGGACGAAATATCCACACACATATTTATTATGTGTTCAAAATAATGAAAAGTATGATTTATGTAATGTTTGGAAAGAGACAGATAAAGCGTATGAATTTTTTAAAATAAGGGTCAGTAATTTATTTTTTACTTAATGACTACTAGGGGAACGGTGGTCGAGTGGCATGCACGTCGGCTGGCGTAGCGATGGTCACGGGTTAAAATCCATATGAAGGCAAGGAATTGTTCCCTGGGCGTCAGTGAGTCCACCCAGCTCCGAATGGGTACCTAGTAAGGGTATAAAGGCGGCTGGGTAATTCGTGGAACCCTTATAGCCGTGGCCTGTGAACGCTGCATCACTTGCCAACAGGCCGTCATGTTTGCGGGCATTGTTCTGTGTTTCTATAGGAGTGGGGGAGGAGCTGGTGGAGGATAACATTATATAGTAGTTTTAAGATTGTTGGATAATATTTTATTTAATAAAATATTAAATACCATCCAATTTAATGGACGCGATATATGCGGTTGAGTCGTAGTTCCCCGTGTTATGTTACTTAGTATGTGCACGATACCCATAGACTCTCTTAGTCAGCCCTCATTTTAAATTTACAAATATTTTTTTGAAAATTCTTGGTTTTTTTTGGGTTTTTTTTAGCCAAATAATCATAAAAACTTAAATTCTTGGGATGAAAATGGAAACACCACAAAATTTCCACATCAAGTTTCCAAAACAACCACCTGAATTATTGATATCAAATTACTAGCTCAGCCCTTGGGTGGCAACTAGTAAATTTTGTGTTGAGTTCTCATACGTGTAAACAAACTGCCAACGTAGTGGCCATTATTATTGGTTAGTTTTTATTTTAATGTATCTATAATATATACAAATGTATTGGGATAAATTTATCACACGCAATATTTATGAATGAAATTATGATAATTAAATAGCATTTAATTACTCCCCTCACGTTATTAACAGAATGTTGAGAAGTGTGGAGTGGAGTGGCGCGCGCGCCCACACACACACACACACACACATACAAACATATACAAAAACTCGCACACACATACACACACATATACAAACGTACACTCATACATACGCTCACACACACAAAATATGAATGTTAAGTTCTGAGATAAAGCTATAACTGACAATAAGGATTTCAAGAGGCCTTTTATTGGATCAATATAGTGACAGTCGTTAAGTCATCATTGCCGCATCAACAAAGGAAGACTTATATAAGTCAACTATTGCATTCTAATTGTCGAAGACCGAATGACTGAGGCACATTAGTGGACTATGGTTTTCCCATAACTTGAGTAGCTGAGACTTTTAAAAAACAAAAGAAATACGTGAATACACGTGAAAAAAGATCTCATTAAAACACGTAAACAGACTGAGTCAAACACGTAAACAGACTGAGTCAAACACGTAAACAGACTGAGTCAAACACGTAAACAGACTGAGTCAAACACGTAAACAGACTGAGTCAAACACGTAAACAGACTGAGTCAAACACGTAAACAGACTGAGTCAAACACATAAACAGACTGAGTCAAACACGTAAACAGACTGAGTCAAACACGTAAACAGACTGAGTCAAACACGTAAACAGACTGAGTCAAACACGTAAACAGACTGAGTCAAACACGTTAACAGACTGAGTCAAACACGTAAACAGACTGAGTCAAACACGTAAACAGACTGAGTCAAACACGTAAACAGACTGAGTCAAACACGTAAACAGACTGAGTCAAACACGTAAACAGACTGAGTCAAACACGTTAAGTAACTCATGAAATCAATTAAATAGACTCAACTAAACATTTTAATAGAACCACTAAAACAAGAGAATAAACTCACTAACTGGCCCTAAAATGACTGACTGAAAGACGTAAATAGACTCTCTGGCACTCGTAAACACATGTTTAAGTCTAAGACATACGCACAGTGACAGAGAAACATCTAGGACTAACGCTAAACAACACACGCAGACTAATTTATTACATGTATTAGACAGTCTTAAAAATATAATTTTTTGTAACAAGTCAATCTCAGTTTACTAATGTCCCCCCCCCACCCCCAGCCAACTCATTAACTCATTAACTCATAAACTATGCACTCCACGCATCCAAACTCCACACAACCCTAAAATTGAGTGAAAACGCTAAAAGAAAAATGTTTCCATTCTTCTTTTACGAAGATTACATTTATAATCCGCTGCCCGTTTTGGCAGATATTGATTTTCTTGAACACAATACGTGAAATGATATATGTTATATGTGTTGCTAGTATTGACAGCAGGAAAAGTTAAAAATAAATTATTTAAAATAATTAATCCTTAACTCCCCCCCTCCCCCATCAATCTTCAACCCTTCACTCAGGAGGCAAACGAAAATGGTCACTAATTTACGGAAAATGCCAGTCTCAACTAAAAACTCTGTAATAAAATAGGTCTTTCAATAAATTGCCACATCCATAAGTCGTACGCTGGACTAGGCAACCATTCACAGGAACTGGGCTACTGGACAGATAAACAGACAGAACATTGACCAATCTTGACGTAATGAGAGTGTCCCTCTGACAAGCACAACTACCAGAACTGAAGACCACAAGAGTTGACCAGTACAACTACCAGAACTGAAGACCACAAGAGTTGACCAGCACAACTACCAGAACTGAAGACCACAAGAGTTGACCAGCACAACTACCAGAACTGAAGACCACAAGAGTTGACCAGCACAACTACCAGAACTGAAGACCACAAGAGTTGACCAGCACAACTACCAGAACTGAAGACCACAAAAGTTGACCAGCACAACTACCAGAACTGAAGACCACAAGAGTTGACCAGCACAACTACCAGAGCTGAAGACCACAAGAGCTGACCAGCACAACTACCAGCACTGAAGACCACACAAGTTGACCAGCACGACTACCAGAACTGAAGACCACAAGAGTTGACCAGCACAACTACCACCACTGAATACCACAAGAGATGACCAACACAACTATTAGCACCGAAATCCACCAGAGTTGACCAGCACAACTATTAGCACTGAAGACCACAAGAGTTGACGATCACAACTATTAGCACTGAATACCACCAGAGTTGACCAGCACAACTATTAGCACTGAAGACCACAAGAGTTGATGATCACAACTGTTAGCATTGACGACCACAAGAGTTAACCAGCACAACTACCAGCACTGAAGACCACAAGAGTTGACAAGCGCAACTACCAGCACTGAAGACTTCAAGAGTTGACCAGCACAACTACCAGCACTGAAGACCACAAGAGTTGACAAGCGCAACTACAAGCACTGAAGACCACAAGAGTTGACAAGCGCAACTACCAGCACTGAAGACTACCAGAGTTGACAAGCGCAACTACCAGTACTGAAGACCACAAGAGTTGACAAGCGCAACTATTAGCACTGAAGACCACAAGAGTTGACAAGCGCAACTACAATCACTGAAGACCACAAGAGTTGACAAGCGCAACTACCAGCACTGAAGACTACCAGAGTTGACAAGCGCAGCTACCAGCACTGAAGACCACAAGAGTTGACAAGCGCAACTATTAGCACTGAAGACCACAAGAGTTGACAACCACAACTACCAGCACTGAAGACCACAAGAGTTGACAAGCGCAACTACCAGCACTGAAGACTTCAAGAGTTGACCAGCACAACTATTAGCACTGAAGACCACAAGAGTTGACGATCACAACCATTAGCACTGAAGACCACAAGAGTTAAAAAAGCGCAACTACAAACACTGAAGACCACAAGAGTTGACAAGCGCAACTACCAGCACTGAAGACCACAAGAGTTGACAAGCGCAACTATTAGCACTGAAGACCACAAGAGTTGACAACCACAACTACAAGCACTGAAGACCACAAGAGTTGACCAGCACCACTACCAGCACTGAAGACCACAAGAGTTGACCAGTACAACTACCAGCACTGAAGACCACAAGAGTTGACGATCACAACTACCAGCACTGAAGACCACAAGAGTTGACCAGCACAACTACCAGCACTGAAGACCACAAGAGTTGACCAGCACAACTACCAGCACTGAAGACCACAAGAGTTGACCAGCACAACTACCAGCACTGAAGACCACAAGAGTTGACCAGCACAACTACCAGCACTGAAGACCACAAGAGTTGACCAGCACAACTACCAGCACTGAAGACCACAAGAGTTGACCAGCACAACTACCAGCACTGAAGACCACAAGAGTTGACCAGCACAACTACCAGACACTGAAGACCAGAAGAGTCAATTATTTTTTTATGTGTGTGTCCCATGACGATGGAAGATTCTCTCTTCTCAAATCGTTCGTCTGCTCCCACCACCCCCCCACCCCACGTTCATCGACATCCCCTAGAGACTATGGAGACAGGAAGTTAGCAGCAGGGCCACTAACACGTCTTCAAAGTTTCCGATTCAATGATGACGTCATCACACCCGTCACCGACGTAGCGTACATCACGTGATTTGGACAGCGTTGTCTTTTTTTATCCATCTCCTTTTCAAAGTCTGAACGGTGGATTTTTAACGATTTAATACTTTGAAAGATTCAAATAACGGCATGGGCCTAGCCCTAAAGTTGAAGGAAATGAGATTTTGTTCTCCTATTGTTAGCTGTAATTACACCGAGAGAGACGTTGCTGGACAAGGGTTCTTAAAACGTTTAACTTTGTACACATGTTTCTAATAACGATAGTTATTTTTAAATCCCTTATATTAACTTCGCGGCCGGTCATCTCTGTCGTCATCTCATGGGCGGAAAAATGATCCACTTCCCGTGATCTGATCGAGCTGAAATTTGGCACACGGACCCGTCTAACCTAACAATGCATCGTATCAAAATTTCAGATCGATCGAACGTACCGTAATTAAATTAATGCATGATTAGTTTATCCTTATATGAGGTATGTAATTCAAATTCAAGGTTTGTTATTGTTTTTTTCCCACGTGAAAGTTTGAGTTGACGCTTTGAGGCGACCCATCGACGTACCCGCGTGCTTTTGTTTACATTTTACGTGTCATGCTGAGCTCGGTCAAGCGAATCGGTGACCAGACTTTTCCCCCTCTACCACAGGGTTATGAGGCAAAGTTGAGTTACGACAGATTCAGTCTGTAAATATTTGTAAATACTTTTAGTTATGTCTCATATATAAGGGATTTATAGTCAAAAACTTTGTTTTTACGGGTTTGTTTTAATAATTAAATCCCTTATATTAACTTCACCGCCGTCTCTCTCTCTGTCATTCTGTCGTCATCTCATGGGCGGGCGGAAAAACAAAAGTCAAAAATGAACCACTTACCGTGATTCGATCGAGCTGAAATTTGGCACACGGACCCGTCTTACCTAACAATGCATCGTATCAAAATTTCAGATCGATCGATCGTACCGTAATTAAATTAATGCATTTTTAGTTTACCTTATATAACGTATGTAATTCAAATTCACTGTTTGTTATTGTTTTTTTTTCACGTGATTGTTTAGTCACGCGTTGTCGCGACCAATCGAAGTACCGGCGTGCTTTTCTTTACATTTTACGTGTCACGCTGAGCTCGGTCCAGCGATAGGTGACCAGATCTTTCCCCTCTCCCACCCGCCCCCAGGGGTTATAAAGCAAAGGAAAGTTAAGACAGATTCAGGCTGTAAATGTTTGTCGCGTTTGAACATAATCAATACTTTCAGTTCTGTCTCATATATAAGGGATTTATAGTCAAAAACTTTGTTTTTACGGGTTTGTTTTATTAAGAGATAAAATTCATAGAGTTAAAATGTTGGGGAGGGGTGGGGGAGTAAGATACGGTATGCAGTTCCAAAAAAATATATATATTGTTTTCCCAAGGACTTCCTAAACATAGTCTATAACGCCCGTTAATATCGTCGTGTCTTTTAAAGCAACAAACCTTTCTTGATAGAGATTTGTCGGATTTGTGTTCACTTACGATGTATACCATAATGACCTGACGCTGCAAGGGTGATAACAATGACATGGTTTTAACTAAATTTTTTATGATTGACCCTTGGGGGGGGGGTGGGGGGAGTGAGTTCAACTTCCATGAAGCGAAACATTTGTAAGGCCATCATCGGAAGTTGAGTGCTGGGGAAAGAAAGTGTAGGGGATACACAAATAATTAAATAATTTTTTAAAGGCGAAGACGTGTAAGAGAATTTGATTGAAAATATCTTATAACATTAACTTATCTGTTACAGACGCTTCCTTCTGTTAAGAGATGTTTATAATATCCTGTACACCTCATTTTTTAAAATAGAAGGTATATTTCTTTTTTTTTAATTCTTTTTAATGGTTTTCTGGCTAGAAGATATTTTTGGCCAGATAATTCCGAGATTAAGGACAGAAGCTTTAGGACGAAATGGACCGTTCTTGGATAAATTAATCCGATGAGTAAGAATATGACGTCATGAGGAATGCATCCAACCAGAGGTGGATCTAGAATTCCTCTAGATATATTACAGAATGAAGTGTACTAGAGGTAAAACTGCAGCATCGTGAACGTAATAAACATGTGTCTGTCAACGCAGTTATTCGTAAACAACCATAAGATCCCGACATTAATAATGGCACGAAGTTGTGAATTATGAATTATTGAATCGATCCATTGTTGAGAAAGATACGATTGTCAACATTGAAAGTTGATATTTTAGATATTGTAGTTTTGCAAAAAGTTTTAATACACGAATGTGTGGATTCGAAGTGTTAAAACATTTGACCTGGCTTAGAGATTTAATGAGAGATATAATATAAGACAGCCACAAACACGGCTTAAATTTTATGCTTCAGAAATTAGACACAATTGTTGAGATTTTTAATGGAAGAATGAAAAGTAAGACTTTCAGCCGCTTCTTCTATACAGAAGATTATTGCCGGTCTGTTGGCAAGTGACGCAGCGTTCACAGGCCACGGCTAGTAGGGTTTCACGCTATTCCCAACCGCCTTTGTTTCCCTAACTAGTGTAAGGTACCAAATCGAAGCTGGGTGGACTCAGGGACACTCTTGGCCCCATGAACAAATACCTGCCTTCACAGGGATTCGAACTATTCGAATCGGTGACCATCGCTATGCCAGCCGAGCGCGCATGCCACTCGACCACCGTGACCTTCTTTAAAAAGTCCACATGCCATTTGTTATTTTAACAAATAAACTATAATTTATTTAAAGCATGCACTAACAGCAAGCAACACGAATACAACTTTCAAATCTTGAACGAGTTTGTACTTTTGGCAAACGTTTTGCATTCACAGAAGCCACTTGCTCCTAGGATTGTAATGCTATTGGACATAGAATCAAGACAATGTACTTAAGAAGTTATTGCTTTCGCACCATTCAAAGGTTTAGACTATGACGCTCAAAGTTAATACAAGGGATACGGCCTGATAGTAGGCTAGAAGAAACCTAAAGAGGTCAGACATCAATAGGAGGATAAAAAAGATACACTTTGGAAATGCTTTTGCCAATATCTCTTTTGTTCTTTCTCTCCCCATCTCTTTCTCTCCCTTTCTCTCTTTTTCTTTTCCTCTCTGTGTCTCTCTTTTTTTTCAATCTCTTTCTCTCTTTTTTTTCTCTCTTCTTGTCTCTCTCTCTCTTTTTTTTTGTTCTCTCTCTCTATCTCTCTATCTACCTTCTCCCTCGGTCCATTTTTCTGGAGCAAAAAATAGTGGGGCCGAAATTAAATTTTAAACTGATCTATTTGTTAAGTAAGTTAAGATGCCGATTATTATTTTATTAAAATCTGTGCTATACAAGTTTTTTTTTAAACTTGTCAATGAGCTTCTACAAATGTCTTCACCAGCTGCATAGCCTTGATAGCAGGTTAGCAGCGTTTATAAGCCACGGCTAACATTCGATGTGAGGCATACAGGCATTAAGTCATTAAGTCTTATGTTTAACTATGGGACAGGGCATGGCAGGAGTGCTAAGTGGTTCTATATGGTGCTATGTAAGAGAGTGCTATGTAAGAGAGTGCTATGTAAGAGAGTGCTATGTAAGAGAGTGCTATGTAAGAGAGTGCTATGTAAGAGAGTGCTATGTAAGAGAGTGCTATGTAAGAGAGTGCTATGTAAGAGAGTGCTATGTAAGAGAGTGCTATGTAAGAGAGTGCTATGTAAGAGAGTGCTATGTAAGAGAGTGATATGTAAGAGAGTGCTATGTAAGAGAGTGCTATGTAAGAGATTGCTATGTAAGAGAGTGCTATGTAAGAGATTGCTATGTAAGAGAGTGCTATGTAAGAGAGTGCTATGTAAGAGAGTGCTATGTAAGAGAGTGCTATGTAAGAGAGTGCTATGTAAGAGAGTGCTATGTAAGAGAGTGCTATGTAAGAGAGTGCTATGTAAGAGAGTCCTATGTAAGAGATTGCTATGTAAGAGAGTGCTATGTAAGAGAGTGCTATGTAAAAGAGTGCAATGAAAAAGAGTGCGATGACAACGAAGCTATGAAGCCTCTACACTCTACAGACCGTTAAAAGTTGAATCTCATTTTATCCACCCATTTATTTGAAATCGTTTGCCTGTACCGCAGGGTGTTAAGGGAACTAACTAAGGAACTTTTTATGATTCGAGTTCCTTCTTTCAGGGTGTCTGCCGCCCTCATGTAGAATGCAAGTAAATGTCCGTGTGTTCCTTATTTGACAGCTTCAAATTCTTCTTTATTAAATTCGCATTCTTAGATTGTTTGAACAGACTTATATTGCGCTGTCCTCATCCTCTCTGCTTTCAGGTCTGATATTTGATGAGGGGGATTCGCCCCTGGAGAGGGCCGTCATACACCAGCTCCGGTTGCACAACGACGCCAACAGCTTGTTTTACCTGGAGCCGAGGGTCGCCATCATAGACACCAGTGACAGCTACAACGTCTCTAGAGTCTGTAAGTAGATTTGTCAATAGACTTATAATAGATTTGTTTTGTTTTTGGCATGTGAGTAAATTTGTTAACGTTGTCTGTAAGTAGATTTGTTAACGTTGTCTGTAGGTAGATTTGTTAATGTTGTCTGTAAGTAGATTTGTTAATGTTGTCTGTAACTAGATTTTTTAACGTTTGTGAATAGCTTTGTCAATGGACTGTTAATAGATTTATCAATAATGCATGTGAATAGATTTGTTAACGTTGTCTGTGAATTGATTTGTCAATGTATTAATGTATAATGTTACTGGATTTTTCCTGTAGTCTGTGAATGTATTTGTCAAGGAATTCTGAGAACATGTTTTCATGTGGTGAACTAAAGTATCTTAAGTATCCATATCATCTCAAATGTCACCTACCGTAGTTTGTCGGTATTCTCCCCTCTCCACAAGTATCAATATTTACTCGCTTGCACCATTGCTTTCGCTTTTTTTCTGAAACGTAAAGTGATGATAATTGGCCGACAGCTTCTTGTTAGACCGACTGGATTTACTTATTTGGTCAAATTGGGACAAACACGGCCAATTTTCAAGCCCTGGTCTGGCTGCTGGTAACCCAATCTCTTGTTTAGACAATGTGGTTCGATGTCTCATCGGGAACCTGATGGTACAATCTCTTGTCGAGATTGTTATGGTATAATCTCTCGTCGGAATCCCAGTTGATAAAATGTTTAGATAAGGTCTCGTAAAGTCCGTCAATGGTACCATACTTGATTATTTTATATTAGAACAGATTGAGTACTTACGTTTCTTTTGGCCTGCATCCCATCCCATCCCATCTAGAGTTCTGTTTTCTGATACAAACATGTGCTTTAATCAGCAAACCTTTTATTTGTGTCAAATTTATTTAACGAAATATTGTTTACAGCTCTCCCTGGTCTGTGGTCAGTACGCACCCTTTGGGATACCCATATTGTTTTGGGATTTGGAGTCTATTTGGTCGGATCATGCCCCTTGATCCGTTATCCATCAACCATGACCCATGACCCATGACTCTTGACTCATGACCCATGATCCATGTGGAGAAGTTTAACAACTATACTCTGTTGTTGTTGTTTTTTTATCAAGAAGTTATTTTTAGAAAGGCACACGTCCACATATTGCGCAGTTATTGACTTCATATCTTCATTGTCGTTGTTGGCTTTCCTTATGTCTCGTGAGACGATGGAAGATTCTGTGCTCTTGTGGGATCCTCGCGCATGGCCCTGCAGCTTCTACTGTGGCTGTACAAGCCCACTCGCGAATGGCAGCCTTTGCCGCACTTCTGGCACTGAAAGGCAGCACCTGTGGTTGTCTGATTAGCTCTCCTTTTCCTCTTTTGGCGGTCCGCGTCTGCGACCTGTCGCAGGTCTCTTTCTCCTGCTTCTAGCCCGGCAGTCAACTATTGTCTCCATCTGTGTCTGTCCCAATCGAGTTCCTCCCAGCCATTTATGTCGATGCCAAAAGCTTTGAGGTCTCTCTTGCAGACATCTTTGAAACGGAGGTGAGGCCGGCCTGTAGTCCTCTTTCCTTTGGCTCAGAATAGATGATGTCCTTTGGGATTCTGCCATCCTCCAATCTGCGAACATGTCCCAACCATCCGAGCCGACGCTGGCGGAGAAGAGTTGTCATACTTTGTATATTTGCCTGTTGTAGCACCTCATTGTTGGTGACATGGTCCTGCCAGGCGATTCCCAGGATGCGCCGGAGACAGCGCATGTGGAAAGCACTCAATCTCCTTTCTTGCCTGGAGTATATGGTCCAGGATTCACTGGCAGAAAGGGGGGGTGCTTAGCACACATGCTCGGTACACAGCAATTTTGATTCTGATGGTCAGCTTTTTGTTGTTCCAGACTCTTTTTGAGAGCCTGACCAAAGTTGTGGAGGCGTTGTCGATCCTTATTTCTAGGTCGGAATCAAGGGACAGGTTATTGGTGATGTTGGAGCCAAGGTACATAAAGTGATCCACGGCCTCAAGTTGTCAACCATTGATGGTGATGTTGGGTGAATCAGCATCCTGGTCCATCGCGTTAGTCTTTGTGAGGTTGATGGTTAGGACGAAGTCGCTGGCGGCCTTGGCAAAGTGGTCCATTAAGCTTTGCAAATCTGCTTCATTGTGGGTAGCTATGGCAGCATCATCCGCAAAAAGCATGTCCCTAATGACTGTTTCACGTTCTTCCTCTTTGATTTCAGCCTAGCCGGATTGAATAGTTTGCCATCAGAACGGGTGTGTAGGTAGATCCCCTCGGTTGAGGTTCCAAAGGCGTGTCTCAACAGACAGGCAAAAAAGATGCCAAAGAGTGTCGGGGCGAGGACGCAGCCCTGTTTGACTCCGCTGAGGATATCAAATGGAGGGGAAGTTGATCCGTCATACTGCACCGTGCCTTTCATACCATCGTGGAGTGACTGTATGGTGTTAAGCATTTTTGGTGGGCAGCCAACTTTTGCCAAGACTGTAAACAGACCATCTCTGCTGACCAGGTCAAAAGCCTTTGTTAAGTCAATGAAAGTCAGATAGAGGGGCATGTGTTGCTCTCGGCACTTTTCTTGAAGTTGTCTTAGAGAAAAGATCATGTCGTTTGTTGACCTTTCTGCCCGGAAGCCGCACTGTGATTCAGGATATACTCTCTCAGCACGTCTTTGCAGTTTCTTTAAAACAACGCGTGCAAAGACCTTACCCACGATGCTAAGGAGAGACATGCCTCTGTAGTTGTTACAGTCGCTTCTGTCTCCTTTATTTTTATACAGGGTGATTATGTTGGCATTTCTCATATCCTCTGGTACTGCTCCATCTTCCCAGCACTGGCAGAGGAGGCCATGAAGGTGTTCCAACAATATACTACTGCCGCACTTGATGATCTCTGGTGGGATTCCGTCCTGACTGGGAGCCTTGGCTATAGGTAATCGCTCAATAGCTTCTTTTAGCTCTGCCAGGGTGGGTATGTCGTCCAGTTCTGCCATGAGAGGATGGCTTTGGATGGCATCGATGGCATCTCGGGTTACGTGGTTTTGTTGGGAGTAAAGTTCTGAATAGTGCTCCACCCATCTGTCCATTTGTTTAGACTTGTCGCGGATTATTTCTCCGGTTGAGAACTTCAGTGGGGCTATGACTTTCTTAGAAGGCCCCATGGCTTTTTAATGCCATCATACATCCCCCTTATATTACCGGTGTCGGCCTCTAGCTGGATGCTCTGACAGAGTTGGAGCCAAGTAGTCGTTTGCGCATTGCCTAGCTAGTCTCTGAACATTGCTCCTGGCTAATCTGTACGCCTGCAATGTCTGTGGGTTTGGGGAGTGCTTGTATTTTTGGTGGGCACTTCTTATTTCTTCTACAGCTGGGGTGAGTGTGCAAGAGTTGGCCTCAAACCAGTCATTGTTTTTGGTCCTTTTTCTTCCGAAGATCTGCATGGCTGTTCTGTGGATGGTCTGTCTGAGATGCTCCCACTTTTCCTTGGTGCTATTGCCTGGCAGGTCAGAGTCTAGTGAGTTGGAGAGAGCTTCTATAAACTCAGCTTTCTTGTTGGGGTGAGAAGTCTTACTCACATCAATGCGGGATCTGCTTACTGGTCTGGAACGGTGAGTTTTCTTGGGCAGTAATCTCAGCTTACAGCATACCAGTGATTGATCTGTGTCGCAGTCGGCACTGTGGAAAGTTCGAGTGAGGAGAACATGTTTCAATGCAGAGAGCCTGGCAATAATTAGGTCCAGCTGGTGCCAGTGCTTAGAGCAGGGATATCTCCAGGACACTCTATGTTGTGGCTTTGTCTGAAAGAAAGTATTGGTGATGCAAAGATCGTGATAAGAGCATAGTTCCAGGAGTTTCTGCCCTTTTTCGTTCAGTTTTCCTGTGCCAAATCTTCCCAGACAAGAGGGCCATGAGATGTAATCTGCACCCACTCCAGCGTTAAAGTCGCCCAACAATATAACATGCTCATCTTTGGAGATCGAGCTTAGCAGTCCAATTGGTTGTAGAACTCGTCTTTCGTATGTATGGTTGCATTGAGCATAGGAGCATATGCACTAATTAGGTAGGCGGGCCCTGTTGAGGTGTGTAGGCGAAGTGAGAGAAGTCTTTCAGTTCCCTGATGACAGGGTACTACCATCCCCAAGAGGGTGTTTTGGGCAGCAGTTCCAACACCATGTTATCTGGCTTCTTCCTCGATTTTTGCCCTGCCAGAAGGACGTGTAGTCCTTTTCTCGTAATGAACCAGAACCTGACAGTCTTGTCTCTTGTAAGGTGGCTATGTCTACCTGCAATCTTGCCAGTTCGTTGTTTATTAAAGATGTTTTCCTGCCTTCGTTGATATCGTTAAGGTCGTCTGACAGCCCGGGTGTCAGCGTCCATACATTCCAGGTCCCCAGCTTTAGGAGTGGGGTTTTCCTTTTTGTTTTTTGTTTAAATTTATATTTGTATTGGTTGGTGCATGAGTTTACAGTCTACTTGTCAGGCATGTGTGCACCCTGAGCCTACGCACCCAGTAGGGCAGGCAGACTGTGTCGGGACAACACCGTATTGACTGGGGGCTGTCCAGCTTGAGGTGGGCGGTAGCTTCCAATGACACAAAGATATATCTCCCACCGTCGGAAGCAGTCCCTAACGCCAGCTCTACGCCAATTGAGCGGGTGGCTTATAACCGGTCACTACTACTTCCCGTGTTGTGTCGACGCTGTGAGGCGAAGCTGGAGTGTCCTCTCCAGAGCACAGGCCTTGGCAGGTGGTGTGGAGAATCAGCTGTTGCCCGTGCAGCAGACTCCCTCTCTCCACGCAGCAGAGCGGTCCAAGGGAGAGGCTGAACCAGTAAATCTTGGAATCAACTACGTCGCAGGAATTGCCAGAGAGGCGTTGTAAGCAAAGCCAGACTGCCTTCGGGATTCCGGCTCCTGATTTGTCATCGAGGTTTACTCTCCTAGCCTTCCTCGTGAGTGAGTGTGGCCGCAAGGCAGCGGAGGTTTGAAGTCTGAGTTTTCCTTCTCCTAGATGAGCGGCCATCTAAGGCTGACGAGCCTCATCTGCCCGAAGCAACTGGTTTTGAGGCGCCAGTGGTCCGCTTTACACGCCTTCTCCTGTTAGTTGGGAACAGGCTTCACCGGACTTGTTTGAAAAGCCACACGTGAAGGCCAGGAGCTGGATTTGGCTGCCAGAGGTAATTAGAGTCGCAAGCCATTGGAGCATTTCTTGGGATGAGGGAGCTTATCCCCGCATCCACTCCGGCTTAGACAGCCCTTGAAGCCCACCTTCATTGTAGACTACTAGATATTGGACAATTAAATATCACAATTAATGTTCTTGTAGACTACTAGATATTGGACAATTAAATATCACAATTAA
Source organism: Ampullaceana balthica (assembly GCA_944989445.1). NCBI lineage: Eukaryota > Metazoa > Mollusca > Gastropoda > Lymnaeidae > Ampullaceana > Ampullaceana balthica. The sequence continues at coordinate 274,263 of CALYLW010000106.1, forward strand.
TGTTCTTGTAAACTACTAGATATTGGACAATTAAATATCACAATTAATGTTCTTGTAGACTGCTAGATATTGGACAATTAAATATCACAATTAATGTTCTTGTAGACTACTAGATATTGGACAATTAAATATCACAATTAATGTTCTTGTAGACTACTAGATATTGGATAATTAAATATCACAATTAATGTTTTTGTTTAGTTGCACGTCATACACTCAGTGATGAACGTCAGCTTTTGGCTGGTAAGACCCATTCACTGCACGGATTTCCCAGTGGTAAATGGGGAAAAAACTGTTAAAGTGAATCTGCCGCCACTTCAGGTTTCCGTAAAAGTGCTGCATCAACGCGTCAGTCTTCTAGTGTCATATTGGTAACTGCCCTCCATTCCTTCTGATACTATGGACATACTTTTTTAATCGTACAATAAAAAGGATTTTTGTTGAGGGGGGGGGGTTGCTCGAGACCATTGATGATATGATTAATTACAAGAAAGTATATATGAAAAAATATTACACGTATTTCTCCATATTAACTCTTGAGCATACAATCATTATCTTGCGATAGGTTTGACGTAGGGAGAAATGGTCAAAGTAAAAGGTGGCAGTTACATACGCTTAAATAAACAGATTAATGGCATGAACGTATTCTAATTAATTTCATGAACGTATTATGATTAATTTCATGAACTTATTCTGATTAATTTCATGATCTTATTCTGATTAATTTCATGAACGTATTCTGATTAATTTCATGAACTTATTCTGATTAATTTCATGAACGTATTCTGGAAACTTTCCAACGAATATTAGAAGATGATCACAACATAATCAGTGTCTGAATCTTATTTGAAATAAAGAGCTGCGTCTGCGTGCCAAGATTTATCCCAGCGGTCGTTGAATGTAGCATACAGCTATTTTGAGGAATATATTAAATAAGTGAAACTTAAGTAAACTAATATTTTAACCAGCTTTATGAGTTTTATAAGAAAATGGTTGCGGAAACTTCATTTTATCTGTTTCATTCTCTAGATGGACTTAAGTTGCGTCCATCACTTTATTTATTAACATTCCTTTCCTTCATGAAATCGATCTCTCCCAGCGGTTAAATCAATTTGTTAAGGTGCAATTAAGAACCGTAACAAGAGTGATCCCCCTTTTCATTTCCTTAATGGTCTACCTTCCACTCCACTAGACTCACAGAGAGATGTGAATTAAATTGATGATTTTTACTTTCACTTTGGTAGGACAGAGTGGTAATAATGCTATAAACTAGCGAGCAAAGAGACTGAAGTTTCTGTTACATCTGGAAACGAAATAAAAAATATGAGCATTACATAACTTTACTTCATTTTAAAAAAATAGAATATTTCAAATTTAGACTATTAGCATTTTTTTGTATGAAACGTTTGGTCCTTAAGAAATTTTTAACACAATTTCCCATAGGAAAAATTGCGTTTATATATTTGAAATGCCTTAAACGCTTGATCCTGCAACTCCTCCTGAACCGTACCAGACAGAGGGTTCGGGTCTTTTGCAAATATGTTAAGGAGGTCTCAAGGATGTGCAAGGGGCAAAAAATAAACCGAAAAGGTTTACAGGATTATCTGGAAAATAAAAAATAAAAAACGAAAAAACGAAAAAATATCAGCATTTTGTCAATTTCTTAACAGCTATCGAGTTGAAACAAATGAACCAAGCGCCAAACGATAGCTACTAATATTTACAACAATGATGGAGAAGGAATTTTTGAAACATCTGTCTTACACAGTCTGTCTTCATTTTATCAGCTTTTGTAGCTAGCAATTGTTTTGTTTACTTTCATTATTATTGTTTTGAAATGACTTTTAATGTAATCTAGAATGATAGTTAATGGGGTTTTCTCGCTTTGTGAATTCTTATGTTAGATTGTTGCGTGGTGCGCATTATATTGACACATTCTTGGTGTGATGTAGCGTGAGGATATATGACGTCATTTTTTGTTTTACTTTCAGAATTACTGATTTGAAATGATTTTTAATGTAATCTAGAATGTTTTCCCTTGAATAAAAAAGATCGGAAATTCTTTATTGGAAATTGCGTTTAAATACTCATTCGAGTTTTAATTACTTGTTTTTTATACTATAAGGAAAATCCAAACACAATTATAGAAACTACATATGAAGTTATGTTTGTTGTCCCTTGTTTTTTGTTATTGTGAACACGCTAAGGTCTAAAGAGCAGCAGCTTAAGGAGAAAACATCGTCCTCTCACCTCCCCCAAAATCACGCATGTACAACTCGTGTACCAACACATTTGGACTCATTTTTTTACTATTAAATAAAACAGCCTGAAAGTAGTTTAGATAGAGACTGTTTTTATTGGAAAATCTCATGGCACTTGCTTTCTATAATTATATTGTTACTTTAAATATTTCGGAAATAACTTTCTATAAATATGGGGGGAAATATTTAGAAAATTATTTTCTATAATTAAATTGGCTTTCATTTTCTTTAATATTTTAGCATTCACTTCAAATTAAATAATGGGCGTTAATTTCGAACAGCAGAATTCATTCGTTGTGTTGGTTAAGTCTTGCCCTTCCCCCCTCCCCCCGTGTGGGGAATGGGGTCACACCAACTCTAGTGATGTCACTTATCCTATCCTGATGTTAGAAGTGCACTGATAGACCATCAAATAGTGTTCATGGTGTCATTTGCTGCAGGCTCGTTAGCGCATGTGCTGTATGCAAGGTAAACATCTATTTCTACCATTCAATCAACATATTGTTTGATATTTCTATGAAATTGTGCTTTATATTAAAGAAGGATATGTGCCTGAAATAGATCAGCACATTTTTACGGGGACGTCACGTTTTTGCGATTCGCTATTGTAATCTTTCACAGTTGTTATAATAATGCCAATACTTGAAATGTTAGTGGCATTCCCTGTTACTTTAATAAAACCCTTACTTATTATACCAGTTCATTTCCTTTGGAGAGGGAAGAAAAGCCTCCTTTTCATACTTTTGTCATAGTGACCATTTTTTGAGCTTTAAGAACGACGAAATATGGCCAACCAACAACAACACACTGGTACTTTATCCTTACAATAGATTTAAACTGAAAAGATTTTTTTTCAGTTACATTTACTGACAAAATAATTTATTCAAATGAATTTTAAATGGCAACAGTTGAATTCCTAAATTTCCCAATGGAACGAGTTCCTTTAGAGTTCTGAACACTTTAATTGGGATAGAAATGATTACAATCGATGAAATGTCACACGATACGCATGCTAACCATGCTAACAAAACTAATCCAAGACGTCACACAGAGCAAAGCCTCTCCACTCTCATTCGCAATCAAACTTAACTTTATAACAATTGGATGTAAATATGATACAGTTGTGGCCATAACTGTGGTTAGAAACACATGACTCTGACTGACTCTGACTGACTCTGACTGACTCTGACTGACTCTGACTGACTCTGACTGACTCTGACTGACACGACTGACTCTGACTGACTCTGACTGACTCTGACTGACTCTGACTGACTCTGACTGACTCTGACTGACTCTGACTGACTCTGGCACTCTCTCTTAGTTCAGTTTAAATGCTTTTTGTTCGTTGCTCAAGATGGAACGATAATGAGAAATAGTTTGTTATTAAATACGAGCAACAAAACCCGTCCAAGGACGTTCCGCCACCGTTCGGTAACCATGTTGTAACTCCCCTCCAACAGCCGTCTCGACCGGCATACATGTGCATCACGTCAAAAATACTATTCATTATAGTTGAAATAAATAACTCGTAAAAACAGAGCTTTTGACTATAAATCCCAACGGGCATAACTCAAAAAAAAGTTTTGGAAGAAATACTGCACCAAAAAGAACTCGATTGAGGGACCAATCGCTATCGATGACCGCACGGAACATAGCCTTTTATTATATAGGAGATAATTTATACATCTGATCTTTTTTTTAAAAATAAGTTTTTAAAAAATACTTTGCTGTTTCTTTTAAATTCATGCAGCACACTGCTTTAGTGAGTTTCGCGGAAAAAATAAAGTGGTTTTTTAGTGGCATGCCAACATTGCGTCACATTTTAATATCTTATCGTTCTATTTAGAAGATTACTGCGTCCACAGACCATGCCGGTCTGTTGGCAAGTGACGCAGCGTTCACAGACCACGGCTATGACGGTTCCACGCATTACCCAGCCGCCTTTATTTCCTTAACTAGTGTTAGGTACCCATTCGAAGCTGGGTGGACTCAGGGACGCCCTTGAACCTGGAAACAAATCCTTTCCTTCACATGGATTTGAACCAGTGACCATTGGTACGCCATGCCACTCGACCACGTTTTGGCGATTCGCTATTGTAATCTTTAATCTTTCACAGTTTTTATAATAATGCCAATACTTAAAATGCTTGCGGCATTCCCTGTTTATTTAAAAAAAGAATACTTAAAATATCAGTTGCATTTCCTGTGGAAAGCGAATACTACCTTAAACAAGTTTGGCAAATGTCTTGTAATTTGGGGTAAAAATAATTTATGGGCGATGAGGAAATTCTTGAAAATAAATAGCTGATCATCTTTTTTAAAACTCTATTTTTTCCCTTTAAGATAATTCCAATTAAAATACTTTCTTGGAAGGAAGATTATTTTTTGTTCGTCCGTCGTGATCGACAAGGGTCATTCTCTAAATCCTGTCTACATCCATGGGCGTCACTAGGAATTTTTCCAGGGGGGGGGCAAAAAAACACCACTTTTTTAATTTCACTGACAATGCCATACAGGTTCAATTGTGAATTAAACTCAAGGTAAGTATAACTTAAGGGCCGAAAAAAGCCTTAGAAATTAATAAGACTTACAAATTTGCGCTTTAATAGCTAAAATACAACATATATTATTGCATTTAATAAATTAAAGATTTAAGATCTCACGAGAAAATTGAATTTTCCTGTGAAATAATATACGTGTAGAAACTGCAGCATTGCCAAAGATGGATATCAGAAATTGTTTTACAAGCTCAAAAGAAATATAAACGAAAAGTAGATCAACCGCGGGATTCCAAAATTCCGTTATTATAAGATTTTGGAGCGTCTGCAACATCTGACTAATCATTTGCATTGAGGACAACAGTACAAGTTCAACAGCCAGGCATAACTGAAGCAACTGTTCCTAATTTGAGTGTCGCTGACACTTATTCATTTCCTTCAATTTTATATAGGAAGGTATGTCTGGACACACGACCTTTCAAATAAGTTGAAATTGAAGCTGATTCGTGATTGTTGGACCCCTGATAAAAAGTATGATTTTAGAGCTGACACTGAGGGAGCAGAGTTTTAAGTTTTTAGATATGCATGGTTATCAGACTATTCACCGTAGCTTTTATACTCGCAAATGTTAATAGGTGCCTTTTGCAAATATTGCGTGTTGTTTCTGCAAAAAGTAATTCTATGAGTTCAGTGGGTATTTGTCATCAAACCATGTACAAAATATAGAGATTTAACGATGATGCACGTAGCCATCTGCAAAGCACATGGGACAAAGGCTCTCATGAAGATGCAAGCAATTTTGTTGCATTATTGGAAGCAGTTACTATAGATGAGCAGTTGGACTCATCATTTAGAAGACAAATTCAAGAAAATCGCAACAAACTGGGTCCCATCATTTCTACAATCCTATTTTGCTGCATGCAGGATTTAGAAATTCGTGGAAAATAATCAAATTCTGGTAATTTTTGTGACCTGTTCGAGTTTCGTGTTGAATCTGGAGATGAAGTTCTTGGTAATCATTTGTCAATTGGATCTTGTAGTGCTGAGTATATCTCGGCTACTACGAAAAACACTATAATCGAAATTTGTGGGGGGTCTCTTACGTCACGACATTGTTCGTGAAGCAAATAATTCAGTTGCATTTTATATACTTGCCGACGAGACAAATGACATTTTTGGCGTTGAGCTGATGTCCCTTGGTGCTAGATTTGTCAAAGAACAAAATGGGAAAATCATGGTCACAGAAGAATTCCTGGGATATATTTAAAGGGTCAATAGAACAGCTGAAGGTTTAGCCAACACCATCATTACAAATTCACTAGAATTTGGATTAGATATGACAGCGCTTGTTGGTCAAGGATACGACGGATGTTCTACAATGGTAGGTAAAGAAGTAGGAGTCAAAGCAATAATTCGAAAAAAAGAAATAAAAACTCGATTGAGTATTTAAACGCAATTTCCAACAATGAATTTCTGATTGTTATCAACGGAAATCATTCTAGATTAAAATAAAAGTCGATTCAAATAAGTAATTCTGAAACAAAACACAATATGACGTCAAATCCGCTCACACTACAACACACAAAGAATGTGTCAATATAATGCGCACCACACAACAATCTAACTTAAGCATTCACAAAGCGGGAAAACCCTATTAACTATCATTCTAGATTACATTAAAAGTCATTTCAAATCAATAATTTTGAAACTAAACAAAACAATTGCTTTAAAAAATTGCTTCTAAAATTACGGGAGTCGAACGAAAAGGGATTTTTGAAAAATTCCTTCTCCAACATTGTACTAAATATTATTAGCTATTGTTTGGCGTTTGTTTCAACCTGATTGCTATTATAGTTGGCGAGAAATAGACAAATTACTGATATTTTTCTGGTTTTCTTTTTGATTTTCTTGGAAATCCAGTAAACCTTTTCGGTATTTTTTTTTGGCCGTTGCACATTCTTGGGACCTCCTTAGCATATTTGCATAGTTCGGGAGGAGTTGCATTGTCAAGCTTGACAGACATTTCGAATCTATAAACGCATTTTTTCCACGGGAAATTGCGTTAAAAATACCCAAAAGCAGCATTTGTACATTGCAGTTCACATAAACTAAACCGTGTTGTGAACGATTTAAATAATGTGAATGATGTACGAAACACAATAGGTACAATTAAGTCAATTATAGTGTTTTGCCGAGAAAGTAATCAGCAAAGAAAACTAATTCCAAATGTTCCTTTGCTATATGAAACTAGATGGACAAATAAATATAAAACCTTGCGGATTTTTGCTGCAAATGTGAAAGAAATTGTTAAACAACTGGAATATTTAGAACAATCAGTAATGTAATCAGTTATACTTGCAGATATAATTCATTTTATTGTTCCATATATGTAAACTGTCTTCAATGTAATAAACTTTTAGGAATTAGATTCAGTTTTCTTGTTATAACTTTATGACATTTTCCTAAAATGTAGGGGGGGGGCAAATGCACCCCTCCTTGTAACCCCTTTTCCTACGCCCATGTCTACATCCTATCTACGTGCTTTGGCAGTTTGGTGAGTTAGTTGGGAGAACATTTAAACAAGAAAGAAAGAAACGTGTGTGAACAATTTCTTTGAAATGGCCTCAAAATAGAAATAATGGTAATAAAACTATGTAATTTGCAATTGTCACGCAAGTCAGTCAGTCTGTCCTGGCGCTACTAATTTTAGAAAGCAGGGAAAACCAAATTACTGCACCAAAGCATCAAAAGGTGTGCAAATTAAAGATGCGCTGTAAAAAATATTATATGACGTCATCGATTTAGCTCATATTTTAATTTTAGAAAAGGGATCATTGTAAAAAGAGGATTAGATGGTGGTTAATTATAAAATCAAAAAAGGAAAGGGGCGCCGTAGGCGCCCTGCAACCCCTCTTATAAAATACTTTGTGTACACTTTAGAAAGTTTAATATTTCGTATTTATCAAAAAGGACAAGTTAGTTGGGCTTTTGAAAAAGGTAGGCGCCCTAAAAAAGTGCATTTTTTATAAAATAAATAGATTTCAGCTGAAAACTTCCGTCATTTTTGACGGGTGTACGCTAGTAATGATAATAAAATAACATATTTGTCTCCCATTGTTAAAAGTGATTCGGACACTTTTCATGATATTACACTTGGATTTGATAGGAAGTTTATTATTAGATTTTGCTTTTAGCCTTGTAATAAAGCAATCGAAACTAAGTGCTATTTTTGGCAACAAGTGTTTGAACAAATGCTTGTGAATCATCACAAAGCACGAAGCCACTATTGCATAGTGGCTTGGTACTGCTCTCCGGAGAATGAAGCCACTAGCAGTAGTGGCTTGGTACTGCTCTCCGGAGAATGAAGCCACTAGCAATAGGGGCTTGGTACTGCTCTCCGGAGAATGAAGCCACTAGCAATAGGGGCTTGGTACTGCTCTCCGGAGAATGAAGCCACTAGCAATAGGGGCTTGGTACTGCTCTCCGGAGAATGAAGCCACTAGCAATAGGGGCTTGGTACTGCTCTCCGGAGAATGAAGCCACTAGCAATAGTGGCTTGGTACTGCACTCGGGAGCATGAAGCCACTACACTCGGGTCACCAATATTGTTGAGAATCACTGATACAGATATAGCACATCGGGACTAGAAGTTAGGTGCTACACGCGAATCCCATGGGCTGAAACTGGCCAGGAAATGAGATTAATCGGTTTTTGAATTACATAGTAACAAGAAACTGGAGATTATGGTGCCTGGAGAAAAGAAGAGCTGCCGTGAAACGAAACAGAATTTAACCCTTGCTTTTCGGAAGGTTACTTTAAGAAGCTTCCAGTCTAGACGGTGGATGGGTTACCCATGGGTGCTCCGACCTAACACAAGTATTTTCTGAAGATTTTTATTTTATTATTGGAAAAACAAAAACATGCGATCCTTTGGTTATAATCGATAAGTGTGTATCTACCCATGCTACATTATTGTCACGATCATTTCCAAACTATTATAACATTGCTTCAATGTTCTAAAAAGCTTTTTAATTCCTGGAAATTTTGTGTAGAATTTAAAGCAACTCTAGGCTTGCAATTAAAATAAGAGGTGTGATGTGTAAAATCTATTGCTCTACTCTACTGATCTTAATGTGCTTTTAAAAAAAAGTCCTCTTGTGAGTCCTTTCTACTTGCGTGTCAGTCTTAATGGTCTTTTATACTCATCAGATTTGTATTCTCATCAGGTTTTTTATTTCCATCCACCTCATCTGGGCTTTGATCCTGAGCCATCATTATGTAAGATTAAATCGGTCTGTAATCCGTTACTGCCCTTGTCTACATGCGTCAGTCGTACGTACATGTATTTAACTACCCCTTGTGTTCTTTCAAACACTGACGCAATACCATTCGCAGTGCTCTACAACCCTTGTTAGAATGTCAGGTAATCGTTCGTTGAGTAATTGTTAAACTTTCGGCATACATTATGTTTCCCTCACATGAGATTTGAAAGACTTTATTTCTAATTGGGTTTTCTTATATGTGTAGTGATTTTATTTTAATTATTTATATTCTTAATTTTTAATAAAAACTTTTCGATGGAGCTTTCCCTTCCTGCGGTGATATAATTTTTTTGCTTTCATTGCGTTATTTACAGTAATTTTAAAATTTGTTTTGATCTATGACAACGAAAATACCTCTATCGAAATACTAAATATAACACCATGGTGGTCTACTGTTACACAAGATATTAACGTATGGTGGTGGCTCAAATGTTCGATATGAAGAACGTGAAACTAAATTAGAATAAATTTGTTTGGTTTTCTCCAATATCTGTATTCCCTTTTTGCTCTGCTTCTTCAGACAGGATATTGTCTCGTCATCTGAAGAAATATTATTACCTACAAATACTACTTTTTGCTCGTTCATTTTGTTGGCAGTATTTTAGATGGTGTCCTGTAACCGTTACAAGCGATTAGTTTGTAAGACATCATATGAAGCAACAATGATAACAATTAGTATTTACTATAGGATAAAAATTATTTTAAAATATAAAGCCACATTTTTTTAAGTAAACATAAATTGGAATATTAAAAGAAATTGTTTTAAATTTTTTATTTGTTTCAATATATATTTTAAAGTCTTTTTTTTTAGTTTCAAAAGTAAAATATTTTTTTCTTAACTTCAATTTTTTAGCCTACATCTTTTTATTTGTAACCTATCCGCAAAAATAAGACTTTTTAAACATCGAATGCATAAACACACTAAAACAAATTAATGAAGATAAATTTCTTGCGCCTTTATTCCAATTAGCTATGCAAATTTTTTATTTGCTAATGTATATGTCAGAGTAATAAAAGAATAATGTCATTAAAATAATTCAATCAATTGGCCACATGACGTGTGCTTTTGATTCACTTGCCCACGCCACCTCACCCCACCCGCTACCCTCTTGGGTGTTGTGTATACATCCCTATTCCAAAGGGACCTTCCCCCATTCCCCCTATTGCTAATGGTTCAACTAAGGCTCATTTCTGTTACGCCTTTAATCTTTCTTCGGTGACCAATTACCAAAGGGTCTTACACGTTGCTTCCAACCATAAAGAACCTTTCTGATAACTCATTTGCACTTTTGACTCTCTTAACATCCTGCCTCACGTTCTAATGGGCTTTATCTCACTTGCACTTAGGGCCTGCTTCTGAACATCATTTCGTTTCATTATTTCACACGGTTCCGTGTCTTTATTTTCTTACTTCACCGTCACTTGAGGCATTCTGCTAAAAATTCTATCCGCTGTAAAAAGGCTCTTCACTTCATATGAGATCTTCATATAAAATATGTAGAGTTTCCTTTACAAATCATAATGGCCTGTGGCTCAGATGAAGCAGTGTTCACAAGTTTCTGTAACCACGGCAAATAAAATCCCAACCGCCGTGGCTCCGCGCTTTTACTTGACAAAAATTAGTGTTTAAATCAGGCATTCGCAGTCCTGAATTATGGTTCATGAAACACCAACTAACGTCAGGTGCCATCAGAGTTGGGCAGACTCAGCTTCACCCTTACGACACTGGCAGGTGCCATCAGAGATGGGCAGACTCAGCTTCACCCTTACGACACTGGCAGGTGCCATCAGAGATGGGCAGACTCAGCTTCACCCTTACGACACTGGCAGGTGCCATCAGAGATGGGCAGACTCAGCTTCACCCTTACGACACTGGCAGGTGCCATCAGAGATGGGCAGACTCAGCTTCACCCTTACGACACTGGCAGGTGCCATCAGAGATGGGCAGACTCAGCTTCACCCTTACGACACTGGAAGGTGCCATCAGAGATGGGCAGACTCAGCTTCACCCTTACGACACTGGCAGGTGCCATCAGAGATGGGCAGACTCAGCTTCACCCTTACGACACTGGCAGGTGCCATCAGAGTTGGGCAGACTCAGCTTCACCCTTACGACACTGGCAGGTGCCATCAGAGATGGGCAGACTCAGCTTCACCCTTACGGCACGGGAATAAATCCCCAAAACAACGACTCGAACCCGGCATTCTCGGCGCTGAAAGCGCACGCCGCTCGACCATGCCCAGTACTCCCATGATAACTTCACACTAGCCTTTATTGGTTCCGGAGCACTGCATGCAGGGATACATACTATTGATATTAATGAGTACAAACTGTGCTATACATCAAACCCTTCCGACTATCACTTTCATTAGGATATACCGTAATATATTAAATTCAGCTTGCTTCAAAACTAATAATAAACCCCATTCGTATGCAATGCGCATTCCTTCTCCCCTTTCTCTCAAATCTTCCCATCGTCCCTTTCAGAACCGCGGCTGTTTAAAAAAATATATAATCATTTATATGATTTGATATGTAAACAAAAAATCAAACATGTTTGTTTGTTTGTATTGTTCAACGGTTCTCTTCTATCTAATATTCCAAGTGTGCTCCATGTTATCTGATGGGGCGGTGACAGTTCTGGGAGACATTCGTCCACCCGCCCTGGAAACGGTCATTGATTATGCTAATGAGACTCAGATCCCGTTTATCTTCCTCAACAACCCAGCGGAGCCTAGGAAGATGGACGACTCGAAGGAATCCATTCAGGTGAGAAACTTTGTCAAAGTTGATGCACTTGTTATTTTAAGTTTTGGAAGTATTCTTAGTAATTAATTCACAGTGCTTAATTTATTTTATTTTATTTAAAGACACGTCATAGCTATCTAACACGTCATAGCTATCTAACACGTCATAGCTATCTAACACGTCATAGCTATCTAACACGTCATAGCTATCTAACACGTCATAGCTATCTAACACGTAATAGCTATCTAACACGTCATAGCTATCTAACGAAATACTTAAACATTGATACAACCTCTAGAAATGTTACTTGTTTAAAGAATGTACATACGTTCAATAACGCTCATCTATATATTTGTTTATGCATCCGCTGCTAAAGCTTGTCAGAGTTGTTGTCCGGGCACCCGCTTTTTTTTCTTTCCTTTCGGTTGGTACCATTTCGGGTTCTGCCCTTGCGGGCTCTATAGAGCAGTGCTTCTCAAAGTGGTGGTGGTCCGCGGACCGGTGCTGGTCCGTGGACCATCCGCCACCGGTCTGCAGAAGTTAGCAAGAAAGAACATAAAGATATATTTATAACCCTCCAGAACAGGGAAAATAGTGCACCGGTCCCTGGAGCAATGAAAAAAATCCTGCCGGTCCGCCAGACTAAAAGGTTTGAGAAGCACTGCTATAGAGGACAAACAAATGCTTTTTAAAATATATTTATTTATATTAATTAGTCGTGAGATCCTAGCTAACATCATCCAAGATAAAAAGTTAAGCAACTTTTGAAGGGCCTAATTAATACTATAAAACTAATACTCATCGATTATTAACAGTAATATAGCACAATTAAATATATAAGTCGTATATGTAACTAAGCAAACATATTCACTAATTAAATTATTTGAAAGTGATAGTTAAATAAGAAAAACCCGTAAAAAACCAAGTTTTTGACTATAAATCCTTTATGTATGAGAAGTAATTAAAAGAATGTTCATTATAATACGAAGCGCCAGACCATCCAGAAATACAAAATTGCAGTTGTGTCGTAAAACATGTTTAATATAATGCGCACCGATCAGGAATATGTTTATAAAAAGAGCTGTCAATAAAATACGCACCTTATTGCGTGACAGAAAGGTTGTTCAATATAATACGCACCGGGACGCTCTATCTCAAAAAATAGCATGATACATAGGAATAAATAAAATAATCTAAAAAATCAATAATTTAATTACGGTACATGCGATCGATCTGAAATTTTAATACATTAATTTTATTATTGGTACGAAACTGCCTGCAAAATTTCAGCTCGCTAGCTTACGAGCAAGTGGGTTAAAAATCGCTCAAAAGTTTTGGCGACAAGGGCGGTCGGTCGGTCGGTCGGTCGGGCGGCTGCAGACACCACGAGTTAATATAAAGGATTTAAAAACGTATTATTTTTGTTTTAAAATCGAAGTTATAATTCTTAGATAATTATTTTTAAAGTACGCGCCTATTTTCCCTAAAGTTTAATTTTTTTCTCCTTTAAAAATTCAGCTTTATTTTTTTTTCAATTGCATTTTTAAATTATTGTATTTCTTAACGTCTCTGTAGTTAAAAAATTACGTCCTAATCAGTAATATATGGATAACTCTATAAGCCTGATTGCAGTCTCACCCATATTTTGTACGTCCTAATCAGTAATAGATGGATAACTCTATAAGCCTGATGGCAGTCTCACCCATATTTTGTACGTCCTAATCAGTAATAGATGGATAACTCTATAAGCCTGATGGCAGTCTCACCCATATTTTGTACGTCCTAATCAGTAATAGATGGATAACTCTATAAGCCTGATGGCAGTCTCACCCATATTTTGTACGTCCTAATCAGTAATAGATGGATAACTCTATAAGCCTGATGGCAGTCTCACCCATATTTTGTACGTCCTAATCAGTAATAGATGGATAACTCTATAAGCCTGATTGCAGTCTCACCCATATTTTGTACGTCCGAATCAGTAATATATGGATAACTCTATAAGCCTGATTGCAGTCTCACCCATATTTTGTTCGTCCTAATCAGTAATAGATGGATAACTCTATAAGCCTGATGGCAGTCTCACCCATATTTTGTACGTCCTAATCAGTAATAGATGGATAACTCTATAAGCCTGATGGCAGTCTCACCCATATTTTGTATGTCCTAATCAGTAGTAGATGGATAACTCTATAAGCCTGATGGCAGTCTCACCCATATTTTGTACATCCTAATCAGTAATAGATGGATAACTCTATAAGCCTGATTGCAGTCTCACCCATACTTTGTACGTTCTAATCATTTTTTTGTTCAAATGATCTTGCGATATTATTTATGTTATGGGACGCTCAAAAAATCGTCCCTAGTTTCCTTAAAAAGTGATTCGTTGTCACTTGCTTGATACCTTCTGAGTAACGGAGACCACTAAGTTTTAATCTAACGCATGGAGTACCCGGGGGCATGACCACAATGTTCAATGTTAACAGGGGCGGACCGCATTTTTGTAAACTTCCTTTCCCACGTCATTGATAGACGCATTGATCACCACAACTTAAAAGCTAGTTCGAACTAGCATTCATCCCTCCTCAGCCATAAATGCTGTAGACGAATATGAACTGTTCCGTTATCTGAAAGTCCAAGTGGACATAACGTAGTTGTGACGTCTTCTATGACTAACTGTTCCGTTATCTGAAAGTCCAATGGACATAACGTAGTTGTGACGTCTTCTACCAGTATACAAATTCAGCGCCACAAAATACACGTTCATCGCATAATTTTAACATAAAGTTCTCCCCAATTTCCCCTTTTCACCCTCTCTCTCTCTCTCTCTCTCTCTCTCTCTCTCTCTCTCTCTCTCTCTCTCTCTCTGTCTCTCTCTCTCTCTCTCTGTCTCTCACTCTCTCTCTTTCTTAGCTGACGTCACAGGCCGATTCCGGCCCTCGGCCGTAGTTTGATTATAACCTTACCACAAGACCACCAACCGTCTACCGTCATTGTACGGCAATTTTACCCAAGCTTTCTCTTCCTTGTCCTTTATTATTAATTTTACTTTTTATTAAATCCCTTATATTAACTTCGCTATCTTGTTTTTTTCTCTGTCTGTCGTGGTGAGTCGGGCGGGTGGAGAATCAAAAGTAAAAAATGACACACTATCCAGCTGAAATTGTGCACATAGACTCGTGTCACTTAACAATGCATCGCATCAAAATTTCAGATCGATCTAATGTACCGTAATTAAATTAATGAATTTTTAGTTTATCTCTATGTATCTCTATGAAGCCGTCTGCTATAGTTGACCTCCACAATTCCACTGCATTTCACCCCAGCCATCGATGAGCACATCCCCGTGTTTAACAGCAAGGCGAGTTCAGTCACGTTCAGCCTGTAAATGTTTGTCGGGCGGTGCGTATTATATAGAATATAATCAATACTTTTAGTTATGTCTCATATATAAGGGATTTAATGTCAAAAACTTTGTTTTTACGGGTTGTTTAATTATTATTCCTCTTTCACTCTAAACAAATTTTCCTTTTCATTGATATTCTATTTAGTGCGAGATAATCTCAGCTTTTCTGCCCATCTTGCTTTTCCCCACTTCTACTCTTGTCTCCTTATGTCTCTCTGTCCTATGTTTTCTCTCTCTTTCAATCTCTCTCTCTCTCTCTCTCTCTCTCTCTCTCACTCTCTCTCACACTCTCTCTCTCTCTCAGCCTCTCTCTCTCTCTCTCACCCTCTCTCCCAGCCTCTCTGTCTCTCTCTCAGTCTCTCTTACCCCCCCCTCTCTCTCTCTCTCTCTCTCTTTTACTTAATATCTCTTTATCTGCTATCTCCCATCCCTTTCTCACGTCCATTCGCCATTAAGCTTATCAAAGATGGCTGAGAATTTGAAGATTGTTTTTGCATTAGATGCGGATTACAGAGGCTACCACTTTGCTGTGTGCGTGTTGTTGTTGTTGTTGTTGTTGTTGTTGTTTTTGTTTTTGTTGTTGTTTTTGTTATTTTTTAGAGGAATATTTCTGTCAATATTAATTGCCAAGCTCCAGGCTACCACTTTGCTGTGTGCGTGTTGTTTTTTTTTATTTTTTTATTTTTTAGAGGAATATTTCTGTAAATATTAATTGCGAAGCTCCACTCAGGATTAGAAGATTGGATGAACGTCGGTCGCCTCGATGCATAATGGCAAAATTACTTTACTGAATAAGGGGGAAACCTCCAAACCATAACGTTTCTTTTTTAATCAATATTTATAAGAGCGGAATATCCAAAATATTCTTTAAATGTAGCACAGATGAATTTAGTTCACAGAATATCTTTACTTAACCTAAGCAAGGAACCAAAACAAAGAGATGTTCTACCTTAAAGGCGATAACATAATACTTTGATGGAGAAAGTATACATGAAATACGTATAAATTATAAAACGATGTAAGGTATATTAATTAAGCACTCATTAAATTTGAGAGACATTTATTTCAACATTTAAAGTATATGCTTGGAAAAAGCTTGTTTTTTAAATCCTTTATATTAACTCGTGGTGTCTGCGGCCGACCGACCGACCGACCTTGCTTGCTTGCTTGCTTGTCGCCAAAACTTTTGATCGATTTTTAACCCACTTGCTCGCAAGATAGCGAGCTGAAATTTTGCAGGCAGTTTTGTACCGATGATAAAAACAATGTATCAAAATTTCAGATCGATCGCATGTACCGTAATTAAATTATTGATTTTTTAGATTATTTTATTTATTCCTATGTATCATGCTATTTTTTGAGATAGAGCGTCGCGGTGCGTATTATATTGAACAACCTTTCTGTCGCGCAATAAGATGCGTATTTTATTGACAGCTCTTTTTATAAACATATTCCTGATCGGTGCGCATTATATTAAACATGTTTTACGACACAACTGCAATTTTGTATTTCTGGATGGTCTGGCGCTGCGTATTTTAATGAACATTCTTTTAAATTCTTCTCGTACATAAAGGATTTATAGTCAAAAACTTGGTTTTTTACGGGTTTTTCTTATTAGATCCTTTATATTAACTCGTGGTGTCTGAACCCTTGCTTGCTTGAGTGCTTGCTTGTCACCAAAACTTTGGATCGATTTTAACCCAATTCCTTGTAAGCTAGCGAGCTGAAATTTTGCAGGCAGTTTCGTGAAAAAGATGATACAAAAGATGCATCAAAATTTCAGATAGATCGCATGTACCGTATTTAAATTATTGAATTTTCAGATTTTGTATTTATCTCTATGTATCATGTTAAATTTTTGAGATAGAGTGTAAGAGTATGCATTATATTGAACAACCTTTCTGTCACGCAATAAGGTGCGTATTTTATTGACAACACTTTTAATAAACATATTCCTGATCGGTGCGCATTGTATTAAACATGTTTTACGAGACAACTACAATTTTGTATTGTTGGATGGTCTTGCGCTGCGTATTATAATGAACATTCTTTTAGTTACGTCTCTTACATAAAGGATTTATAGTCAAAAACTTGGTTTTTTACGGTTTTTTTTATCCATCGTTGATTGCTACAGGGAGCACATATCACTGCATGCTACGGGGAGCACATATCACTGCATGCTACAGGGAGCACATATCACTACATGCTACAGGGAGCACATATCACTACATGCTACAGGGAGCACATATAACTGCATGCTACAGGGAGCACATATCACTGCATGCTACAGGGAGCACATATCACTGCATGCTACGGGGAGCACATATCACTGCATGCTACAGGGAGCACATATCACTACATGCTACAGGGAGCACATATCACTACATGCTACAGGGAGCACATATAACTGCATGCTACAGGGAGCACATATCACTGCATGCTACAGGGAGCACATATCACTACATGCTACAGGGAGCACTTATCACTACATGCTACAGGGAGCACATATCACTGCATGCTACAGGGAGCACATATCACTGCATGCTACGGGGAGCACATATCACTACATGCTACGGGGAGCACATATCACTGCATGCTACAGGGAGCACATATCACTGCATGCTACAGGGAGCACATATCACTGCATGCTACAGGGAGCACATATCACTACATGCTACAGGGAGCACATATCACTACATGCTACAGGGAGCAGATATCACTGCATGCTACAGGGAGCACATATCACTGCATGCTACAGGGAGCACATATCACTGCATGCTACAGGGAGCACATATCACTGCATGCTACAGGGAGCACATATCACTACATGCTACGGGGAGCACATATCACTACATTCTACAGGGAGCACATATCACTGCATGCTACAGGGAGCACATATCACTGCATGCTACAGGGAGCACATATCACTGCATGTTACAGGGAGCACATATCACTGCATGCTACAGGGAGCACATATCACTGCATGCTACGGGGAGCACATATCCCTGGATGCTACTGGCAGCACATATCACTGCATGCTACGTAAAGCGCATATCCCTGCATGCTACGGGGAACGCATATCCCTTCATAAAGAAATGTTATTTTGAATTCCAATTATTTCAATATGTTTACAATCTCTACGATAGCCACAGCGGTCACCCAAAGTTATTTCATGTCGTCTACTGACCACGTAGTGTTGAAAGGTCATCTTTAAAAGTGCAAATATTTACAACTCAAATGGAGTCAAAAATTGAGATGCGAGACAGAGGTCATTCAGAATAATGAATGGTCACTTTTGAGCTAATGATGAGGACGTGCCAATCGCCATTGAGCCTTGTAAGAATACAAAGTTTCATCTCAATCAGACAAGAGAAATGAGGTACAAGTTGAGATACAAGATTCAACAAGAAGCAAAAAGACGGATCAACCTAAACTAAATCATATGTAAGGATAAAGTAGCTGTCGGTAATAAAATGAAGCATTATTCCCAGTTAATTAATTATTGAGCACGGGCAAAAAATTGTATAAAATAAAGCTGATAAACAGCTTCCCTCTGTGTTCAAGATTATATTGTTACATTGTTATATTGTTATATTGTTATATTGTTATATTGTTATATTGTTACATTGGATCTCTATTCTTTTTGTCTTCTTTGTTTGCTGTTTTTTTATTTATTTAAAATAAAAATTGAATTGAAATATTTCAATAGCTGTATTGTTGTTTTGAGTAGGAAAACTTTGATCTATTTCAATTCCTATTAACATGAAAGGCAAACTATTTCAAAGCTTAGTTATATCACAGAAAAGCTATTTCAAATGTTAATTATCTCAATCTGTTTCAAAACCTTCTTATTAATTTAAAGCCTTTTTCCTTCATCTAGTTATTTAACAGTAAATCGCTTTTACTTGTTAGTTATTTTAACCCCTTTTATTTTACAGCCTTTTTATTTTATACTTTAGGTATTTCACAGCCTTTCTATTACATCACCAAGCTATTTAACATTCTAGTTATTTCAGAGCATAACATGTCACAAAATGGCTATTTCAGAGGCTGGCTTGCAGGGTGAGGGATTTAAGAATTATATAAATTTAATATTTTTCCGCCCTTTCCTTTTTGGTGAAGTTATTTTAATATTTAACTTTTCATTCCTTTATTAAAAGAGGAAGCGTAAAACAAGGATAAGCTTTAGTATAGTGAGTTTTAACATTTATATACTACGGAAACATACATTTTAGATGTGTTTTTTTTGTGGTCAACATTATCATTAACAGTAAAAAGAAATCATTTCCCTAATTTGTTACCGTAGACTTTCACTTCCGTAAATCAACATTTTCTAAGGGAACATTAGACAATTGATACATGTGAATACTTTAATTGTATCTCGTGGTGTTGTTTTCTTTAAGCAATGAACAACTCTCCCCAATAAAACTATTTACACAGACATTATTAAATAAATTAAACAACCCCGTAAAAACAAAGTTTTTGACTATAAATCCCTTATATATGAGACATAACAGAAATTATTGATCATGCTTAAACGCGACAAACATTTACAGACTGACACCGAGTGATCTCCCCAGGCTTTAAAAGCGGGGTAAAGGGGGAGGGGGTGTGGACATCGATGGGTGGCGTGAAAGCGTGAACTCAACTGGCACGTGCAAGACAAACAATAACAAACTGAAATTGAATTACATATGTTATAAAGAGATAAACTAAAAATGCATTAATTAAATTACGGTACATTCGATCGATCTGAAATTTTGATAAGATGCATTGTAAGGTGACACGAGTCTATGTGCAAAATTTCAGTTGGATAGTGTGTCATTTTTAAATCCTTTATATTAACTCGTGGTGTCTGCGGCCGCCCGACCGACCGACCGACCGCCCGCCCTTGTCGACAAAACTTTTGAGCGATTTTTAACCCACTTGCTCGTAAGCCAGCGAGCTGAAATTTTGCAGGCAGTTTCGTACCGATAATAAAAAACAATGTATCAAAATTTCAGATCGATCGCATGTACCGTAATTAAATTATTGATTTTTTAGATTATTTTATTTATTCCTATGTATCATGCTATTTTTTGAGATAGAGCGTCGCGGTGCGTATTATATTGAACAACCTTTCTGTCGCGCAATAAGGTGCGTATTTTATTGACAACTCTTTTTATAAACATACTAGCCGGGTTACCCGGCGTCGCACGATTAAAATAATAGTCAACAGATTTTTAAAAAAAATATTTCAATTCATGCATTGAAAAACAATTTAAAAAATAAATTGAAATGTAATTAAAAATAAGTACATGTAATTTATATATTGCTTATATTAAGGCTTGTCGATAGACTATATTTTTGGTTTTTCCGTCTGGTGCAAAAATGAAAAGATTTGTTGGTGACCCAACTCTAGAACATGCCACATATAGCTGTCCGTGGGCAAAGCATGCTTCCTCAAGTACAATGCCTGCCACTTTTAAAGACTGTCCCTGTGCCTTGTTGATAGACATGGCAAATGCAAGCCTGATTGGAAACTGGAGGCGCTTGAAATCAAAAGGCATATCTGTTGGTATGAGTGGAATTCTTGGGATGAAGACATCTTCTCCTTTGGCGCAGCCTGTCAAAATTGTGGCTTCTATTACATGAGGTAAGAGATGCTTGATGCTCAATCGTGTTCCATTGCATAGTTTAGGGGGATCCAAATTTCTCAGAAGTATGATAGGAGCTCCGATTTTAAGTTCCAAGTTATGTGATGGCATGCCAGGAGGATCTAATTAATTCAAAAATTCTGTTGGATAGTAAACAGCTTGGGCCGGATCTGTAACCGTATCAATAGATTTGTAGTTTTTTGAAATGCCTGGTAGAAAATTTTGAATTTGAGAATTGATGCTGTTGACACTTGAATTCTTTGGAGCAAGAATGGCCCTTTCGCACAACCACTCAGGATTTTTAAACTGGTCTTGGATGTTTGGAAAAACGGCAAGTTTCAACTCTTCAAGTGACTTTGCTACAGTGCAAAAATTTGATGGGAAAGAAACTGTTCCTGATGCTGGGTCTACCTGCCACTTTCCATCGCCAAGTTGAAGCAATTGATGTGAGAAGTAGCCTGCTGCATTATCTCCATGTAAATGGACTCTCATGTTGGTGGTCAAAGTCATTTTCTTGACCTGTTTCCACAGAGTTGAAGCTTTGAGGAAGGCATTCAACTCATCGCTTGGTGTTGACCTTGGAATGACAGGCAAAGTTTGTCTAAAATCTCCAGCTAACACCACAACTGTTCCTCCCATTAGTTTTGTGTTTCCTTTTAAATCCTGAAGAGTGTTGTTCAAGGCTTCAAGAGCTCGCTTGTGTGACATTGTACACTCATCCCAGACAATGAGAGAACACTGTTCTAGTACCTTGGCCTTTCCTGATCCTTTTGATATGTTGCAGGTTACATTCTCAGAATGGTTCATGTTCAAAGGTAACTTGAAGGCAGAATGAGCTGTTCTACCCCCGGCAAGCAATGTTGATGCTATGCCAGAAGAAGCAACGGCTAGAGCAATACCTTTATCTCGTCTGATTGTAGCCAAGAGCAAATTGATCACAAATGTTTTACCTGTACCTCCTGGAGCATCAAGGAATATGATTCCACCTTTTTTTGAGGTAACCAGTTCTAAGATGTGAATGTAGGCAGCTCTTTGATCCTCAACTAAACGTGGTTGATTTTCTGAGACATAGGTCATCAATTCATTTGTGTTATAATTTTGTTCTCGTAGAATTTCACTATTCTGAAGATTGTTTTCATTTCTTTGAGGCGTTGGTAACCCAAACTGGTCAAGGTTCCTTCCTGACATTGATACACACAAATCCTCCAACAACATAAGACACCTTTTGTAAATCTCATTAGAGAACTCAATTAGCAGTGTTTGATTCTCTCTCTTGGTTTGCAACATAATGTCCTCACTCAAATATGTTTTAAATGTATCCCAGAGAGCAAGTGGATTAGAAACAGAGCATGTTGTCAGCAAAATTGAAAACAGATGTCTCAAACGGGTAGGTGATTGAGATGTACATGCCTCCTCCATGGTCAAGACCCAATGGTGATCGTTTTCTAGTAGCCCTTGCATTTGGCAAGCTTCCCTAAATGTAGCACACACATGACCATCAACAGTTTTTAAGTCAGTGTAGGATGTTGGTCCTCTAACAACATGAAGTAGCATCCTCAAAACGAAGCATTCTGCATTAGATGGGTGAACGGTGTACACACTTCCCAATGCATCTGGAGATTTTATCCCTGGATGATATTCAACATCTGCTCCTTGTTTTCGGCGTTTAAATATTTTTTGAGAAGCATTCCAAGTATAGTACCTTGGAACAACACAATAGAGAATGGTTTTTGCAAAGTCGTCTTGTTGGCACAGTTGAAAAAAAGCTGTCAAAGTTGTTCTTGGTGGCTCCAGAATTTAATGATATATATTTTCTTGGTTGAAGTATACTCTTTGCCCATTTTCAAGATGAACACTCAAGTGAACAACTGTTGGATACCATTCATGAATTTGGAAATTCAAAATTCTCCAGACTGCTTCATTACTGCTGATGTAACGACCCATTAGAAATTTTTGCACCTCATCTGGATTCTCTTGGTTTCCTTCAAGACCAAAAACGGCCTGGTCACTTCCTTTATTGACGTACTTGCAGATGTATTTGATGGCCTTGACAGATTGGCAAGATTCGACATTTATGTGAGCTTGAAACATTTTTGTCAAAATTGGAGTGTAGGGAACCACCCATCTGTTGTCCATTTCTATTTCTTGATATGTTGAACCAACCTTCATTTTGATTTTTGCAGTAAAACCACCATCTCCTGGTTTACGGCGTCTGTACACAGGATAGCCATCTTCACCAGTTTTAGTTTCTTGTATCAAATTCCTTGGATATTTTTTTGAGCATTTCCCATCAACCATGCAAGCAGAGTTTCTGTTCAAGTTTCCACAGGGTCCATGCAGCATATTTTTCACAACAATTTCAAACAAAAAATTATCTTGTGTAGAGTTTGGTATTTCTGCTGAGATTACATTGTCAATTTGATTAGGTCGTAATTTTTTCATCAGCCAGATTAGGATGTGTGCATGGGGTAAGCCTCTCTTCTGCCATTCAATTGAGTACATCCAGCATCTCGTTTCACCATAGACATGACTTTTTGTAATGACTCCCATTAATTTTGATAGTTTTCGTTTGAAGACTCTAGCAACCAAATCATGTCGATCCACTGCTGATTGGCCAGGTAAAAGATGAGCCTGAATTTCTTGCCATAGTGGATTGCATGTAAAGGTGATAAACAAATCTGGCCTTCCATAATTTCTGACATAAGTCATAGCATCTTGAGTGTACTCATGCATGTGTCTTGGACTTCCTGTAAATGTTGCTGGCAAGATAACCATTTTCCCCAGATCATTTGGATTGGCATCATTTGCAATGGCATCTCTGAGGTGAATGTAGTCTTCAACTCT
This sequence comes from Ampullaceana balthica, assembly GCA_944989445.1. Classification (NCBI taxonomy): domain Eukaryota; kingdom Metazoa; phylum Mollusca; class Gastropoda; family Lymnaeidae; genus Ampullaceana; species Ampullaceana balthica. Next base: position 297,979 of record CALYLW010000106.1, read on the forward strand.
CAGCTTCTTTTGATTTAGACGGATGTAGAGCAAGCGTTCACTTTCAATTTTCGCGTACATATCTACGATGAATTGATGGAACAGCTGTCTAAATTTCAAGAGATGGTTATCTTCACCACTGCGAATCATGATTCGATATGCATAAAAGTCCATTGCTGTAACCTTTTTACCCAAAACATTGTTTCCCGTGTCTGGGTTTGTCTGAGGAATGCCAAAGGAGTACCCATCTTCACCTTGCCAAAACATTAGGGGATATTGCAGAGCATCATAAGAGCGATGAGTTTCTGCAACTCTTTGGAGAAGGTTGTTTCGCTTTTGAAGGACAATGTCACGTCTGTCAAATTCATTTCCTACCATGACAATGGCCACTTCATCAAATGTTGGTACATTGAACCGCCTTTGGTGTTCATGTCTTGGTGCTTTGTCAGCTCGTATCACAACTTTGTATTCATCAGTTGGCATTCTTTCTAGAGCTGTCTTGAAAATTTGAAGGTAGGCATTGTTTGCATGTAGGAGTTCTTGCAACTCCAAAACAACATTTTGTTGCAAGTCTGGAAAGTTTGCACATCTTTGTTGGACTTCTCTAGCTTGGTCTCCCATGAAATAGATCTGCAGAAACTGTGGTTCGCCTTCAGCTGGCAGCAGAGATCCAGCCCTGTGATAAATTTGGCCTTGAACTTTAAATGTTGGCATGAATCCTTGTTCACGAATTTCTTTGCTGGCACCAAAAGATGTCATTTGAAAGCATGAGTTGTATTTTCTGATGTTGGCTAGGAAGCGTTTAGACGTTTGAGATACACCTTGAAGCAAATGATCAAGTGGCTCAGGTGGATGTTGCAGAGTCTCTAGTTTAACTTTGCCATTTGAACAGCACATTCCAGGGTGCTCATCTTTCCATTTAAATGCACTGCAATGCTTGCAGATCAAGTTCATCTCACCAATGTTGACCTTTTCATGTTGATGGTATGGAATATCTGGGTCATATTGATGAGCAGCACCTTTTAGGTCTTGCTGCATTTCATTTCTTCTTCTGTTTAAATTTCCATTTCTCTGGTCTGCAAGTCTTATTTGGGTTTGTTTTTTTGTTTCATTTGCTCTTCTCATTGAAGATCTGACTCTTTTTTCATCAAGTCTTGCCTGTGCTTGTTTATTGGTTTCATTAGCTCTTCTGATTGAAACTCTTTCTCTCTCATCATCAAGTCTTGCCTGTGTTTGTTCACTGGTTTCATTAGCTCTTCTGATTGAAACTCTTTCTCTCTCATCATCAAGTCTTGCCTGTGTTTGTTCACTGGTTTCATTAGCTCTTCTGATTGAAACTCCTTCTCTCTCATCATCAAGTCTTGCCTGTGTTTGTTCACTGGTTTCATTAGCTCTTCTGATTGAAACTCTTTCTCTCTTATCATCAAGTCTTGTCTGTGTTTGTTCACTGGTTTCATTAGCTCTTCTTATGGAACCTCTTTCTCTCTCATCATCAAGTCTTGCCTGTGTTTGTTCACTGGTTTCATTAGCTCTTCTGATTGAAACTCTTTCTCTCTCAACAGCAAGTCTTGCCTGTGTTTGTTCATTCGTTTCATTTTCTCTATGTAAGGCTTGCTTCTTTGCCGTTTTAGAAACACGACCTAATTGAGTTTTTCTTTTTGGGGGCATGATTTCTCTGAAGAAAGATTGGAACATAATAGCTTATATATTGTTTTAGTGTACAACTGCTTTTAAGTATTTCCCTTTGTTAAAACTTTCTTCTTAAATACCATACTGAAGGTTCCCCCCCCCCTTTTAGCATCAATAAACTTATAAGTAACTTAGATAAATAAGTAACTTATAAGTAAATTATTAAATTAGTTTAAATTTTGCTACCCCCATGACTATTTGTTTAATTCGGACACATCAATTGTGTTTAGACATTTGTAAAACAGGTGAAGTGTTAATTTAAGTTTTGGATATATAATTTGTTTAGTGATATTTTGTATTGATTATAAGATCCAAAAAAAAATATTCAGAAGAGATTTATTTAATTTAACCTTCACAAGATCAATAAATATATGTATTTAATTCATCCTTCTTAACATCAATGAACAGATGAATTTAATTTATTCTATTAGCACCACTAAATGGCTGAAAGGTATTAGATAAGCTAATATATAAACTTGTTTACTACTTCAAGTTTGGTTAGGTAGGGTTAGTTATAGTAAAATCTTAAAAAACACATTCTAAAGAGATTAATTTCATTTGTTCTTCTTAAGAATGTCAAGTTCTAATGATTTTTATGACTCACAAGGCTTCAACTCAATAAGTAAAAACACCATCAGAAGAATCAATATTTTAATTGAACAAAGAAATCCTTCAAGGCAAAATAATAACAACACTGTGCGTGCTCTCCGCTACAAAATCGTCCCTCTAGCATATCTCTCTATTGACGTCATCCCACACCAAACTACGTCACACCAAGCATGTGTCAAAATAGTGCGCACTGTGCAACAGTCAAACATTGACATTCCCAAAGCGGGAAAACCCCATCTAATATATAAAGATGAAAGTTTGTTTGTTTGTTTCTTTTGTTTGTTTTGTTACTCATAGAATGCCACACCGTTGGACCTAGGTGCTGAAATTTTGCATGGGACCCTCATTTGACCCGGGACAGGTCATAGGCTATGTAGTTTTTTTCTTATATAAAAAACTGACTCATCACTAATTGAATTCTCCAACTTCGCGTGTAGGTAGAAGCATGAAACTTTGGGAAGTTGTTGAGTAGCCTCTCACGACGATCATTTGCGTAAAAAAGTTGCAATTCAGTCATGGGGGCCGGGGGCACAAAGACGTTTTTTTCATTATATGGGCTATATGAAAATTGATATTTAAATATTTTTTTTGCTCGTTACCACCACGGAAGTGTACTTAACAACCACCCAGAGTTTTATGCTTCTAACTACACGGAATTAGTGATCTTTAGGTTCACTTGTGTTAAGTTTAATGACTTTCTTAATAAGTTCGTTAGCTAAAGTTTAAATAGTTAATTTGTTTAGCTTATGTAAACATAAAATTATGTAAACATGAAATGACAACATAGGTCCTAGGCCTTTATATGCATGTCAAGATCATTGATTCTTAACTTTAATAAGTAAGTTTATAGTAATGAGCAAGTTTTATTATGTTGTTGAAAATATTCAAATAGTTATTTGTTAAGTATGTATGTGTATGCAACGATTTACTTTCTTCTTATTTTTTTGTATTTCTCTTGATTAACTTCATTTAGTGCCCTCCCCTTTTCTATACTAATAAAAGCCTAAGCCCCCTCTCACTAATGGTCCAACTTCCCATTTGACTAAAAGTCTGTAAAATTTACGAATCATACTAAAAACAATTAAGCACGACTCAACTCTGAACTAAAAGTAATGAGTAAAAATCACCCTTTATCTAATTTCCAGCAACAAAAACAGGAATTTTTTTTTACAAAATATAATGTCTTATCTGAAAACGGGAATCAAAAAAGAATTGAATCCCCTGGTGAAACAGCAACATATAAGATTTTGGAATCCATCGCTAAATGGACCGTTTTGTAGAAAGGGACAAAAGTGAAAAAATTATAGTCAATTTTTAGTCAAATAAAGTTAATGTAAAGGCGTATGCTTAAAATGAAGTCTTATAATGCAGTACTGCTCCAAAAATAAATTTTATACTTGTTTATAGTCTTTTTTAATTAGTGTTTTAATATGGTAATGATATATAATGCTTTTTTATATTTGTCTCTATGTTATACGATTTAAATTTACGGCTTTTATGTAATAGGTATAATTTTAAAAAAGAATTCAAGTATATTTTTGACCATGTTTCCCGATGGGACGTCATAGTTTGTAAATTATATTTCAAACACCAGATTTAGTTTCTGAAAAATAAATAAATTATTTACGAAATAGGAAAAAAAGATGCTATGTTTGACTAAACATCTATTTTTAAAATGGCTTTTGTTATTCCGCAACAGCGTAATGACCATGGCATATTCAATTCGCTACCCAACTTAATTAATTGCTTATAGGTTCACTTGTATTGAGTTTAATATGCTTATGTTTATAAGTCCGGTAGAAAGGTTTAAATTGTAAATTTATAAAGCTTATGTAATAAAAAAAACAAAGCATTTGGCCGTAGGCTTTTATATGCATGTAATAATCATTGATGATTAACTTTAATAATTAAATTTAAGGGATTGAGCAAGTAAAATAAGCAAGAAAAATTAATATAGAACACGCAACAAATTTTAAGAAAAACAAACGTATAGTTCCTCTAAATTACGATTAAGCTTTTTTGACTTGGGCAATTTCTTTCCACATAAAATACCCTCACATAATTAGTATTTGTTTAAATTAAAATTTGAGTCATTAGAAACAACATAATAAAACTCTTAATTTAAAAATAAATACCATACATCGTGTGACAAATGTAATGAAATAGTGTTAACAGATCTATACTATCAAGAAAGTATTTGTATAAAAGGCCACTGTTTTGTACCGCAAGGCCAAAACAAATATGAATGTTATTATAATAAAATTACACTGCTCACTTTTAGATGCGTGCACGAAAAGGTGCGCACCGTAATTTGACAATAAAAGATTTTTGAAAGCGCACAGCTAAAAATAAAGTATTGTAAAAAATAACGCACCAAAATGAACTCGTTTTGAATGCCCGCATGAAGCTGTTCAATATCGAAATGAGAATTTATTTTGTCTTTATTTGGCTCTACATTTTCTGATTATGGGCCCCCTTACCCTAGGGGTGGTCACCTGGGGTTGAAACATAGCCTACGACCTGTCTAGGGTCGAATGAGAGCCCCATGCAAAATTTCAGCATCCTGGGTCCAACGGTGTGGATTTCCATTGGTAACAAACAAACACACAAACAAACAAACACACAAACTTTCATCTTTATATATTAGATTTCTGATCGTTGCGCATTATATTAAACATGTTTTACGACTTAACTGCAATTTTGTATTTCTGGAGGGTCTGGCACTGCGTATTATAATGAACATTCTTTTAGTTACTTCTCGTACATAAAGGATTTATAGTCAAAAACTTGTTTTTTACGTTTTTTTAAAAATTACTTTTGTTTTTCCGCCCGACCGACGAACGAAAGATGACGACAGAGAGACAAGATTTTTAAGTTAATATAAGGGATTTAACAATAAAATTGTTCCTATTTCATACATTCTAATTTTATTTCTTATGTCACTCATTGGTTTCTGTGGAGCGTCATTTTGAACATTACGGATAGGGAAACATTCATTCTTTCACCTGTTGGAGCGTCATTTTGAACATTACGGATAGGGAAACATTCATTCTTTCACCTGTTGGAGCGTCATTATGAACATTACGGATAGGGAAACATTCATTCTTTCACCTGTTGGACACGGGAGCAAAAAAAACAAGTTCTGCATGCGTCTGACATTTGATTATTATCGACGAAGTCTTTTGAAAATCATCTATGAGACTAATTAGTTGTGTTTCACATGATCTGATTTGTTTTTAAATCCCTTATATTAACTTCACCGCCGTCTCTCTCTGTCTGTCGTCATCTCATGGGCGGGCGGGCGGAAAAACAAAAGTCGAAAATGACCCACTTCTGTGATCCGATCGAGCTGAAATTTGGCACCCGGACCCGTCTAACCTAACAATGCATCGTATCAAAATTTCAGATCGATCGAACGTACCGTAACTAAATTAATGCACTTTTAGTTTATCCTTATATGAGGTATGTAATTCAAATTCACGGTTTGTTATTGTTTTTTTCCCACATAAAAGTTTGAGTTGACGCGTTGAGGCGACCCATCGAAGCGCCGGGGCACTTTTGTTTAAATTTTACGTGTCACGCTGAGCTCGGTCAAGCGAATCGGTGACCAGACTTTTCCCCTCCTCCCCCCCCCCAGGGTTATGAAGCAAAGTTGAGTTAAGACAGATTCAGTCTGTATGTTTGTCGTGTTTGAAAATAATCAATACTGTTAGTAATGTCTCATATATAAGGGATTTATAGTCACAAACTTTGTTTTTACGGGTTTGTTTTATTTCTAAAGCCGTGTTTATGTGGACTTAGGACATTACGTTTTTCTAGGTGATTTACTATTCTACTATACATTACGTGTTTTAGTAATTTGCAAGTAATACTGCTTAGTGAAACAGGTCTATAATTACCAGGGTCTGTTTTATCTCTATTTTTAAAGATGGGAGTCACATTACCTAGTTTCTAATCCTCTGGCACTCTACCTTGGTTTAGAGAGGCTTGAAAAAGTACTTCCAGGATTGGGGACAGTTCTAGGTACTCATGTGTCCTTCTGACCTAATGTTCTGGTCCTGTTCAAGGAATGGGGACAGTTCTAGGTACTCATGTGTCCTTCTGACCCAATGTTCTTGTCATGTTTCAGGTATACATGGAGCCCAGCCTTACACGCACGATTGTGGACGTAATGCACAAAATATACGGCTGGGAAAGGCTCTACTTTATCTACGATACGTTAGACGGTGAGTTAAAGTAGAAATAGTTTGTTAAAAACTCGTCCGTTTATTATTATTATGCAGCTTTATAAACTAATTTTGTCCTAGCACGCAAGCCAAGATTGCAGGAAGGAGAAAAGGAAATGTGTTATGCAACAAGTCACTAGAGAAAAAAAACTTTTTCTAGCGCCCATCTGTGAGTGTCGACTTTCAGATAAATGAAGTCACGTATGAGTTTTTGGTTTTAGAAATTCACAGTCCTAAACAAAAGGTGGTGAATATTCAAATTAGCAGTTTCTAAAAGGGTGGGGGCAAAAGTATAGCGAGAGGGAAAAGGAGGCACAAATGTCCCCACGCGTCAAGATACAGGGGTGCCACAAGGAAGAACATGGGTAAGATCATTTTTTTAAATAGGGGGTGGGGGGTAATTTTATTGTTTTTCTTCATAAGCAATATAACCTTGCCACTGTAGAGCATTACTTTTAAAAATATATTTGATGTGTTACAAGCGACAATTTTTAAACAATTTTGTAAATATTTGTCAAAAAATCTCTTAAGATATGTGTTAGAATGATCAGTGTTAGAGTTTATGAACTTATCTTCCAAATCAGTTTAGATCTTTTGTAGATTTAAACATCAATAACGCATAAACACTTGTAACTTAAATTATTACTTGTGGGTTCATCAAAACTTCTTGTCAGCCTTGCATTTCCAGTCGGCTTAATAAAACCATTAGGTTCAAGCCCTTCTAGTAGGCTCTACACTACCATTGAGTTAAACACTACTATTGAGTTAAACACTAACATTGAGTTAAACACTACAATTGAGTTAAACACTACCATTGAGTTAAACACTACCATTGAGTTAAACACTACCATTGAGTTAAACACTACCATTGAGTTAAACACTACCATTGAGTTTAACACTACCATTGAGTTTAACTCTTCCATTGAGTTTAACTCTACCATGGAGTTTAACTCTACCATTGAGTTAAACACTACCATTGAGTTAAACACTACCATTGAGTTAAACACTACCATTGAGTAAACACTACCATTGAGTTAAACACTACCATTGAGTTAAACACTACAATTGAGTTAAACACTACCATTGAGTTAAACACTACCATTGAGTTAAACACTACCATTGAGTTAAACACTACCATTGAGTTAAACACTACCATTGAGTTAAACACTACCATTGAGTTAAACACTACCATTGAGTTAAACACTACAATTGAGTTAAACACTACCATTGAGTTAAACACTACCATTGAGTTAAACACTACCATTGAGTTAAACATTAAAATTGAGTTAAACACTACCATTGAGTTAAACACTACCATTGAGTTAAACACTACTATTGAGTTAAACACTAACATTGAGTTAAACACTACAATTGAGTTAAACACTACCATTGAGTTAAACACTACCATTGAGTTAAACACTACCATTGAGTTAAACACTACCATTGAGTTAAACACTACCATTGAGTTTAACACTACCATTGAGTTTAACTCTTCCATTGAGTTTAACTCTACCATGGAGTTTAACTCTACCATTGAGTTAAACACTACCATTGAGTTTAACACTACATTTGAGTTAAACACTACCATTGAGTTAAACACTACCATTGAGTTTAACTCTACCATTGAGTTAAACACTACCATTGAGTTAAACACTACCATTGAGTTAAACACTACCATTGAGTTTAACTCTTCCATTGAGTTTAACTCTACCATTGAGTTTAACTCTACCATTGAGTTTAACACTACCATTGAGTTAAACACTACCATTGAGTTAAACACTACCATTGAGTTAAACACTACCATTGAGTTAAACACTACCATTGAGTTAAACACTACCATTGAGTTAAACACTACCATTGAGTTAAACACTACCATTGAGTTAAACACTACCATTGAGTTAAACACTACCATTGAGTTAAACACTACCATTGAGTTAAACACTACCATTGAGTTAAACACTACCATTGAGTTAAACACTACCATTGAGTTAAACACTACCATTGAGTTAAACACTACCATTGAGTTAAACACTACAATTGAGTTAAACACTACCATTGAGTTAAACACTAACATTGAGTTAAACACTACAATTGAGTTAAACACTACCATTGAGTTAAACACTACCATTGAGTTAAACACTACCATTGAGTTAAACACTACCATTGAGTTAAACACTACCATTGAGTTAAACACTACCATTGAGTTTAACACTACCATTGAGTTTAACTCTTCCATTGAGTTTAACTCTACCATTGAGTTTAACTCTACCATTGAGTTAAACACTACCATTGAGTTTAACACTACATTTGAGTTAAACACTACCATTGAGTTAAACACTACCATTGAGTTTAACTCTACCATTGAGTTAAACACTACCATTGAGTTAAACACTACCATTGAGTTAAACACTACCATTGAGTTTAACTCTTCCATTGAGTTTAACTCTACCATTGAGTTTAACTCTACCATTGAGTTAAACACTACCATTGAGTTAAACACTACCATTGAGTTAAACACTACCATTGAGTTAAACACTACCATTGAGTTAAACACTACCATTGAGTTAAACACTACCATTGAGTTAAACACTAACATTGAGTTAAACACTACCATTGAGTTAAACACTACCATTGAGTTAAACACTACCATTGAGTTAAACACTACCATTGAGTTAAACACTACCATTGAGTTAAACACTACCATTGAGTTAAACACTACCATTGAGTTAAACACTACCATTGAGTTAAACACTACCATTGAGTTTAACTCTGCCATTGAGTTAAACACTACCATTGAGTTAAACACTACCATTGAGTTAAACACTACCATTGAGTTAAACACTACCATTGAGTTTAACTCTGCCATTGAGTTAAACACTACCATTGAGTTAAACACTACCATTGAGTTAAACACTACCATTGAGTTAAACACTACCATTGAGTTTAACTCTGCCATTGAGTTTAACTCTGCCATTGAGTTAAACACTAACATTGAGTTAAACACTACCATTGAGTTAAACACTACCATTGAGTTAAACACTACCATTGAGTTTAACTCTGCCATTGAGTTTAACTCTACCATTGATTTCAACTCTAACCGTCGTTTCAGCCATCCCCCGTATCGAGCAGATCCACGACTTTCTTCACGACTACGAGAGCTCCACCTCGGACATCCGGCCGCACGAAGTGGACACGGCAAAGTCGTGTTTCGAGCTTCTCATGAACATTTACAATACCAACAGGGGGGAGCCCGTAAGGGTCATCCTGGACATTGAACCAGACAAAGCGAAGTGGGTCATAGACAATCTGGTGAGCAGATTTTCAATTTTATTTTAAAAAGTCATCAGGGTAATTACTCAAATTTAAATAAATACAAACACTTGTGGTCACATAGAAATGAAACAAAACATGAACACATAGAAATGAAACAAAACATGAACACATAGAAATGAAACAAAACATGAACACATAGAAATGAAACAAAACATGAACACATAGAAATGAAACAAAACATGAACACATAGAAATGAAACAAAACATGAACACATAGAAATGAAACAAAACATGAACACATAGAAATGAAACAAAACATGAACACATAGAAATGAAACAAAACATGAACACATAGAAATGAAACAAAACATGAACACATAGAAATGAAACAAAACATGAACACATAGAAATGAAACAAAACATGAACACATAGAAATGAAACAAAACATGAACACATAGAAATGAAACAAAACATTAACACATAGAAATGAAACAAAACATGAACACATAGAAATGAAACAAAACATGAACACATAGAAATGAAACAAAACATTAACACATAGAAATGAAACAAAACATGAACACATAGAAATGAAACAAAACATGAACACATAGAAATGAAACAAAACATGAACACATAGAAATGAAACAAAAAATGCACACATAGAAATGAAACAAAACATGAACACATAGAAATGAAACAAAACATGAACACATAGAAATGAAACAAAACATGAACACATAGAAATGAAACAAAACATGAACACATAGAAATGAAACAAAACATGAACACATAGAAATGAAAATAAACATGCACACATAGAAATGAAACAAAACATGAACACATAGAAATGAAACAAAACATGAACACATAGAAATGAAACAAAACATGAACACATAGAAATGAAACAAAACATGAACACATAGAAATGAAACAAAACATGAACACATAGAAATGAAACAAAACATGAACACATAGAAATGAAACAAAACATGAACACATAGAAATGAAACAAAACATGCACACATAGAAATGAAACAAAACATGAACACATAGAAATGAAACAAAACATGCACACATAGAAATGAAACAAAACATGCACACATAGAAATGAAACAAAACATGCACACATAGAAATGAAACAAAACATGAACACATAGAAATGAAACAAAACATGAACAAATAGAAATGAAACAAAACATGAACACATAGAAATGAAACAAAACATGAACACATAGAAATGAAACAAAACATGAACACATAGAAATGAAACAAAACATGAACACATAGAAATGAAACAAAACATGAACACATAGAAATGAAACAAAACATGAACACATAGAAATGAAACAAAACATGAACACATAGAAATGAAACAAAACATGAACACATAGAAATGAAACAAAACATGAACACATAGAAATGAAACAAAACATGAACACATAGAAATGAAACAAAACATGAACACATAGAAATGAAACAAAACATGAACACATAGAAATGAAACAAAACATGAACACATAGAAATGAAACAAAACATGAACACATAGAAATGAAACAAAACATGAACACATAGAAATGAAACAAAACATGCACACATAGAAATGAAACAAAACATGCACACATAGAAATGAAACAAAACATGAACACATAGAAATGAAACAAAACATGCACACATAGAACTGAAACAAAACATGCACACATAGAAATGAAACAAAACATGCACACATAGAAATGAAACAAAACATGCACACATAGAAATGAAACAAAACATGAACACATAGAAATGAAACAAAACATGAACACATAGAAATGAAACAAAACATGAACAAATAGAAATTAAATAATAAAAATAAATAGCATCTATAATGAACGTGTTTTTAAGAGTTCATAAATAAATTTATTTGTGTTATTTGTGTTTCATTTCTGGAATGTATGTTTAAAATGACGCTAATTATTATTATTGTTATTATATAATTTATGTTTGTTAATGTTTTAAATGATTTACATTTTGCTTTAAAATCTTCTCTCTAACGGATTATCTACTGTTAACAATCACATCTATTACTTTTTAATGACAAATAGTTAACTAATAAGAATAAATAATTGATCCAAACTTTTCGATATATTTAAACGATAAAATACATATTGTAATTTAAGGCGCAACTAAATAATCGCAATGATTTTCCAAGATAGTAATTGTTACAAGAGTGTATATCTGGGCGGATACGTCAGTGAAAATAATTTCTTTCCTGTAAATTTGAGCCGTAGATATTTTTGTAACACGATATAAATGCGCCCACTGCTTCCATTTGTGCTCAAGTCACTTGTCGCTCTGTTTCAGATCGAAGATAAAGAGATTTACAAAGTTCGTTTTCATTTCATACTCCCATTTTTGGTAAGTTGATCCTCACTTTAAAGGGAAAAAATTTCTTAGATTTTTTGTTATTAAAAAGGAATGACCTACTTGATTATTGATGGAACATTAACTCTTACGCTCTAATCTTCAATTTTATCTCACAGAGAACACTGAATCAAACAGTGAATCAAACGCTCTAGTCTTAATTTTATCTCTAAAAGTACAGTGCCTCCTATACTCTAGCCTACACTGTATATCACTTAGAAAACTAACCACCACGCTCTAACCTACACTAACCACCACGCTCTAACCTAAATTTTCTCTCATCATAAATAAAATACCTCGCGAACACTTTTCGCAGATCGTTTTAGCATTAGACGACCAACTGTTGTTACCTGCAGTTACATGAAAGTGCTTTTATGGCGGCCATTAAACCTGAAACAAGGGTTTTCTGTTGCCACATGCAGGTCACAACATCCCCCATGACCCCCCTACCCCCCACCCCCCGACAGCTTTCATATCACTTTACTTTCCAGAGTCTACGATCAATAGTTCTAGACTCCTTCATTACTGGTGGTGTCAACGTCACGGGATTCGAGGTGTTCAATGACGGCAAGACACTACATTACAAGAGGAAGACCATGAAACCCATTAAGGTAAGATGTTTGGTAAGACATTAAGTTGGGCTTGTCTACGGGTACCCGGTTGTTCAATGACGGCAAGACATTAAGTTGGGCCTGTCTACGGGTACCTGGTTGTTCAATGACGGCAAGACATTAAGTTGGGCCTGTCTACGGGTACTCGGTTGTTCAATGACGGCAAGACATTAAGTTGGGCCTGTCTACGGGTACCTGGTTGTTCAATGACGGCAAGACATAAGTTGGGCCTGTCTACGGGTACCTGGTTGTTCAATGACGGCAAGACATTAAGTTGGGCCTGTCTACGGGTACCCGGTTGTTCAATGACGGCAAGACATTAAGTTGGGCCTGTCTACGGGTACCTGGTTGTTCAATGACGGCAAGACATTAAGTTGGGCCTGTCTACGGGTACCCGGTTGTTCCCAAGTACCCGTTGTCGTAAAATTACCCGGGTAATAAAATTGCGCCCGCGTACCCGTGAAAATGTCGCTGCAATGTCTATACCAACGGTGGCTTCAGCACGGCTCTTTTGTGTTCACTTTGCGACTCCTGAACAACTAATCAAATTAAATCTTTTCATTTGAAATATTTGCTGTGAATTACGTTTAAAACACTAAAACGCTTAAGAAGTTATCGGTCAACGGGAAATAAAATACGGTCCCGACAAACTACAAAGTATTTTAATACTTATTTTTACTCTGATCATAAAACTAATAATGTTTGACACAAGAAGATTTTGGTTATTTGAAGGAATCAATGACAGGAAGCTAGCTTGTCTTTGAAATACACCGACAACATTACGTTTCCAGCTGAGACAATCCTATGTCGTTAATATAACCCCACCCCTCACTACTCCATCCACTCCTACCCCCACCATACTTAAAAAGCACCTTATCTATTATTGTTGACAGCATTTAGAAATATAAACCGGAGAATTGTTTTTGTTTTTCAGAAGTGGCGGTAATTTTCTCGAAAAGTTTCTGGAGTCGAGACTTGCTGGTAAAACTAGAATCAGCATTTTTTTAAAAGTTGAATTTGTTTATTTGCCGTTATTTATTAAAGCATCAAATTTTTTACAGACTATCTTAATACATGCATTCCCTCTTACCAATGTCCCCATTAAAGTACGTTGGTCCGTTTGCAAAAGTTGCACAGCATCAATGCAAAATGTTGCACACACTAACTGAAATATTATATCAACCTTATGAAATTTTCTTTTCGCGAATTTTAAACCGCCTCGTGGCGTCGATCAGTTATCTTAAGGGGAACGCAGCCCTTAAAATTTACTGCGTTGAAGCAAACTCAAATTCCAATTATCGTCTTTTTAACATAATTATCGTTTTTAGATTTTAGTATGAAAGTTGTTATCTTTCAATTATTTTTAAAGAATGATTAGAAAATCCTAAATTTATCGGCTAATATTCGCAAACGCGCAAAAGGTTTAAAAAAAAGGAACAGTACAAGGTAACTTGACCAATCTGTACTATCTACCTTCTGAAATACCTCGCCCTAACAGATTATTGTGTCAACCTATCCCAAAATACCACAGTTTGAGACTCGAATCATTTCTATTCATTAGCTCAGAATTGGGGTGGAGCTATATAAATAGTTAATCACATTTTCTATTTCTTCCACCGTCACCACTCCCCCACCACGCCTTCCCTCGACCCCTTCCCCCACCCCTTCCCTTGACCCCTTCCCCCACCCCTTCCCTCGACCCCTTCCCTCGACCCCTTCCCTCGACCCCTTCCCTCGACCCCTTCCTCCCACCCCTTCCCTCGACCCCTTCCCCCACCCCTTCCCTCGACCCCTTCCCCCCCACCCCTTCCCTCGACCCCTTTCCCCCCACCCCTTCCCTCGACCCCTTCCCCCCACCCATTCCCTCGACCCCTTCCCACCACCCCTTCCCTCGACCCCTTCCCTCGACCCCTTCCCCCCACCCCTTCCCTCGACCCCTTCCCACCACCCCTTCCCTCGACCCCTTCCCCCCCACCCCTTCCCTCGATCCCTTCCCACCACCCTTTCCCACCACCCCTTCCCTCGACCTCTTCCCTCGACCCCTTTCCCACCACCCCTTCCCTCGAACCCTTCCCTCGAACCCTTCCCTCGACCCCTTCCCTCGACACCTTCCCAACATCCCTTCCCTCGACCCCCTCCCCCCACCCTTCCCTCGACCCCTTCCCACCACCCCTTCCCTCGAACCCTTCCTTCGACCCCTCCCTCGACCCCGTCCCTCGACCCCTTCCCATCACCCCTTCCCTCGACCCCTTCCCACCACCCCTTCCCTCGACCCCTTCCCACCACCCCTTCCCACCACCCCTTCCCTCGACGCCTTACCACCACCCCTTCCCTCGACCCCTTCCCACCACCCCTTCCCACCACCCCTTCCCTCGACCCCGCTTACCGAAAGTGCAGCTCTGTCACATTAACAGCGACGCGACCTTATTACCACAGTGTCGACCAAATGATGACGTCACTAGCGCTAACAAACTAAAAATAAACAAGCAAAAGACTAATCTGGGTAAACAAATTAGATGAAACTTCAAGTAAAAAGAGCGTTTTTTTTTGTTAAGTCGGTTAAGGTGCGTTCCTGATTCCATTACCTGAGATTACAGCTCAACAAAAGCGGCGGAGAGAAATGTCGAGGTCTTTAGGGTCTGTTATGTTTCTTTTTGCTGGCTGATTAACAGCCCGCGTTTACAAAACTTTCTAAAACCAGACATCCGGCCGTGAGTCAAAGTAAATTGTGTTGGTTTCAGGTTTGTAGGACTGGGGTAAGGGGAGGGGGCAACATCCAATAAAAGTCCGGGGGGGAATCCAATAAAAGTCCAAACGGGTCCCATTCAGCCATCGGTGAATTTTTTAACAGTATCGGTGCAGCGTGGTGCAAACAACTTGCAGTGACGTGTACATTCATTACGGCCCGTCCATAAATGACGTCATGCACCTCAGGGGGGAGGGTGATCACACATTTGTGACGATGTGAGACAAGGGGGAGGGGGGTGTTTAAGATCTGTGACGTCACAGCCAAATCCACAACTTTAAATAAAAGTTCCACTTAAATATTTGATTGCTTACAATTTATTTAATGACATTTTACATGGCTCCACGTGAGTTACGATATTATAGTGCAGACTTACACTAAATACATATAATCCCCTTTCCAATGAAAACAAAATGATTTGAAACATGCTCATTTTCAAATAGAAAATATGGCTTTTATGCCCCCTCCCCCCCCCCGCAACCACCCAAAGCTTTGTGACGTCATATTGGAGGGGGGGGCTAACTTTTTTGGATGTGACAAAAGGGGAGGGGTGAAAAATCGGCCAAAATCGCGTGACGTCATTATGGACGGCCCCTTAGAGTAGATCTCGCTAAGGGGATTATCATAAATTATACAAAACTAAAAGTAAGTATTAAAGCCAGCAACCCCGAGACCATGGAGACTTTTGCTCTCTTAAGTGATATTTAAAATGTTTGCATCGCTTTCCTCCTCTGAAGCACCCGATAGTTGTGACATTTCTCAACCAAAATCAAAGCGCGGCTTCAAATCTCCCACAATCAAGTGTTTAGCGGATGTATCGCAAACAGTTCAAGGATTATTGCATAATATGGCTTGACATTACATGGTTGAAATCTATTTATAGAAATATTCCGGGGTATTCAGATGCGTCAAATTCATAAAGATGTTAATCAAATGTCATGGTATTTTGGGAGGACCTATTTCAACAGATAATTGTTAGTGCTACGCTAATGTCACTAACTTAATGGGAAAAATATGTGTACTGAAAATTTTGCAAACTTACTATTTATTGTTTCTGTATTTATGTTGTGGATCACTTTTTTCGTGAATTCGTCAAAAAATAGAAATGACATAATATTTTTTCCTATTGTAAAATTTATGAACCACATAGGATCGGTTCTCTTACATAGACCTTATTTAATTTCCTTCTAAATTTCCACACAGACTTCCCACACAGCCTTTCCACACAGACTTTCCACACAGCTTTTCCATACAGGTTTCCCACACAGCCTTCCCACACAGCCTTTCCATACAGGTTTCCCAAACAGGTTTCTCACACATCCTTTCCACACATCCTTTCCACACATCCTTTTCACACAGACTTCCCACACAGACTTTCCACACAGACTTTCCTCACAGACTTCCCACACAGTCTTTCCACACAGACTTGGTAAAATTTGTTAGGAAATCATTGATACTGAACACAACATCGTAACTTGTGGTGCTAACATATACCTGGTCCTAAACCCCATGTGCCCACAGATGCATGACCACATTGCGGCAGACACCATCGACATGCTGGTCCACGCGCTGACCATCGTCCAGAGCCGGCAAGGGTCAATCTCTATCTTCGGCAACGTCAACGGCTGGCCATCGCACCAGGAGAAGGCCTGCTTGCCCCAATTGAGGCAGAAATGGAAATACGGCTCAACGCTGGCCCAAGTCTTTCATAGTGTAATGACAAGTTAATAACATAAACTTATTGACTCTTCATTTGGTTAACGGTAAAAAAAAAGATAATAAATAGCGATTCAATTTTTGTACGTGAAGCTGTGTCCTTAAAAAAAATATTTGATAATGACGAAAACTAATAATTTTTAGTGGTTTTCTTTTGTTAGGATTTCCTGTTGCATTATTTTTCACCGTGTCTCTTAACATTATCATGAATTTCTTAATTTAAAAGTATAATTGTCCTTACTATCAGTTTTCATCACAATCAAAAGGTATGATTTCTTTTTTCGTTCAGAGTAAATATAAGAGTCTTTATAGCAGAACTGATTTCACACCACCCTCCCCAAACGTATTCTACCCCCAACCCCAAACTATAAGCTATAATAAATAATGCAACAACTAAGCAGGAAAGCTTTATTAATCTAAATCGTGTATATTTTTTAAAAAGAGGTCATTGTTTATTTTGGATACACTAATGACCTTGGCTTACTTTTAGATCCAAATACATGGACGTACTACAATATAATAACAGACGATATTTTAAAAAAAACTCAAAACATCAACGTCCAGATTAGTGACGTCTAAAATTTGAAAAATCGACCGATTCTAACAGCTTTTATTATGTTGTTTCTAATCAATGGTCAATCTTTTGAAACGTGATTTTGTGTTGGGATTTTGCGGCTTTGACACGTTTTCTGGCCTCTGTGCATAACGTTTTCATTGATTTAAAATAAGAAGAAGAAGAAAATTGTTCTTCCAGGTCAACATGACAGGTAGAAGTGGCCTCATCAGTTTTCACCCCACTGGTCAAAGGATGGAATACAGCGTGGACGTACAGGAAGTTACCATGTACAAAGGCATTTCAATTGTAAGTCATTTGTGACATTCGTTTCTTAAAGGGTCATTTATTATTTATATCATTGTATAAAATGTGACATGCATGATTACGTCTAATATTACTATACAAACAATATTCCTCGAGTTAATCATATGTGTTCCTACGGGGGTACTGAAGATTTAGAAGAAAAAGAAAATTAATAAAATGTTAGTCAAGGGTTTTTGTTTAGGCGGGCTGCAAGCAAAAACAAAACAACAAAAATAAACAAAACAAATTAGCAAACACAGAAAATGTTTAATACATTTAACCGAAACACTTTGGTCGCGGGGATTGGACCTGCCAAATAGGTCCCCAGTCAAATAACTCAATCACACCTGCCTCCACTAGGTCCCCAGTCAAATAACTC
This sequence comes from Ampullaceana balthica, assembly GCA_944989445.1. NCBI lineage: Eukaryota > Metazoa > Mollusca > Gastropoda > Lymnaeidae > Ampullaceana > Ampullaceana balthica. The sequence goes on from CALYLW010000106.1 coordinate 316,471, forward strand.
AATCAAACCTGCCTCCACTAGGTCGCCAGTCAAATAACTCAATCACACCTTCCTCCACTAGGTCGACAGTCAAATAACTCAATCACACCTTCCTCCACTAGGTCCCCAGTCAAATAACTCAATCAAACCTGCCTCCACTAGGTCGCCAGTCAAATAACTCAATCAAACCTGCCTCCACTAGGTCCCCAGTCAAATAACTCAATCAAACCTGCCTCCACTAGGTCGCCAGTCAAATAACTCAATCACACCTTCCTCCACTAGGTCGCCAGTCAAATAACTCAATCAAACCTGCCTCCACTAGGTCGCCAGTCAAATAACTCAATCACACCTTCCTCCACTAGGTCGCCAGTCAAATAACTCAATCAAACCTGCCTCCACTAGGTCGCCAGTTAAATAACTCAATCAAACCTGCCTCCACTAGGTCGCCAGTCAAATAACTCAATCACACCTTCCTCCACTAGGTCGCCAGTCAAATAACTCAATCACACCTTCCTCCACTAGGTCGCCAGTCAAATAACTCAATCAAACCTGCCTCCACTAGGTCGCCAGTCAAATAACTCAATCAAACCTGCCTCCACTAGGTCGCCAGTCAAATAACTCAATCAAACCTGCCTCCACTAGGTCGCCAGTCAAATAACTCAATCACACCTTCCTCCACTAGGTCGCCAGTCAAATAACTCAATCAAACCTGCCTCCACTAGGTCGCCAGTCAAATAACTCAATCAAACCTGCCTCCACTAGGTCGCCAGTCAAATAACTCAATCAAACCTGCCTCCACTAGGTCGCCAGTGAAATAACTCAATCACACCTTCCTCCACTAGGTCGCTAGTCAAATAACTCAATCAAACCTGCCTCCACTAGGTCGCCAGTCAAATAACTCAATCAAACCTGCCTCCACTAGGTCGCCAGTCAAATACCTCAATCAAACCTGCCTCCACTAGGTCGCCAGTCAAATAACTCAATCAAACCTGCCTCCACTAGGTCGCCAGTCAAATAACTCAATCAAACCTGCCTCCACTAGGTCGCCAGTCAAATAACTCAATCACACCTTCCTCCACTAGGTCGCTAGTCAAATAACTCAATCAAACCTGCCTCCACTAGGTCCCCAGTCAAATAACTCAATCAAACCTGCCTCCACTAGGTCCCCAGTCAAATAACTCAATCAAACCTGCCTCCACTAGGTCGCCAGTCAAATAACTCAATCAAACCTGCCTCCACTAGGTCGCCAGTCAAATAACTCAATCACACCTTCCTCCACTAGGTCGCTAGTCAAATAACTCAATCAAACCTGCCTCCACTAGGTCGCCAGTCAAATAACTCAATCAAACCTGCCTCCACTAGGTCCCCAGTCAAATAACTCAATCAAACCTGCCTTCACTAGGTCGCCAGTCAAATAACTCAACCAAACCTGCCTCCACTAGGTCCCCAGTCAAATAACTCAATCAAACCTGCCTCCACTAGGTCGCCAGTCAAATAACTCAATCAAACCTGCCTCCACTAGGTCGCCAGTCAAATAACTCAATCACACCTTCCTCCACTAGGTCGCCAGTCAAATAACTCAATCAAACCTGCCTCCACTAGGTCGCCAGTCAAATAACTCAATCACACCTTCCTCCACTAGGTCGCTAGTCAAATAACTCAATCAAACCTGCCTCCACTAGGTCCCCAGTCAAATAACTCAATCAAACCTGCCTCCACTAGGTCCCCAGTCAAATAACTCAATCAAACCTGCCTTCACTAGGTCGCCAGTCAAATAACTCAACCAAACCTGCCTCCACTAGGTCCCCAGTCAAATAACTCAATCAAACCTGCCTCCACTAGGTCCCCAGTCAAATAACTCAATCAAACCTGCCTCCACTAGGTCCCCAGTCAAATAACTCAATCAAACCTGCCTCCACTAGGTCCCCAGTCAAATAACTCAATCAAACCTGCCTCCACTAGGTCCCCAGTCAAATAACTCAATCAAACCTGCCTCCACTAGGTCCCCAGTCAAATAACTCAATCAAACCTGCCTCCACTAGGTCGCCAGTCAAATAACTCAATCAAACCTGCCTCCACTAGGTCGCCAGTCAAATAACTCAATCAAACCTGCCTCCACTAGGTCCCCAGTCAAATAACTCAATCAAACCTGCCTCCACTAGGTCCCCAGTCAAATAACTCAATCAAACCTGCCTCCACTAGGTCGCCAGTCAAATAACTCAATCAAACCTGCCTCCACTAGGTCGCCAGTCAAATAACTCAATCAAACCTGCCTCCACTAGGTCGCCAGTCAAATAACTCAATCACACCTTCCTCCACTAGGTCGCTAGTCAAATAACTCAATCAAACCTGCCTCCACTAGGTCCCCAGTCAAATAACTCAATCAAACCTGCCTCCACTAGGTCCCCAGTCAAATAACTCAATCAAACCTGCCTCCACTAGGTCGCCAGTCAAATAACTCAATCAAACCTGCCTCCACTAGGTCGCCAGTCAAATAACTCAATCACACCTTCCTCCACTAGGTCGCTAGTCAAATAACTCAATCAAACCTGCCTCCACTAGGTCCCCAGTCAAATAACTCAATCAAACCTGCCTCCACTAGGTCCCCAGTCAAATAACTCAATCAAACCTGCCTTCACTAGGTCGCCAGTCAAATAACTCAACCAAACCTGCCTCCACTAGGTCCCCAGTCAAATAACTCAATCAAACCTGCCTCCACTAGGTCGCCAGTCAAATAACTCAATCAAACCTGCCTCCACTAGGTCGCCAGTCAAATAACTCAATCACACCTTCCTCCACTAGGTCGCCAGTCAAATAACTCAATCAAACCTGCCTCCACTAGGTCGCCAGTCAAATAACTCAATCACACCTTCCTCCACTAGGTCGCTAGTCAAATAACTCAATCAAACCTGCCTCCACTAGGTCCCCAGTCAAATAACTCAATCAAACCTGCCTCCACTAGGTCCCCAGTCAAATAACTCAATCAAACCTGCCTTCACTAGGTCGCCAGTCAAATAACTCAACCAAACCCGCCTCCACTAGGTCCCCAGTCAAATAACTCAATCAAACCTGCCTCCACTAGGTCCCCAGTCAAATAACTCAATCAAACCTGCCTCCACTAGGTCCCCAGTCAAATAACTCAATCAAACCTGCCTCCACTAGGTCCCCAGTCAAATAACTCAATCAAACCTGCCTCCACTAGGTCGCCAGTCAAATAACTCAATCAAACCTGCCTCCACTAGGTCGCCAGTCAAATAACTCAATCAAACCTGCCTCCACTTGGTCGCCAGTCAAATAACTCAATCAAACCTGCCTCCACTAGGTCGCCAGTCAAATAACTCAATCAAACCTGCCTCCACTAGGTCGCCAGTCAAATAACTCAATCAAACCTGCCTCCACTAGGTCGCCAGTCAAATAACTCAATCAAACCTGCCTCCACTAGGTCGCCAGTCAAATAACTCAATCAAACCTGCCTCCACTAGGTCCCCAGTCAAATAACTCAATCAAACCTGCCTCCACTAGGTCCCCAGTCAAATAACTTAATCAAACCTGCCTCCACTAGGTCCCCAGTCAAATAACTCAATCAAACCTGCCTCCACTAGGTCGCCAGTCAAATAACTCAATCAAACCTGCCTCCACTAGGTCGCCAGTCAAATAACTCAATCAAACCTGCCTCCACTTGGTCGCCAGTCAAATAACTCAATCAAACCTGCCTCCACTAGGTCGCCAGTCAAATAACTCAATCAAACCTGCCTCGACTAGGTCGCCAGTCAAATAACTCAATCAAACCTGCCTCCACTAGGTCGCCAGTCAAATAACTCAATCAAACCTGCCTCCACTAGGTCGCCAGTCAAATAACTCAATCAAACCTGCCTCCACTTGGTCGCCAGTCAAATAACTCAATCAAACCTGCCTCCACTTGGTCGCCAGTCAAATAACTCAATCAAACCTGCCTCCACTAGGTCCCCAGTCAAATAACTCAATCAAACCTGCCTCCACTAGGTCCCCAGTCAAATAACTCAATCAAACCTGCCTACACTAGGTCGCCAGTCAAATAACTCAATCACACCTTCCTCCACTAGGTCGACAGTCAAATAACTCAATCAAACCTGCCTCCACTTGGTCGCCAGTCAAATAACTCAATCAAACCTGCCTCCACTAGGTCGCCAGTCAAATAACTCAATCACACCTTCCTCCACTAATTCGCCAGTCAAATAACTCAATCAAACCTGCCTCCACTAGGTCCCCAGTCAAATAACTCAATCAAACCTGCCTCCACTAGGTCCCCAGTCAAATAACTCAATCAAACCTGCCTCCACTAGGTCCCCAGTCAAATAACTCAATCAAACCTGCCTCCACTAGGTCGCCAGTCAAATAACTCAATCAAACCTGCCTCCACTAGGTCGCCAGTCAAATAACTCAATCAAACCTGCCTCCACTTGGTCGCCAGTCAAATAACTCAATCAAACCTGCCTCCACTAGGTCGCCAGTCAAATAACTCAATCAAACCTGCCTCCACTAGGTCGCCAGTCAAATAACTCAATCAAACCTGCCTCCACTAGGTCGCCAGTCAAATAACTCAATCAAACCTGCCTCCACTAGGTCGCCAGTCAAATAACTCAATCAAACCTGCCTCCACTTGGTCGCCAGTCAAATAACTCAATCAAACCTGCCTCCACTTGGTCGCCAGTCAAATAACTCAATCAAACCTGCCTCCACTAGGTCCCCAGTCAAATAACTCAATCAAACCTGCCTCCACTAGGTCCCCAGTCAAATAACTCAATCAAACCTGCCTACACTAGGTCGCCAGTCAAATAACTCAATCACACCTTCCTCCACTAGGTCGACAGTCAAATAACTCAATCAAACCTGCCTCCACTTGGTCGCCAGTCAAATAACTCAATCAAACCTGCCTCCACTAGGTCGCCAGTCAAATAACTCAATCAAACCTGCCTCCACTAGGTCGCCAGTCAAATAACTCAATCAAACCTGCCTCCACGAGGTCGCCAGTCAAATAACTCAATCAAACCTGCCTCCACTAGGTCGCCAGTCAAATAACTCAATCACACCTTCCTCCACTAGGTCGACAGTCAAATAACTCAATCAAACCTGCCTCCACTTGGTCGCCAGTCAAATAACTCAATCAAACCTGCCTCCACTAGGTCGCCAGTCAAATAACTCAATCAAACCTGCCTCCACTAGGTCGCCAGTCAAATAACTCAATCAAACCTGCCTCCACTAGGTCGCCAGTCAAATAACTCAATCAAACCTGCCTCCACTAGGTCGCCAGTCAAATAACTCAATCAAACCTGCCTCCACTTGGTCGCCAGTCAAATAACTCAATCAAACCTGCCTCCACTTGGTCGCCAGTCAAATAACTCAATCAAACCTGCCTCCACTAGGTCGCCAGTCAAATAACTCAATCAAACCTGCCTCCACTAGGTCGCCAGTCAAATAACTCAATCAAACCTGCCTCCACTAGGTCAAGGTCGCCAGTCAAATAACTCTACACTCTGATAATGACGTAACACTGTTTAAACATTTATAGAATATTGCTCAGCGCTCTCCTCCTATGAGGTTATCAATTTAAAATGACTGTCCAATGAAAAATAGGAAGGGTCAAATCTCCCCCCAATTAGGAGTTTTGTGGACGGAGGCAGAAAGAAGATAGTTCAAAGGTCAATGAATAGAACATTTATTTAAATTCGTTATTAGGCTGCTACCCCCTAAAATAAATAATTTGTTTCAATGGTTCCAAACCTTTGCACTTAGTTCTAGGGAATCTTCACACCTTTTAAATTATAATCCACTGACAAAGTCTTTGAGACTGAACAAAATGAAAGGACACAGCGGGTTGAAAAGTTTGTGAACCTGTGATCTGTGTGTCAGCTCGCATTACAGAATCTCAGCTTCCTTACAGTTTGTGTAAAATTAGCATTTTTGTTTCCCTCCTGGCAGCTGGGCACCTGGCACTACAGCGATGGGTTCAAAGTTCATGGGGAGGAGCAGGTGCTGGACAAAGCCCACAGGACAATCGACAACAGAACCAGAATTGTGACATCCATTGATGTTAGTGGCTACTTGGGTTTGTTGTCTCGTGATAACATTTGTAGTGTGACATCCAATGATGTTAGTGGCTACTTGGGTTTGTTGTCCCGTGATAACATTTGTAGTGTGACATCCATTGATGTAAGTGGCTACTTGGGTTTGTTGTCCCGTGATAACATTTGTAGTGTGACTTCCATTGATGTTAGTGGCTACTTGGGTTTGTTGTCCCGTGATAACATTTGTAGTGTGACTTCCATTGATGTTAGTGGCTACTTGGGTTTGTTGTCCCGTGATAACATTTGTAGTGTGACTTCCATTGATGTTAGTGGCTACTTGGGTTTGTTGTCCCGTGATAACATTTGTAGTGTGACATCCATTGATGTTAGTGGCTACTTGGGTTTGTTGTCCCGTGATAACATTTGTAGTGTGACATCCAATGATGTTAGTGGCTACTTGGGTTTGTTGTCCCGTGATAACATTTGTAGTGTGACATCCAATGATGTTAGTGGCTACTTGGGTTTGTTGTCCCGTGATAACATTTGTAGTGTGACATCCAATGATGTTAGTGGCTACTTGGGTTTGTTGTCCCGTGATAACATTTGTAGTGTGACATCCAATGATGTTAGTGGCTACTTGGGTTTGTTGTCCCGTGATAACATTTGTAGTGTGACTTCCATTGATGTTAGTGGCTACTTGGGTTTGTTGTCCCGTGATAACATTTGTAGTGTGACTTCCATTGATGTTAGTGGCTACTTGGGTTTGTTGTCTCGTGATAACATTTGTAGTGTGACTTCCATTGATGTTAGTGGCTACTTGGGTTTGTTGTCCCGTGATAACATTTGTAGTGTGACTTCCATTGATGTTAGTGGCTACTTGGGTTTGTTGTCCCGTGATAACATTTGTAGTGTGACTTCCATTGATGTTAGTGGCTACTTGGGTTTGTTGTCTCGTGATAACATTTGTAGTGTGACTTCCATTGATGTTAGTGGCTACTTGGGTTTGTTGTCCCGTGATAACATTTGTAGTGTGACATCCATTGATGTTAGTGGCTACTTGGGTTTGTTGTCTCGTGATAACATTTGTAGTGTGACTTCCATTGATGTTAGTGGCTACTTGGGTTTGTTGTCTCGTGATAACATTTGTAGTGTGACTTCCATTGATGTTAGTGGCTACTTGGGTTTGTTGTCCCGTGATAACATTTGTAGTGTGACTTCCATTGATGTTAGTGGCTACTTGGGTTTGTTGTCCCGTGATAACATTTGTAGTGTGACTTCCATTGATGTTAGTGGCTACTTGGGTTTGTTGTCCCGTGATAACATTTGTAGTGTGACTTCCATTGATGTTAGTGGCTACTTGGGTTTGTTGTCCCGTGATAACATTTGTAGTGTGACTTCCATTGATGTTAGTGGCTACTTGGGTTTGTTGTCCCGTGATAACATTTGTAGTGTGACTTCCATTGATGTTAGTGGCTACTTGGGTTTGTTGTCCCGTGATAACATTTGTAGTGTGACTTCCATTGATGTTAGTGGCTACTTGGGTTTGTTGTCTCGTGATAACATTTGTAGTGTGACTTCCATTATGTTATTGGCTACTTGGGTTTGTTGTCTCGTGATAACATTTGTAGTGTGACTTCCATTGATGTTAGTGGCTACTTGGGTTTGTTGTCCTGTGATAACATTTGTAGTGTGACTTCCATTATGTTATTGGCTACTTGGGTTTGTTGTCTCGTGATAACATTTGTAGTGTGACTTCCATTGATGTTAGTGGCTACTTGGGTTTGTTGTCCTGTGATAACATTTGTAGTGTGACTTCCATTGATGTTAGTGGCTACTTGGGTTTGTTGTCCTGTGATAACATTTGTAGTGTGACTTCCATTGATGTTAGTGGCTACTTGGGTTTGTTGTCCTGTGATAACATTTGTAGTGTGACTTCCATTGATGTTAGTGGCTACTTGGGTTTGTTGTCCTGTGATAACATTTGTAGTGTGACATCCATTGATGTTAGTGGCTACTTGGGTTTGTTGTCTCGTGATAACATTTGTAGTGTGACTTCCATTATGTTATTGGCTACTTGGGTTTGTTGTCTCGTGATAACATTTGTAGTGTGACTTCCATTGATGTTAGTGGCTACTTGGGTTTGTTGTCCCGTGATAACATTTGTAGTGTGACATCCATTGATGTTAGTGGCTACTTGGGTTTGTTGTCCCGTGATAACATTTGTAGTGTGACATCCAATGATGTTAGTGGCTACTTGGGTTTGTTGTCCCGTGATAACATTTGTAGTGTGACATCCAATGATGTTAGTGGCTACTTGGGTTTGTTGTCCCGTGATAACATTTGTAGTGTGACATCCAATGATGTTAGTGGCTACTTGGGTTTGTTGTCCCGTGATAACATTTGTAGTGTGACATCCAATGATGTTAGTGGCTACTTGGGTTTGTTGTCCCGTGATAACATTTGTAGTGTGACTTCCATTGATGTTAGTGGCTACTTGGGTTTGTTGTCCCGTGATAACATTTGTAGTGTGACTTCCATTGATGTTAGTGGCTACTTGGGTTTGTTGTCTCGTGATAACATTTGTAGTGTGACTTCCATTGATGTTAGTGGCTACTTGGGTTTGTTGTCCCGTGATAACATTTGTAGTGTGACTTCCATTGATGTTAGTGGCTACTTGGGTTTGTTGTCCCGTGATAACATTTGTAGTGTGACTTCCATTGATGTTAGTGGCTACTTGGGTTTGTTGTCTCGTGATAACATTTGTAGTGTGACTTCCATTGATGTTAGTGGCTACTTGGGTTTGTTGTCCCGTGATAACATTTGTAGTGTGACATCCATTGATGTTAGTGGCTACTTGGGTTTGTTGTCTCGTGATAACATTTGTAGTGTGACTTCCATTGATGTTAGTGGCTACTTGGGTTTGTTGTCTCGTGATAACATTTGTAGTGTGACTTCCATTGATGTTAGTGGCTACTTGGGTTTGTTGTCCCGTGATAACATTTGTAGTGTGACTTCCATTGATGTTAGTGGCTACTTGGGTTTGTTGTCCCGTGATAACATTTGTAGTGTGACTTCCATTGATGTTAGTGGCTACTTGGGTTTGTTGTCCCGTGATAACATTTGTAGTGTGACTTCCATTGATGTTAGTGGCTACTTGGGTTTGTTGTCCCGTGATAACATTTGTAGTGTGACTTCCATTGATGTTAGTGGCTACTTGGGTTTGTTGTCCCGTGATAACATTTGTAGTGTGACTTCCATTGATGTTAGTGGCTACTTGGGTTTGTTGTCCCGTGATAACATTTGTAGTGTGACTTCCATTGATGTTAGTGGCTACTTGGGTTTGTTGTCTCGTGATAACATTTGTAGTGTGACTTCCATTATGTTATTGGCTACTTGGGTTTGTTGTCTCGTGATAACATTTGTAGTGTGACTTCCATTGATGTTAGTGGCTACTTGGGTTTGTTGTCCTGTGATAACATTTGTAGTGTGACTTCCATTATGTTATTGGCTACTTGGGTTTGTTGTCTCGTGATAACATTTGTAGTGTGACTTCCATTGATGTTAGTGGCTACTTGGGTTTGTTGTCCTGTGATAACATTTGTAGTGTGACTTCCATTGATGTTAGTGGCTACTTGGGTTTGTTGTCCTGTGATAACATTTGTAGTGTGACTTCCATTGATGTTAGTGGCTACTTGGGTTTGTTGTCCTGTGATAACATTTGTAGTGTGACTTCCATTGATGTTAGTGGCTACTTGGGTTTGTTGTCCTGTGATAACATTTGTAGTGTGACATCCATTGATGTTAGTGGCTACTTGGGTTTGTTGTCTCGTGATAACATTTGTAGTGTGACTTCCATTATGTTATTGGCTACTTGGGTTTGTTGTCTCGTGATAACATTTGTAGTGTGACTTCCATTGATGTTAGTGGCTACTTGGGTTTGTTGTCCTGTGATAACATTTGTAGTGTGACTTCCATTGATGTTAGTGGCTACTTGGGTTTGTTGTCCCGTGATAACATTTGTAGTGTGACTTCCATTGATGTTAGTGGCTACTTGGGTTTGTTGTCCCGTGATAACATTTGTAGTGTGACTTCCATTGATGTTAGTGGCTACTTGGGTTTGTTGTCCCGTGATAACATTTGTAGTGTGACTTCCATTGATGTTAGTGGCTACTTGGGTTTGTTGTCTCGTGATAACATTTGTAGTGTGACTTCCATTGATGTTAGTGGCTACTTGGGTTTGTTGTCTCGTGATAACATGTGTATTGTGACATCCAATGATGTTAGTGGCTACTTGGGTTTGTTGTCTCGTGATAACATGTGTATTGTGACATCCAATGATGTTAGTGGCTACTTGGGTTTGTTATCTCGTGATAACATTTGTAGTGTGACATCCAATGATGTTAGTGGATACGTGGGTTTGTTGTGCCGTGATAACATGTGTATTGTGACATCCAATGATGTTAGTGGTTGTTTTGGTGTGTCATGTTTGTATGGGGATAACGCTTGGATTTCGACAGCTCCATTTCCGTTTCATAGTATTTTTATTTTATTTATTTTTTTAAATTAATTTTTCTTGTGCAACATCGGGAAGTTGGAGTACTGTCCATATTTATTTGGTTTATTCTAATATTGACAGTAATTAAGTCCGTAAAACTAAAATAAATAAATACAATGAAAACTACAATGATTTGGATGACTATTTCAAGCTCGTAGACGCTCGCTCATTGACATCTACAACAATTTGTGTTTAATCAATAAATATTCTGAAAATGGCAATCTTTTATATCTTTACTATAATTTGTCTAATTATTATTATTGTTATTATTTCTATTTTTATTATTAATGTTATGTTTATTAATATTATTGTTCCACTTATAAAAAAAGACTCCATGTGCCAATTAGGCCACAATGCCGTGTAAGGTTCATTGTCTTTTCCAGGAAGAGCCATACCTCATGTCAGCCACAGAGGTAGTTGGCGGTTTTCCATTGATAGGAAGGTATCGATTTATTGGCTATTGTTCTGATCTGGCCGAGATGGTGTCACGGAATGTGTTATACGACTACCACATCCGGTTCGTGAAGGATGGAGAGTATGGCCGGAAACAGCCGGATGGAACTTGGAACGGCGTCATCGGGGAACTTATCAAACATGTGCGTGTATGGTACATTGTAACAATGTGTTGGAACGTATCAAACATGTGCGTGTATGGTGCATTGTAACAATGTTTTGGAACTTTTCAAACATGTGCGTGTATGGAACATTGTAACAATGTGTTGAAACTTATCAAACATGTGCGTGTATGGAACATTGTAACAATGTGTTGGAACGTATCTAACATGTGCGTGTATGGTACATTGTAACAATGTGTTTGAACTTAATAAATATTTGCTTGTACTGTGCATTGTCTTAATATGTAGGTTATATCTAAATTGATAAATCATATGTGTATTGTATATTGTCTTAATTTAAAGGTTGAGAAATGAAAAAAAAATGCTATTGAGAAAGTGTCTACAGTTGTTGGTAATGTAATGAATATTTTAACCTCCTGTCATTCTTTATTTTGAATAGGTATTCATAAAATATGTTTGAAATAAATATTAAACATTACCAATTTGCACGGGATGCAAAACAGTTGAGTAAACGAACCAAAATTATACGTTACTAACAAATATCTCAAAATAAGATAAAATAAATAAAGGTAAAAAAATGATTTTTAAAAAACAACGTTTTTATAAGTGGACTAAAAAGAAGAAAATAATTTAAAACTAATAAGTTCAAGTACTTCGATTTAATATGACTAAAAAGGTTGGGCGCGCACTTATGTGGTTTAACATATACGGTTCACTCATTCTCTCACTTATAGATCTCTCTTTTGCCTTCTAAATTATAAATCTTTAATTTTTATACCAAACACCCGCCACACGTTTTTAGTCATATTAAATCGAAGTACTTGAACTTATACGTTTTAAATTATTTTATGTTTTATTCTTTTTAATCCACTAATAAATACGTGGTTTTTAAAAAAATTTTTTTACCTCTATTTATTTTACCAAACACCTCATCAGCGCTCGCCCAACGTTTAATAATAAAGCGATGAGGTCACGGGGTGAACTCGCCACGTGCAATTAAACTACGGCAGGCGGGTACAGAGGCTTATATTAAGATAAACTAAGAAATGCATTAAATTAATTACGGTACATTCGATCGATCTGAAATTTTGAAACAATGCATTTTCATCCAAGATCTATCTGTGGTAAAATTGTGAAATCTCTAGAATCATCAAAAGTATTTTAATTTTACGTTGGCAGATTTGAAAAACTGTGGACAGACAAACCACCAACAAACAAACAATGCCACAGGAACGAAAGCGAGTTAATAAAAACGTAGTTAAAAAGGTGTTACAAACTAAAAACTATTTGACTTAAACTGTTTTTTTTTAAAAATAATTTTGATGGTTGAATAGCGAGAACTTACTAAGGGTATCACGTGGCATCAAAGATCTACTGCTGATACTTCAGATGCAAGTTGTCAATAATTGTAATACTTATCGAGAACTAGAAAAGGGTCTAGATGTGGCCTGGGGGAGGGGGGAGTCTTGGTGGCACTGCGGCATCAAATTGTTTCTTTTATGGGATCATCTAAAAAGTGAATGAGGATTTACAATTCCTTTAGGATACCATTAAAGAAAGCCCCTCCATGCCTTATCCCACCACTTTTTCCCCAGGAAGCTGACATAGCGATCGCCCCACTGACCATAACATCCGATAGGGAGAAGGTGCTGGACTTCACCAAGCCTTTCATGAGTTTGGGAATTTCCCTGATGATCAAAAAGCCCGTGGACACTGATATTCATGTATTCTCCTTTATGGAACCTTTATCACACGAAATTTGGCTATGCACGGTAAGACAGTAACAGTTGAGGTGCATGGATTTTAGATCGGTAAAAGTAAAAGCTGTGTTGGAGATGATGATGGTGAAAGTTGTTTTGGATATTTAGGGGCTAAAGATTGCGTTGGTTAGGATGGTGAAAGTTTTGTTAGAAATAATTATGATGAAATGTGTTGGAAATTTAAAGCGTGAAAATTGGGATGCGCAAAAAAATATACGGAGAGAAAATGTTGTGATGTACGAAAAGTTGGAGAAATGTTGATGAACATGGAGACGTTGACAATTGTGTCTTTACCACAAAATAATTTGAAACTAATGAACTTTTTCTCATGGAAACATTAATTCATCTCATGTTGTATTATTTTAATTAAGAGCTCTCATAAAAAAACAATTTGTTTGTATCTTCGGTGGCAGATTTTCGCCTTCATCGGTGTGAGTGTTGTGTTGTTTCTGGTCAGTCGCTTCAGTTCGGAGGAGTGGCAGGTCGACTCGGAGTCCAAGCTGGAGAACGACTTCACCATAGGGAACAGCTTGTGGTTTTCTCTAGGGGCCTTTATGCAACAGGGATGTGACGTGTTGCCTAAGTGAGTAATGTTTGTTTGTTACCGCGTAACGGCGTAATGACTATTCTTGTGTTTTGAGCATTCGGTAACGCAGCAAAACCCGTATAATCCATTATTTAGTTACGTACCCAACTTAGTAAAACAACATCAACACGCCCAGCACAGTCTCACAGTGGCTCCCATACATTTAACACAGAGTGGCACCAAGAGTACAATGTAAAAACCTTAACTCTAGTTAAACCCCGAAACACTAGAGGATAAGGGAAATAGAGAAAAATAGTAATAACGCTAAAGCTTTTAAAGTCTAACTTGGAAATACAACGCAACAACAATCTAAAATACAACATTTGATAGACATAGGGATAAAACACATTTCTTCTTCAATATGCAAGAGCAAATCCTCTTACTTTCCGCCCATATTTCTGGCTTTGAATGGATTGCTTGAACCAACTCGGAAAACAAAACCATTATCTACATTCAAAACTGCAATAAAAATGCAAGACTAGACATAAATCATAGATAAGCATATGACGCAATAATCTTCTGCATAGAAGGGGTGTCTGTTACGTTTAAGTAAATGAAAAACATTACATTAAACTCATTTGCTTTTCTTTTCTTGACCGGTCTTTTACCGGTTAGCTCCTCTTTGAAAGTAAAATACTGTTTAGCTTGCTGGCATTGGCAATTACTCATTTTTGGTCTCTAGGGCCCTTTTTAAAACAATCGTATTGGTCCTCCTCTAGAAGAAGTAAAGTAATAACTCTTCTCAACCATTGAAGGCAAAAGGTGGGGTTCAACAATCCAAACACAATATTAAGAGAGTAAATGAATTGCAAATGTTTCGCTTATTTCATTATCTTTATAAATTTATTCTTTGCATTATTTATTTTTAATGGTATTGAAAGAACTAAAATTACGATGCGGGTAGTTAAACTTTGAACCCACTTTCACGGAGCTCAGGGTGGAATAGGCTCCTTCCTAACACCATCTAAATGTGGACCAACCTAATGGTCAGTGTGGGTTATTCGTCCTACTCCTGTCTTATCCCGGGCCCTGTTGTCCACTGGTCAGTTTCACTCCCAATCCCTCTGTGGCAATCAGTCCGTCCTCAAAGGACGATGTCTCATTCTCATCTCCCCACCTCACATCTTTCTCCTGAACGTCTCTCTTCACCTCACATCTTTCACTTGGCACGTCTCTCTTCACCTCACATCTTTCTCCTGGCACGTCTCTCTTCACCTCACATATTTCTCCTGGCACGTCTCTCTTCACCTCACATATTTCTCCTGGCACGTCTCTCTTCACCTCACATATTTCTCCTGCCACGTCTCTCTTCACCCCACATCTTTCTCTTGGCACGTCTCTCTTCACCTCACATATTTCTCCTGCCACGTCTCTCTTCACCTCACATATTTCTCTTGGCACGTCTCTCTTCACCCCACATCTTTCTCCTGGCACGTCTCTCTTCACCTCACATATTTCTCCTGCCACGTCTCTCTTCACCTCACATATTTCTCTTGGCACGTCTCTCTTCACCCCACATCTTTCTCCTGGCACGTCTCTCTTCACCTCACATATTTCTCCTGCCACGTCTCTCTTCACCCCACATCTTTCTCTTGGCACGTCTCTCTTCACCTCACATATTTCTCCTGCCACATCTCTCTTCACCCCACATCTTTCTCCTGGCACGTCTCTCTTCACCTCACATATTTCTCCTGGCACGTCTCTCTTCACCTCACATATTTCTCCTGCCACGTCTCTCTTCACCCCACATCTTTCTCTTGGCACGTCTCTCTTCACACCACATCTTTCTCCTGGCGCATCTCTTTTCGCTCCTAGCTGTGAGAGTGGCTTCTGCGGCTTGAGTGCCCTCACTTACTTAAGACCGCCAGATGGTGCGCTTTTCCTAATCCCTATCCCTCACTAATCCACCACCCTGCCATCCATCCACTAATCACTGCCGCCCACAGGTCAGTGTCCGGACGTATAGTGACCAGTGTCTGGTCCACCACCCTGCCATCCATCCACTAATCACTGCCGCCCACAGGTCAGTGTCCGGACGTATAGTGACCAGTGTCTGGTCCACCACCCTGCCATCCATCCACTAATCACTGCCGCCCACAGGTCAGTGTCCGGACGTATAGTGACCAGTGTCTGGTCCACCACCCTGCCATCCATCCACTAATCACTGCCGCCCACAGGTCAGTGTCCGGACGTATAGTGACCAGTGTCTGGTCCACCACCCTGCCATCCATCCACTAATCCCTGCCGCCCACAGGTCAGTGTCCGGACGTATAGTGACCAGTGTCTGGTCCACCACCCTGCCATCCATCCACTAATCCCTGCCGCCCACAGGTCAGTGTCCGGACGTATAGTGACCAGTGTCTGGTCCACCACCCTGCCATCCATCCACTAATCCCTGCCGCCCACAGGTCAGTGTCCGGACGTATAGTGACCAGTGTCTGGTCCACCACCCTGCCATCCATCCACTAATCCCTGCCGCCCACAGGTCAGTGTCCGGACGTATAGTGACCAGTGTCTGGTCCACCACCCTGCCATCCATCCACTAATCCCTGCTGCCCACAGGTCAGTGTCCGGACGTATAGTGACCAGTGTCTGGTCCACCACCCTGCCATCCATCCACTAATCCCTGCTGCCCACAGGTCAGTGTCCGGACGTATAGTGACCAGTGTCTGGTCCACCACCCTGCCATCCATCCACTAATCCCTGCTGCCCACAGGTCAGTGTCCGGACGTATAGTGACCAGTGTCTGGTCCACCCCCCTGCCATCCATCCACTAATCCCTGCTGCCCACAGGTCAGTGTCCGGACGTATAGTGACCAGTGTCTGGTCCACCACCCTGCCATCCATCCACTAATCCCTGCTGCCCACAGGTCAGTGTCCGGACGTATAGTGACCAGTGTCTGGTCCACCACCCTGCCATCCATCCACTAATCCCTGCCGCCCACAGGTCAGTGTCCGGACGTATAGTGACCAGTGTCTGGTCCACCCCCCTGCCATCCATCCACTAATCCCTGCCGCCCACAGGTCAGTGTCCGGACGTATAGTGACCAGTGTCTGGTCCACCACCCTGCCATCCATCCACTAATCCCTGCCGCCCACAGGTCAGTGTCCGGACGTATAGTGACCAGTGTCTGGTCCACCCCCCTGCCATCCATCCACTAATCCCTGCCGCCCACAGGTCAGTGTCCGGACGTATAGTGACCAGTGTCTGGTCCACCCCCCTGCCATCCATCCACTAATCCCTGCCGCCCACAGGTCAGTGTCCGGACGTATAGTGACCAGTGTCTGGTCCACCACCCTGCCATCCATCCACTAATCCCTGCTGCCCACAGGTCAGTGTCCGGACGTATAGTGACCAGTGTCTGGTCCACCCCCCTGCCATCCATCCACTAATCCCTGCCGCCCACAGGTCAGTGTCCGGACGTATAGTGACCAGTGTCTGGTCCACCCCCCTGCCATCCATCCACTAATCCCTGCTGCCCACAGGTCAGTGTCCGGACGTATAGTGACCAGTGTCTGGTCCACCACCCTGCCATCCATCCACTAATCCCTGCTGCCCACAGGTCAGTGTCCGGACGTATAGTGACCAGTGTCTGGTCCACCCCCCTGCCATCCATCCACTAATCCCTGCCGCCCACAGGTCAGTGTCCGGACGTATAGTGACCAGTGTCTGGTCCACCCCCCTGCCATCCATCCACTAATCCCTGCTGCCCACAGGTCAGTGTCCGGACGTATAGTGACCAGTGTCTGGTCCACCACCCTGCCATCCATCCACTAATCCCTGCTGCCCACAGGTCAGTGTCCGGACGTATAGTGACCAGTGTCTGGTGGTTCTTCACCCTGATCATCATCTCCTCCTACACGGCCAACCTGGCAGCTTTCCTCACGACTATGAGGATGAGTGGCAGCATCAAATCAGCCGAAGACCTGGTCAAACAGACGGAAATCAAATACGGACCATACCGAGGCGGGAGCACCTACATGTTTTTTAATGTGAGTCCAAAAAAGAATTATTTTTTTTTGAAACTGATAATTTGTTTAATGTGTCGCGAAAGGTTACACCACAATGGAATGTAGAAATTAATGATGTTTAAATTTTAAAGAAAAATTAAGATACGTTTAAAAAAAAATATTACGAAAGAATTTTCAAAGGACAGAAAAATATTTAAAATTCATATAGGCGAATGAAGTTATTTACATTTTACTTTAAAACTATTTATCATATAAAATTTGTTCAGTTCTTAATAATAAATAGTCCTTAAACTATAGCCAATAAATTATAGCTTTTAAATTCTATATATGCGTGTATCAAGGGGTGTATATGTATGTGTGTGTGTGTGTGTGTGTGTGTGTGTGTGTGTGTGTGTGTGTGTGTGTGTGTGTGTGTGTGTGTGTGTGTGTGTGTGTGTGTGTGTGTGTGTGTGTGTGTGTGTGTATAGTGGTAAAAAGATGTGTGCTCGAGCGTGTGTGTAGTTGAGGGCTACTGAAGATATAATATTTCTTTAAAAGGTCAACTGGTTGCTCAAAGTTTATATATAGTTTGTACGTTACGGAGAGTGTGTTAGAGGAGAGTGTGTTGTTGATATTTTCCAATATCTGCTGTTGATAAGATTGAGCTGCAGAAAGGAAATTAATTTTTTTTTAATCTCTTAATTCGTTGAATCGATACATAAAGGAGAGTGAACGCATTCGCCGAAAGGAGTCTAGAGCTTTCCTCTGAAATTTAAGAGACCTGTAGATTGTGATTGTGACAAATATTAGCCTGTAAGTGCTGGGGAGCACATCAGCAAAAACTGGCCAAGGGCCTAGAAAAGTCACTTGAAATCTCTATAATAAGGTAGATAAGGGAGGATGTTTATTCCATATTTTGCCTTCTGTTTAATGTACATACATAATGAATAAACCCTAGAGCGTCACCTTCTGCGAATCTCTTTTCTGATATTAAACATTAAAATTACGTATCGTTTAAATGTGTTTAGATCTGGAGTGAAGAGGGAGGGTTTTGTGAAAGTGGAGAGAGGTTCAAACACTCGTGAATGTCATTGAACTATTATTCATCTAGCACCGCGTGTTATTGAAGCTACTGATCTATTCAATCAAAACCAACCGGTTAGTCAAAGCTGTCGTGTTTTGTTTATCAACCATTGACCATGATTTCATGTACGTTGCGGCAGCAAACAACAGTGTCGCTGTATCAGCGGATGTGGTCGTTCATGACGTCACAGCCCGACGTGTTCGTCAAGGATAATGACGAGGGCATCAACAAAGTGAGGACCAGCAACGGTCTGTACGTGTTCCTCATCGAGTCCACGCTGAATGAATACTACAGCTCGAGGTAACCCAGTCGGGAGTACTGAGGGATAATTGTAGTTATTCCTCTTTACCTTTAAACAAATAACTTTTCCATAAACTTTACAATTTTCACGTTTACCATCAGCCGCCGGTCCGTGGACCATCAGCCGCCGGTCCGTGGACCATCAGCCGCCGGTCCGTGGGCCATCAGCCGCCGGTCCACGAAAGTTATCAAGAAAAGAAAAATAAATCTAATTATAATCCTTAAGTTTTCCTTAAGTTTGAGAACCAACGAGAGAATGCATCAAATTGTCACCCCGTGTCGCTTCATGGTGACATCAAAACTCCTGTGATCTCACCGCTGGCTCTCTTGTAGGATTTCCGTCAGTCAATTTGTAAATTATGATGTTATATGTGCGATGTCAATGTAAGGCAGTGTTGTTAACTCCTGGGAAATTTTCAAATCGTGGGAATTTTTTAGCCAAATTTATAGAAATGGGAATTTGGGAATTTATGAGGATTTGGCCTTAAATTAAATATGGGAATATTTGAGAATAGACAAATTTTTAAAATTAAATACACACTTGAATGACAATAAAATAAAATGATTTGAAACATGCTCATTTTCAAAGCGTGTCTAGGTTTTTTATTTCGGATCTAGTTTTTTTTTAAGTTTTGGCTAGGTTTTTCCGCGCTATTTGTGACGTCATATTTGTTTATTTTTAGCGTGTCTAGGTCCTTTTTTTCGGATCTAGGTGGGTTTTTATTTTTACGTGTTGGCTAGGTTTTTCGCCAACAGGATTTAATGCATGTGGGAATTTTTAATCTAATCTGGGAATTATTTTACTCCTGCCTGGGAAAAGTTTGCACCTTGAGATAACAGCACTGATATAAGGATGAGTGGAAGGAAGAGCTTTTCTTTTCTACTTCATTACAAACAAACAAACAAATACAACTGGTTCTGAAATATACAAGGCCATCCATGATTACATTGTTGGCAATGTCGGATAGAATTTCAATATTGTGTTGGTGTGTGTATACATGGTGCTGCGGCCATGACCAGACGGCTATCCGGAGTTGTAAACAAGATTAAGGAATCAGCATGACCAGAATGCAAGTTAACCCACTGTTTTATTCACCGTGAAAGTTTAGCCGCCAAGCAAATGTCAACAGAACTAAACAATGTGCTCATCGGAGTTGTAAAAGTTGTGAACCATATCAAGTCAAATGCTTTAGATTCAAGATTATTTGCTGCATTATGTGAAGGAATGGGTGCGGAATACAAACAGGTCTTACTGCATGCTGATGTGCGTTTGTTTTCCCGAGGCAAAGTGCTCTCAAGAGTTTTTGAATTGGTAAGAGAGTTCGACCAGTTTCTAAATGAGACGTTTTCATACAAATAAAATATCAAATTTTAAAAAAAACTAGATCATTACACTTGCTTTGTGACTAAAATGAACTATTCAATTATTTTATTTAGACTTTTTGTTCGCACATGTGCGCACTAGATTTGATATACTTTTTTTTGTTTTGAAAACTGGTTGCCGAAAAAACTTTGGATCGAATTTTAACCCATTTTCCCGTATGCTTGCGAGCTGAAATTTTGCAGGCAGACTCGTGGTGACAATAAAAATGATCTATCAAAATTTCATATCGATCGAATGTACTGTAATTAAATTATTGAATTTTTAGATTATCTCTATGTATCTCTAAGTAGCATGTCAATTTTTGTGCTAGACTGTCGCGGTGCGTATTATATTAAACAACCTTTTTAATATTTTCCTGTCGTGCGGTGCGATGCGTATTATATGGACCATATTTTTTTTAATAATATATTTCCGATCTGTAAATTTTTATGCTTGTCTCTCGCGCGGGGTGCATTATATTAAACATGTTTTTAGAACACTTTTCCCGTGATCAAATCAAGCTGAAATTTAGCAGGCAGACTGTAATAGTTTTTTTTTACTATGAATCCTTTATATATGAGACATAACTAAAAATTTTGGATTGTCGTGCGATGCGTATTATAAGGAACATACTTTTAGTTATGTCTAGTAAATAAAGGATTTATATTAAAAAACTTGGTGTTTTTTACTTTTTTCAATTAAGTTCACCTTATTTGATAATTTTTTAGGGGAATACATTTTTTTAAAAATTTAGTTCGCCCCCCCCCCAAATCCACGATAAATACGGACAGAAGCCTAAAATTAAACTTAGTCTTTGGTCTAGAATGGCTACATGGCCCGCGTTCGTCATGTTGTCAGCAATCAGGCCCATCGTGAAAATATTTAGAGATTTCTGAGGTAAATGGAACAAAGGGGGAAAATACCGAGTGGCCTTATATTCATACCCTAATAACTTTCTTACATACATTCATCTTGAAAACTCATCCTGCATTCTCGCAAACATTTTTGAGTTGTTAATTATTGATGTTTCTTGTTCCTCAAAATGTGTTCTTCCTACACAGACTACCGTGCGACACTATGAAGGCGGGAAATAATTTAGACTCTAAAGGTTACGGCATCGCTACCCCAATGGGCTCAGATATTAGGTGAGCTATATTTGTGGAATAGTCGTACGAGGCGTACATTTCAAGGTTTTTACTTGTTCGAATTTTTCAACTAAATAAAGGGAGAAAACTGCCGATAAAATACATGCAAATACTGTAACACTAAGACCAGATCAAAGGTTTTTTTTATGCTAAGATTTTCATTATAAAGAAGTTTATTCTAACTTTATGGTGTAATCCGTTACCATAGCAACAAAAAATATTCCCGGTAACACGATGGAATTATCTACATGTTTTGAATACATTTTTATAAAAATAAGGATCTTGTAATAAATGTATGACTCATCTCTGAGTGATACGTCTTCCATCATAATGATGACACACTCTTACATATACACATGGGCGTCGCTAGGAATTTTTCCAGGGGGAGGGGCCAAAAAAATCCCACTTTTTTTTTATTTTAACTGACAGTGCCATACAGGTACAATTTTCAATTAAATTCAAGTTCAGTATAAAATAAGGGTTGAAAAAAGCCTTAGAAATTAATAAGACTTACAAATTAGTGCTGTAATAGCTAAAATACAACATTTATTAATGCATTTAATAAATTAAAAACTTTTTTTCTCAAATGTAGGGGGGGCAAATGCCCCCCTTGCCCCCCCCCCTTTCCTACGCCCATGCATATACAGTCCATGTAGCTCACTGAGATCATATAAGTATGCAATACATGTTTGACACATAGATACCATTTTAAAGCCATATCAGTTATACATAAGTGTTTAGTGAAATTATGATGTTTTAAATGTTCAGGGACAAGCTTACACTAAGCATACTGATGCCATATTGGTTATACTAAGGTGACCAGACGTCCCGATTTAGGCGGGACAGTCCCGATTTCAGACCTCATGTCCCGCTGACCCTCACTTGTCCCGGCGGGACGCCCGTCTGTCCCGCTTTTTTCAATACGTTATTTCGTAAAATAAATACAATTAGCATTATTGTGATTTTGGGTAAGAATGAATTAATATTTTCTTAAATTTCATTAAATATTTAAAACAGTGCTTTTTCAAAATAAATTTAAATTGCTTTATTATTAGCTAAGCCAGTTGGTGCGTCGATTTCTGTGGTTATTTACATTTTACTCCTTAATACGGCTTTCCCGTGACTTGTCGGCGATCCCGATACGTAAGGTGACCAGACGTCCCTATTTCAGACTTCATGTCCCGCTTAAGTGACCATACGTCCCGATTTTTTAATCCAGAAACATGGGGGGCAGGGACGGATTAAGACTGCTCGGGGCCCCTGGCTGCAATTCAAATTGGGGCCCTGTCCAGGAAGCGTAATTTTAAATAAAATGATCACTAGCAGCTAATATAAGACTGTGTAACTTGTAATGCAGGGTGTAATAAGACAAAAAATTAAATAGAAGTCAATTAAATTAATATAAAGTTACACGAATCCACACTTAATTAAAATATTATTATTATTTATTTCAATCTATAGAAACTTCGTTTGAGAACTTTTCTCATTGCGAGATTTTTAATCAAGTCAGTAAAATTAAGTGAGTTTACGATTTCCTTTTCAATGCTCATTAGTCATAAGAGAGAGTGATGACCAATGTTCCCCCTAAGGTTCGTGGGTCCATGTGCAAAGTAAAAAAAAATGGTGTGCAAAGTTTCCCAGCATCCATTTGTTGTGCAATATATTTTATAAAATTTGCTGCGCGGTAATGTGAAATTGCTGCGCGGCGTTGTTCAGATATCTGCGCGGCTGCGCAACCGTGCAGCTTAAAGGGAACGATGGTGATGACTCAGTCTTTGTTGTCCTATGCAACTTCTAATTCATAATATTTTTTTTTCAACTTTAAATCATCGGGGGCCCCTGGCTTTAGTCCGTTCAGCCCCCCCTTTAATCCGCCGTAGCCTGGGGGACCCCCCGGGCCGTCCGTGGGGCCCCGTCCCGCTTTGCCCCCCGGAAAATCTGGTCACCTTAGTTATACATTAGTGTTTATTGAAATTGTGTTGTTTTAAATGTTCATTGTTTTAAATGTTCATTGTTTTAAATGTTCATTGTTTTAAATGTTTATTGTTTTAAATGTTCATTGTTTTAAATGTTCATTGTTTTAAATGGTCAGAGACAAGCTGACACTGAGCATACTGCAGCTGAGAGAGGACGGTATACTTGATGAATTAAAGAAAAAATGGTGGATTGAGAAGTCGCAATGTCCTTTAGAGACAACATCCAAGGTGATTGGCAAAATTGGTTCTAGCTACAGACAGAAGTTCTGGGGACATTGGTTCTAGCTACAGACAGAAGTTCTGGGGACATTGGTTCTAGCTACAGACAGAAGTTCTGGGGACATTGGTTCTAGCTACAGACAGAAGTTCTGGGGACATTGGTTCTAGCTACAGACAGAAGTTCTGGGGACATTGGTTCTAGCTACAGACAGAAGTTCTGGGGACATTGGTTCTAGCTACAGACAGAAGTTCTGGGGACATTGGCTCTAGCTACAGACATACGTTCTGGGGACATTGGCTCTAGCTATAGACATAAGCTCTGGGGACATTGGCTCTAGCTATAGACATAAGCTCTGGGGACATTGGCTCTAGCTATAGACATAAGCTCTGGGGACATTGGCTCTAGCTATAGACATAAGCTCTGGGGACATTGGCTCTAGCTATAGACATAAGCTCTGGGGACATTGGCTCTAGCTATAGACATAAGCTCTGGGGACATTGGCTCTAGCTATAGAGAGAAGTTCTGTGAACAATGGCTCTAGTTATAGATAGAAGTTCTGGGAATATTGGCTATAGCTACAGACAGAAATTCTGGGGACATTGGCTCTAGCTATAGGCATAAGTTCTGTGGACATTGGCTCTAGCTATTGAGAGAAGTTCTGGGAACATTGGCTCTAGTTATAGATAGAAGTTCTGGGAACATTGGCTCTCGTTATAGACAGAAGTTCTGGGAATATTGGCTATAGCTATGGATAGAAATTCCGGAAATATTCTATGGATATAATTTCTTGAAATTTTGGCTATAGCTTGAATAGAAGTTATGTGAACATTGGATGTAGCTATAGACATAAGTCCCAACAAATTAACATAAACTTTCTAAACTAATTTTAACATTTCCTTTTAGATTGATTTAAATTACTTGTTGCTAGAATATAAAAATTTTCGAATAAAAAAACAAAATCATTTGTAAGAAAATAATTTGTAATTTCATGTTCCTGAAACAACTCATTTTGGCTCACAAAGCGTGAACGTTTCTGGGAGTTATTTAGATTGATATAGAATTTCTCAAATACTCTGCACTAAGCAAGCAGAATGGGGAAAAATAGTTAATTTTTTAATACAATTGCTTCAAACCTCTTGAAATGGAGCGTATGATGACTCCTGCCAGTTTATGCTGACTCCTGTCACGGTTTCCCTTACAGGACCCTGACGCATCGTTGACTCTCTCTAAAGTTGCTGGTATATTTTACATCTTAGTGGCGGGCCTCGCCCTGTCTGTCATCTCTGTGATACTCGAGTTTCTCTACAAAACAAAAGTCGACTCTAGGAAACAAAATGTCAGTAGATTTTTATTTTGAATGTTTAGATTTTATAAACTCTGGGTTAATCATAAAATAATTGTGGGTAAATTGTTATTTCATAAAATTGGTTCATTCAATTCACTTAAAGAAGCAAAGTTATGTATATAAACCCTCATTTGATGCTCATCTTCAATCATGATCTTTCTTTGAAAACTTAAAATTCCCAGGCATAATGTAAATAAACAAACTCAAATAATGTCCTAAAATAGCTATCCCATGAAAGGTGCATCACGCTTGGCAGAAGTACAAAGACCACTTTCATTTGAGGACAGGCATTCAGTCGCCCATTTTATTTCAAATAATCATTTCATTCAGTCGCCCATTTTATTTCAAATAATCATTTCATTCAGTCGACCATTTTATTTCAAATAATCATTTCATTCAGTCGCACATTTTATTTCAGATAATCCTTTCCATGAAACAACGATCATCAGTTCATAAATTGCCGAATAATAATGAAAGCTTTACCTAATATATTTTAAATGCGTTGTATATAAAATAAAAAGTGAAGATATAACCTCCACCCCTCTTTGCAGATTTCTTTTGGTTCAGAGGCCAGGACCAAGTTTCGCCTGTCCATCAGTGGTCACTCCGAGGACGACAACAACGAACAACGAACACCACTGAGATCAAAATCATCGGTAAAAACAGCAACAACAACAACATCAACAACAACAACAACATCAACAACAACAGCAACAACAACAGCAACAACAACATCAACAACAACAGCAACAACAACATCAACAACAACAGCAACAACAACAGCAACAACAACATCAACAACAACAGCAACAACAACATCAACAACAACAGCAACAACAACATCAACAACAACAGCAACAACAACATCAACAACAACAGCAACAACAACAGCAACAACAACAGCAACAACAACAGCAACAACAACAGCAACAACAACAACTAATATTTAACATTTTGGAAACAATGGCTTACATATTTTTACTAATATGAAAAAGATTTTTTTTCAAAGCGACGCAAAATATTAGAGATAAACCATAAATTAAAATAAGTAATAAAATTATAATTTGAAAAAAATGAGTTGTGTACGCCGTCAAACTAAATATATTTATATTTCCTTTATATCAGGGGTCGGGAAACTTTTTGTCTGAGAGAGCTATAAACACTAAATATTTTGAAAAGTAATTCTGTGAGAGTCAAACATTATTTTTAAAACTAAAAATTCAAGTAAATGTGTGCATTTTGTGTAATTTCAACACTAACAGTACAATAATTATGTCTCTGAATTCTTTTTAATAACATAGTTATGCTGTTTTTATTTGCAATTAATTTGTAGATCAAATGAGTCTAAATAAACTTTTTTTGATAACGTAACATTTGCATGAGAGCCAGATGCAGCCATCAATAGAGCCAGATCTGGCTCACGAGCCATGGTTTCCCCGGCCCCTGCTTTATATATATATATATATATATATATATATATATATATATATATATATATATATATATATATATATATATATATATATATATTTATATATATTAAATTTCTGTCGATGTAAGATGGAGCCATGAATTAATCTCGTCACCTTTGACCCCCTCTGCTTACCTCCCTTGGTCTGTTTTCATAGCCATTTCTTGTGGTCATCTCCCTTGCAGTATAATCCATCATTCCTGTTATTCCTCTTATTACGCCCACAGTTCACCACAGAACAGACGGCGCTGGAAGAAAAATCCATGTACCACAAAACTCAGACGGTAGTTTAGCCCCGCCGCCCACACCCCCCTTAGCCGCACTGCAAGTCTTGGTTGTGACCACTTCCTTCTACAACAGTTTCTGTAACACCACAAGGAGCTCTACGCGTCACGTGACGCATGTGATGTCAACAACAACCAGGGCTGCTGATTCTGATATTGACTGATTCTGATATTGACTGATTCAGAAAATGGAATCCTACCCAACGATGAAATCAAACCTTGTTTAAAATAATACTTTAAAAATCAAACCTTGTTTAAAATAATACTTTAAAGTGTATGATACTATCATAATTTAACTCTTCTGGCGTAATCCCTCTTACCATTCTCCTATCTGACATTTAAACTCTCTTACGTCTACCCTCTCTTACGTCTACCCTCTCTTACAACTATCCTCACCTACGTCTATCCTCTCATACTTCTATCCTCTCTTGCATCTACCATCTTTTCCGTCTACCCTACCTTACGTCTAACCTTTCTTACATCTATCCTCACTTACGTCTACCCTCTCTTACGTCTACCCTCTCTTACATCTATCCTCTCTTACGTCTACCTTCTCTTCCGTCGAACCCCTCCTACGTTTATCCTCTCTTACGTCTACCCCCTCTATCATTTGCCCCATCGTACACTTACACTTCTCCCTACTATCACCTCCCACCATTACCTTAACTTGACATTAACATCCTCTCCATAAGTTGACATTAACATCCTCTCCATAACTTGACATTAGCATCCTCTTCATAACTTGACATTAGCATCCTCTTCATAACTTGACATTAGCATCCTCTTCATAACTTGACATTATCATCCTCTTCATAACTTGACATTAGCATCCTCTTCATAACTTGACATTAGCATCCTCTTCATAACTTGACATTAACATCCTCTCCATAACTTGACATTAACATCCTGTCCATATGATCCTAACAATAGTACTCCTGTCTCCCTATAATCTCTCAATTTCTTATTGAGCCCTGAGCCCTCTTGTTATAATCGCCCCCCCCCGTCCCCAATCTCCAACCGACTGCCAAGTTTCACTTCGAATCTGCAGCCCTGGTTGGTATAAACTTTTTTCTTCGATGCAATTATTTATTTCTTTGTACAAGCATTTGCATTTTATATAAATGATGACTTGTTATTTCTTTAAAATTCACTAATGACCTTTTCATTTTGAATTTATTTGCACATTGAATATTTAGTTTGTGATACAAATTGCGTATCCTTTCATGTGGACAAATAAAACAATGCCAAAATTAATGTGTTTTAAGGACAGTTACTTGCTCTTCTATCCCAAAAAAAATTGTGAAATAATTTTGTATACGCTTAAACAAAAAATATGAGTTTCTTATTGGTTTGTTTGTTTTGTTGTCTCTTCTTCTTCTTCTTCTTCTTTTAACAAAGCTTTATCTCCGAGATCTGAGTACATGCTCGATATGAGAAAATGTCCTGAAAAAGAAATGTGTGCACATAGATTTGATATAAAACATTTGTTCGGGGTTATTTATGTTATTTCTCAAACTAACCCATCTTTTTGGCTGAGTTTGTATAGCGTTAAATTTTTCAATTTTTCTTCATACCACGAGCTGAGCTCCGTTCTCCAGACTCAAATTATCATGGTTGACAGCGTCTGCTTCGATGACGAAAAAGGGTGGGTAGTGGCCAGGGCCGGCCCTAGAGCATGCGGGGCCCAAGGCAGAAAAGATGAGCGGGGCCCCGGCCCCAAGGGGCCGTCCATAAATGACGTCACGCCATTTTGGCTGATTTTTCACCCCCTTCCCAACACGTCGTCACAAAGAGTTAGACGTCATAAAGTTTTGTCCCACCCCCACCCCCCCTCATAAAAGCCCTTTTTCTTTTTGATAATGTGCATGTTTCAAATCACTTTATTGTCATTGAAGTATTTATTTAGTGTAGGCCTGAATTCTAATATCGTAACACCTGCGAAGCCATATATGACGTCATTAAATACATTGTAAGATATCAAATACTTAAGTGCAACTTTTGTTGGTGTTGTTTTGTTTTTTTGTTGTTGTTTTGTTAATAGTTGCACATTTAGACGTGATGTCACAGTTCCAATACTCCCCCCTCTCTCCCTCGTCACACATCGTCACAAATGTGTCACCCCCTTCCTCCCGTATGTGCATGACGTCATTTATCGATGGCCCCAAGACAGCAGACGAGGATCGAGGCCAATGCAAAATTTTGCATTCCTACAAATCTTCTTCTATATATGTAATTCACCAGAACAAGATCAAGTCGTATACAAATAAGCGAGACGAATGGCCCTCGGTGGGTCAGTTCTCAGTTTATGGTTGGCAAGAGATGTTAGTAAAGGGTGAGGGCTGGGGGGAGGTAACAACAACCTCAGTGCGCATATCTCGAGACCAACAATGCGTCTGCGATCCATCGTCCCCCCTCCCCGACGTTCACTCGCGTTGTTTTCATTTCTTCCTGCTGCTGTTTGTGTCCTTCCTCCCTTCTCCTCCCAGGGTTCTTTACACTATCTATGAGCAAGTCTGCGGCGTATGCTATGCGGCGGCTCGTGTCTAGTATTAAAATAATGGGGAATAAAAAATAAAATTATTAAAAAATGTCTTAAATAATGTCACTGACACATCAGTTATTACAGTTTTATTCATTTAATTGAAGATCCTAAAACTCATGAAGATATTAACAACTAAAGTTGTTGTTTTTTTTTATATATATAATTGACAGTTTATAAATATAGATATATAAATATAACTTAACATTATAAAATATATACACTAGCGAGCTTTGGCGGCTGCAAAATCTGAAATAAGATAATCGTAGTCCAATCCTTAGCTACAGCATTCTCAATTGACAAAACTTTATCTAAGTTACTGATCCGATCTTGAATCATTTTTTATCACATATAGGTTTTAAAAGGTTTTAGTTTCGAAAAGAGTCTTTCTCCGGAAACCATAGTGGAATGAATACAATAGTTACAAGTATTCGAAGTGCAATGTGTGTGTTAGGAAAGTCACTGAAAGAAACTGCACAATTTAAACAAGATAGCTGTAGGTGACTGCAGGAGTTATGGAACTCAATGATTGCAACTCTTCAGAAACCAGGAAACCATCAAGATCCTAATTTTCGCAGGCTCTTAGCTTTTTCTCCAGTTCCATACTACAATTCAGTAGGTCTTTTTTTTATAATTGACGAAATTTATTTTTTTTAATCGAAACGAGGCATGGTGCCTTCGTAGTTGTTCAAAGCGACTGTCAATCGACAGAACAGTTTAAAAACTGTGCGAAATTTTTCTTGTACACCTACAAATCCTTGATCTTCTCCTGTATTTTTTTTGTCGCATTCTCTACTCTTTGAAAAATTAAATGGTTTCAAATTGTAAGGCCGTGGCAATTTCTTTTGCATACGTGTTTCCTTTCAAAATATATAAAAGACAAATGGGTTAAGTTATGTGTTTTTAATCCAGATGTTAACTAGATGCGAAGCTAGCGCTTAAGTGATAGATTATTTCACTACTTTTTTAAAATTAATTTTTGGTCGTTAACTTAAAACTGTTAATTTCGTCTTCGCTAATGTGACAGCTTCTTGTCATTTAAATTTATAGAATATTAAATGACGTATGCTGAACATTTGTTTTTCTTTCTTGTTTCAGTTGAATAGTTCACTGTTTAAAACAACTTAAATTAATTTGTCGTGAAATAACTGACAACAGGACTTTGATACATGACTTTGATACATGACTTTGATACATGACTTTGATACAGGACTTTGATACATGACTTTGATTATTTCTTTGAAATTTATGGTATCGATAAAATGTTCGATGATATTTTTTAAAATTATTTTTGTTTTGTGATGCCCTGTTGTTTAATAATCTGGCCAATTCTCACATTCTTGCGCAGAGATTCCCAAACCAGTGGTCCAAAAAGCCCAATGTTTGTGTTCAGTGTAACCGGACAGAGGTGACCAAGAACACATGAACACTTAGAGGTTCATTTCATTCGAAAAATTTGGCCTCTTTTAAATTTTTTGCTTTGTTATGTAACTTATGTAACTTATGTAACTTATGTAACCTTTTTTATGCCAAAACATTGAGCCCCCGTTGAACAATAAATGTTTTAAATATATTCTTTTTTTTTCAAAAGTTGATATATGATCATGTATTACATGGTTTCAGCCTGACAGATTATGACAGTCGACACATGCCAACAATCAGATAAAACCATTGTCACATTTAAAATCTATTGTTCCCATTATGTATATAACATGTTTTAAGTCCCATAACCGATGGTCGTAGGGGGTCCTAACTTTCCATTAGAACTTACTAACATTATATAACATTTTACATGAACAAATTTTCACGATTTCTTTTTTTGAGAAAATTAAATGCTTGCAATATGTATACAAGATTTATTCTCTTTGCACACAGGTCAATTGTGATTTTTTCTTCCTGATTTTCTCTTAATATTAAAAAAATATTACAAACTTTATACAGATATTTCGTATTATTTATTCCAAAGCATTGCAGAAATATTATTTTTTGCTTTATTGCTTTCTTTTTTGAAACGCTTTAAACCTTTTTGCTCAAATTTGAGTATACAATATTTGATGAAAGATTGTGGCTAATAAATAACAGTTAAATACGTTAATGAAGTTTTGATGCTGAACTTAATTTCTAAATAAAGATTGAAAAGTTGAGGGCATAGAGGAAGAGAGAGAAAGTAAAGTTGGGAATTAATTTAAATCAGCTTTGAATTTCACACGTTATCCGCGACGTGATAGCTGCATTCAATTACAACATAATGATAAAAACTTATATAATCTATATTTAAATGACGCCAAATTTAAAATTGGGAGTGTCTATTGGTAGTCGACTACCATTAGCAGGTCCCTGCGGGTGCGGCTATTTGTAGTCAGTTATTAATAGCATCCAATGGAATTTAAGGAACACTTAATAGCTACTGATATAACCATTCAAAATTCACCAAATGTACCGAACTTCCTTAGTCTCATGATAGAGAGTTGGACTTGTGAACTGATTGATGAAGAACAGGCATCGGTTCCATTTTCGGTTGAGCCTAATATTTTTGTCTATCTTTTAAGTTTTAGGGTCAAGGTTAGGGATCGTTGTCTATTTTTTTACCACGTTTTTATTAACTCGCTTTCGTTGGGCATTGTTTGTTTGTCCAAGATTTTTTCAAATCTGCCAACGTAAAATAGAACCACTTCTGATGGTCCTAGAGATCTGAAAATTTTACCACAGCTAGATCTTGGATGACAATGCATTGTATCAAAATTTCAGATCGATCAAATGTACCGTTATTAAATTATTGAACTTTTAAGTTTATCTATAGTCTATATAAAAGCATCTGTACCGTCGGCTTTTGTTGACATCCGTGAGTTCGCCCCGTGACCAAATCACAATGTTTTTAAAACGTTGGGCGGGCGCTTGTGAGGTGTTTGGTAAAATAAATAGAGGTAAAAAATAGTTTTAAAAACCACGTTGTTATAAGTGGACTTCCAATCGGAAGAAACTTGCTCCTCTTCCCATATCTTCATAAACAGAGGTTGTAGCATTTCCACACTGGTTTCCAAGTCCGCCTTCAGTTCCTCTGCTGGAATGCCATCAGATCCTGGAGCCTTTCCATTTCTGATTTGTTTAATGGCCCTGCTAATCTCTTCTTTGGTGGGACTATTGCAGTCAATTAGCAGGTCATTGTCGGCTGGTTGAATATCTGGTGGATTCCTTGGTTCAGGCCTGTTTAGGAGCTCTTCAAAGTGCTCCTTCCATCTCCCTCTCTGTTGCTCCTCACTTGGTATGGTGTTTCTCATTTTGTCCTTCACTGGTCTCTTTACCTTGCTAAATTTCCCTGACAGCATCTTAATGGTGTCAAACAGTTCTCTCGTGTTCCCCTGGTGAGCTGCATCTTCTGCTTCTTTAGCAAGTTTGTCAACATCCTTCTTGTCCCTCTTGATGGTTTTCTTAACTTCCTTATTTGCATCTGCATACTCCTTCTGGAAATTGTTTTTCTGTGCTCGGGTGCGGCTGTTATTCACTTCTGATTTCTTTCTTTTCCTTTCTTCTATTTTACTCAGCGTACCTGCTGTCATCCATTCTTTGTGTGCCTTTTTCCTGTTTCCTAGCACTTCTTGGTATGTTGACTGGACTGTTTCTTTCATGCTTTGCCACTTTCCTTCGGTGGTTTCGTCTTCGAGTATTTCTTGTAGGGCTTGGACCTTATTGAATAGTGAGATTTTAAATTCTTCCTTTTTGGCTTGGTCCTTCAGGAGGGAGGTATTATACCGAGACCAATATGCTGGTTGCTCGGTATAATGTCTTTTTAGCTTTAATTTCACCCCGGCCACAATAAGATGGTGATCTGAGGCAACATCAGCTCCCCTCTTAACACGTACGTCTTGAAGAGATCGTCTGAATGTTTTACAAATACATGCATGGTCTATTAGGTTCATCGTTCTCATGTTCGGTGAGACCCATGTAGCTTTGTGAATTCTCTTGTGCTGGAAAATACTCCCCCCTATGACCAGGTCAGCTGTGGCACTTGTCGTTCATCTCGCCTATCCTTTGCTGTCCCATAACCTCTTCGTACCATGTGTTGCTATTGCCAATCTTGGCATTTAAGTCTCCCTTGAGGATGACCATGTTCCTCCGTGGGCGACCCTGGACTATGGTCATTACTCTATTGTAGAATTCTTCTTTGTCTCCTTCATCACTTTCATTAGTTGGTGCGTAGCATTGGATAACATCTAGGTTTCTTTGTCCGAAAAGTTGCTAAAAGAATTCTAGGTCCATGGGCCTCCCATCCAAAGAGTGCTCCGTGTGCTGCCCTTGATAGCATCATAGCAACACCCAGGGTATGTGGGGCATCGTCTTCTTCGTGTCCCGAAAATATCAACATCTCTCCTGAGATTAATCTCTTCTGTCCCCATCCAGTCCATCTTGCTTTACTAATTCCGAGAATGGTGAGCTTATAGCTCCTCATCTCAGTGGCTATTTGTGCAGTTTTACAAGCCTCGTACATGTTGCGGACATTCCAAGCTCCAATGACGGTGCTAGTCCTGGTAGAGATGATGGTTGTCGGCCTAATAGCTTCCAGGTTTTGGCTTTCACTTTTAGGCGTCATATTTCCCTCCTCAAGGAGTCCATCCTCTCATATGACTGAAATGTCTTTTGCTACTCTTTTCGGTGTTTTTGTAACTATTATTTTTTACACGGCAGGGTTGTTGGCCTTGCGCACAACAACTTGGGGGGTTGACCCTCACAGCTCAATGGGTAGCTGCCTTTGTTCGGGTTAGGTCCCTAGCCTTTGTGGATCCCTCAACTTCCTACAAGGCAGTAGGGCTGATGTTTTTGGTCCGACCCGGGTATTTTATCTCCCCGGTACCCTCCATTTCTGGTGGGGCGTTCCCCTATCCGCCGGGTGGGGAGGCGCTCGATAGAAGATCAGCATCTCCCACGAGCCTCACGTTTTTAGTACAATTAAATCACAGTACTCGAACGTTTAAGTATTAACTTATTTTCTTCTTTTTAGTCCACTTATAAAAACTTGGTTTTCAAAAATACTTTTTTTACCTTTATTTATTTTAACAAACACTTCATCAGCACCCACCTGACGTTAATACCACGGCAATTAGGTCACAGGGGGTGAACTCCGCACGTGAAATTTACCAACGGCAGTCGGATACAGATGCTTATAAAGAGATAAACTAAAAAATGCATTAATTTAATTGTGGTACATTCGATGCATCTTAAATTTTGATACAATGTATTGTCATCCAAGATATATCTGTGGTAAAAGTTTGAGCTCTCTATGACTATCAGAAGTGGTTTAATTTTACGTTGGCAAATTTGAAAAATTGCGGACAGACAGACACAAGAGCAAGTTAATAAAAACGTGGTAATAAAAACGTGGTAAAAACGTGGTAAAAGAAGCATCTAAAAACAAACAACTAACAAAATGCACTTAAAAATCAGCACTTAGAAAAACCACCATCTAAAAACGAGCACCTAAATACCAGCACCTAAAAACCATCACCGAAAAATGCAAGCGACGTTCAAGTGAACGTATCCTTGAAACAACTCTTAAACCGATATATATCAGATCCTATTGCTAGACATCTGTTCGTATCCTGTATTGTTTTGTTGGTTTTACCTTTTTTTTCCACACTCAGCCAAATCTTGCTATTTCTTTATTTCTTTACCTGTGTAGAACAAGGATAAGTTGATCTTTCTATGGCTTTAATTGTTAGTTCAGGTATTGCATTTTTGTTATTGTTTTTCTCGTTGTTTTATTCGCTTGCCCGTTAAATGGAAATATTCTTTTAATGATTCAGTTTTTTAAAGAACGCATGCATATTCATTACTTAAAGCCAACAGCTGGTATTTCGTTTCACAAGGTTTTAGAAATTGTTTAAAATAAAATTCACGGCAATAAATTCACGCTTGGCGATTTATTTACATTTCAAGCCAGTTTTTATTCCAACCACCTTGGAGCGGCACGGCAAGGGGAAACAACTGGAGGAGATAAGCACTGATAACTGTTGGGCGATATGTGTATGTACTCCGTGCACCCTGTTTTCACCCACTTAAATCTACTCATAAAAATTTACTTTAAAAGAACTTAAAACTCTACCTGAAAAGTTTGTAGAAAAAATCGTAAGTAATAATAATAATAATCGCTGCTAAATTAAGTTCTTGCGCCTCTTAAAAAAGTATATATTTTTATTCTATGTTCGCTCCCTTATGGTGAGATTTGTAATGCCATGTTGTGTTGACGGTCTATCTCTATCGCAAAAGCCTAGCTAGTATATTTTGCGCCGGGGGAAACACTTTAAAATTGGCGCCCATCACCTAATTTAATATTCCCGTTCACTAAATATAATGTAACTTCATATGCGTCATTTGGGCGTCTCTGTACCTCGGAGCCCTGTAACATATTTGTACCCCCGCCCAGACTTCGCTACGCCTCTGGTCTAGTGTCAACATGCTCCTTTGTTCATTGCTCGCTGAATGAATTGATATATTAAAATTTGTTATGTTTGTTTACACAGTTGTGACATAAACAAATGGCTACGAGACACTTTGTTTGATGTTGAGACAAATGGCTACGAGACACTTTGTTTGATGTTGAGACAAATGGCTACGAGACACTTTGTTTGATGTTGAGACAAATGGCTACGAGACACTTTGTTTGATGTTGAGACAAATGGCTACGAGACACTTTGTTTGATGTTGAGACAAATGGCTACGAGACACTTTGTTTGATGTTGAAACAAATGGCTACGAGACCCTTTGTTTGATGTTGAGACCCCAATAGAGTAAGAATATTTAAAAGGCATCATCTTCTTGTGCTGAATCTACACACCAATTGTTGCACAATAACCTAACTGACTTAACCTTTTTACCACGACTTTAACGAAAACCTCCCAAATTTTCAGAATAAACCACTCGGCTTAGTGGGTCTTTAGACATAAAAAGGCGGCACCCTTTGGGGTGGGAAAACCCCCTCTATACATATCTCCTAGAGCCGGGGAACAGGGAAGAGGGGATAATTTGATTGAATGTAGCCAAGCTGCATAACTCTACTGGGTAAAGTGAATCAAAATGTTCTCAAAAGCAAAGGTAGGTAACGTTTTTAACACACCCGACGAATATCTTAAGACCAATTGGCAACAGTTAGCTGGCCCATCAGACCTACGTCTAGTACTGGTAGATTGTCTTACGTCTAGTACTGGTAGATTGTCCTACGTCTAGTACTGGTACATTGTCTTACTTCTAATACTGGCAGATTTTCCTACGTCTAGTACTGGTAGATTGTCTTACGTCTAGTACTGGTTGATAGCTCTATGTCTAGTACTGGTAGATTGACCTACGTCTAGTACTGGTAGTTTGTTCTACGTCTAGCACTGGTAGTTTGGTAGATCGCCCTACGTCTATACTAGTAGATCGTCCTACGTCTGATATGGGTATATCTTTTTTTTTCTAATCGCAAACTGATGGCGCGCAAAACTTGTTTTGACTGCAAGAACTTACGGGTGAAGGCTGTGGGTTATTGCAGTGTTGACGAGATAAGACGAATCTAGGTTAACTGTTTTAACCCTCATCGATCTAGATGTCATCTCCGGACTTACTATACCAGATGGAGATAGGAACATTTTGGTGCAAGGTGTTGTTAATATTATAACGTGTTATAACTTTTTTAAAAACAGTTTAAAAAATTAAAGTAAATTTTGAAGTCGGAGTGACGTTATGGAAAAAGATTTTCTGCGTGAAATATATATCGATGATATATGTTTGTTTCACATAGTATGCTTGTTTCACATATTATGTTTGTTTCACATATTATGCTTGTTTCACATATTATGTTTGTTTCACATATTATGCTTGTTTCATATGCTTGTTTCACATATTATGTTTGTTTCACATATTATGTTTGTTTCACATATTATGTTTGTTTCACATATTATGCTTGTTTCACATATTATGTTTGTTTCACATATTATGTTTGTTTCACATATTATGTTTGTTTAACATATTATGCTTGTTTAACATATTATGTTTGTTTCACATATTATGTTTGTTTCCTATATTATGCTTGTTTAACATATTATGTTTGTTTCACATATTATGTTTGTTTCACATATTATGTTTGTTTCACATATTATGCTTGTTTCACATATTATGCTTGTTTTACATATTATGTTTGTTTCACATATTATGTTTGTTTCACATATTATCTTTGTTTCACATATTATGCTTGTTTCACATATTATGCTTGTTTAACATATTATGTTTGTTTCACATATTATGTTTGTTTCACATATTATCTTTGTTTCACATATTATGCTTGTTTCACATATTATGCTTGTTTCACATATTATGTTTGTTTCACATATTATGTTTGTTTCATATATTATGCTTGTTTAACATATTATGTTTGTTTCACATATTATGTTTGTTTCACATATTATGTTTGTTTCACATATTATGTTTGTTTCACATATTATGTTTGTTTCACATATTATGCTTGTTTCACTCCACATCTTTTAACGTTGATTTCATTTAAACAAATATGTGAAATTGTTGTTAAGATGTATACCAGAATGCAGAATATGGGTTATAATATAAAATCTATTTCTTGACTATCATTATATAATATATATTTACGATCAATTATCGCTGACTGCCTCACGCCTAACGCTAAGGGATATCACTATGCTTTTTTTAAAATTGAAAATAAATACTTAAAAATCATAATCCTTTTGGTTTCCAGATTAACATTAGCCAAACAACGCACGAACCTATGACGTCAGCATTTGTGTTGTAAACAGTGCTGACTGACTCAAAGAGATATTTTTGGTGCAGTAATTTGGTGCGCTGCTTTCTAAAAGTAGTTAAAAAAATCGTGTGGTGATTAGCACTGTAAAAAATATTATAAAACTAGTTTGTGCTCGGCGCCGTGGTGCCTGCGGTGCCACCTTTTATTAAGGGCGCCTATGGCGCCCACCTTCTTCAAAAGCCCAACTAACTTGTCCTTGTATGACAAATACGTAATATTAAACTTTCTTAAATGTACACAAAGTATTTTATAATAGTTTTTTTTATTTTTTATGTCAAAATCCTAAGTAACTTATCCTTGTATGATAAATACGAAATATTCCTGAAAATTAAACAAAGCATTTATATAATAATTTTTACAGTGCTAATCACCACACGATATTTAAACTAATTTTAGAAAACAGCGCACCAAATTACTGCACCAAAAATAACTATTTGAGTCAATCAGCACTGCTCACAACACAAAATTTAAAGAAAGCAGAGTGATGTCCCTTAGCGTTAGGCTACATAATTGAGCGTAAATATATATATGATACTTTGTGTACATTTCAGGAAGTTTAATATTACGTGTTTGTCATACAAGGACAAGTTAGTTGGGCTTTTGAAAAAGGTGGGCGCCTTGGGCGCCCTAAAACCAGTGAGCGCCGCAGGCGCCACGGCAACGCAGTACAACCTAGTCATATATATATATTTACGCTCAATTATGTATGACTTACTCACTCACTCTGGCCTAACGCTAATTGAAAATATAGACTTAAAAATCATAATCCTTTTGGTTTCCAGATTATTATTAAACAAACAACGCACGAACCTATGATGTCAGCATTTGTGTTGTAAACAGTGCTGACTGACTCAAAGAGTTATTTTTTTGGTACGTAATTTGTTGCGCTGCTTTCCAAAATTACTTTAAAAATCATGTGGTGATTAGCACTGTAAAGAAATATTATATACATACTTTGTGTATATTTCAGGAATATTTCGTATTTATCATACAAGGATAAGTTACTTGGACTTTTGACCCCAAAAAAAAACCTATTATAAAATACTTTGTGTACATTTAAGGAAGATTAATATTACGTATTTATCACACAAGGACAAGTTAGTTGGGTTTTTGAAAAAAGGGCTTAAAAAGGGGGGCCGCGCAGGCGCCATGGCTCCGCTGCACAAACTAATCTATATTATATAAACACCCTCAATTATCACTGACTGACTCGTGCCGTCACGCTAAGGGACATCACTCTGATTTTTACACGCTTTTATTATTATTAATTTTTAGTTTATCTCTATTTATCACTATTTGTAGAATGTATAGTCGTCTGCTAGAGTTGACCTCCACGGCTCACTGGTTTCACTCCAGCCCTGGTTTACCGAATTCCCGTGTTTACATCAAGGGCAGAGGAGATCAGCGCGTTTCAGTCTGTAAATGTTTGTAAATAAAAGCGTGTCCTTTTTTAAAAAAAGTTTTTTTTACATTTTACTTATTTAAAATTGAAAATATAGACGTAAAAATCATAATCATTTTGTTTTCCAGATTAACAATGGCGTTATTGTTTTATGAGGATTGTTAATTATAAAATACGTTGTGTACATTTCAGGAATATTTCGTAATTTTCATACAAGGATAAGTTACTTGGGCTTTTGACCAAAAAAAGTGGGCGCCTCAGGCGCCCTACAACCCCTATTCTATAATACGTTGTGTACATTTCAGGAATATTTCGTAATTTTCATACAAGGATAAGTTACTTGGGCTTTTGACCAAAAAAAGTGGGCGCCTCAGGCGCCCTACAACCCCTATTCTATAATACGTTGTGTACATTTCAGGAATATTTCGTAATTTTCATACAAGGATAAGTTACTTGGGCTTTTGACCAAAAAAAGTGGGCGCCTCAGGCGCCCTACAACCCCTATTCTATAATACGTTGTGTACATTTCAGGAATATTTCGTAATTTTCATACAAGGATAAGTTACTTGGGCTTTTGACCAAAAAAAGTGGGCGCCTCAGGCGCCCTACAACCCCTATTCTATAATACGTTGTGTACATTTCAGGAATATTTCGTAATTTTCATACAAGGATAAGTTACTTGGGCTTTTGACCAAAAAAAGTGGGCGCCTCAGGCGCCCTACAACCCCTATTCTATAATACGTTGTGTACATTTCAGGAATATTTCGTAATTTTCATACAAGGATAAGTTACTTGGGCTTTTGACCAAAAAAAGTGGGCGCCTCAGGCGCCCTACAACCCCTATTCTATAATACTTTGTATACATTTCAGGAAGTTTAATATTTCGTATTTATCAAACAAGGACAAGTTTGTTGGACTTTTGAAAAAAGTGGGCGCCATAGGCGCCAGGGCGCCGCAGCACAACCTAGTATTCATAATAATGGACATAATTTCAAAATTTATAATATAATGCCTTCAGTTTACTAGTTATTGAAAATGACAAGCATAGTTATTTTAATGGGTTTTTTTAATATAATTATTGTTGTCTTGTTTCTATTTGTTAAATTTTTTTTCATAATTTTCATATTCCATGGAGCGAGCAGGCAGGAAAAATATTAAACAAGATTAATGTGTTGCTCTTCCACGTAAAGTTTGAGATCCACTGTTAAGAGGTTCAGTAAGTTTGTTCTCTCCGTATTTCAAAAATAAATTGAAAAAAGAAAAGAAAAAGAAACATGTTTTTAAAAAAAAATCAATAATGTAACCATATAAATGTATTAAAAATATATCTATTTTTCTTAAACTCATGAACTATGATTTCTTAATTTCATGGAAGAAATGGCTACGATTTTTTTATCTTATTCAACCCTTCCCCCCCCCCACCCCACCCCCCACCCAAACCTTTTTGTGGTTCAGTCAACTTTAACCCATAGAGAACTGTTATCAAAGTGGCAACATCCCAAGTCTATGGGGTTTTCCCCCAGGTCGTGTTTATTTACGATACATCAAGCAGGTGAGATGGTGAGAGCGAGTATTAAAGATTTACGCCAACATCACAGGACGCTACGCATGATAACAACACTTCAACAAACATAAACCTGTTTTTGATTTCATCTAATAATTTTTTTTAACTTCTTCACAAAATAGCGTCAAGTTGTTCGTAACTCACACGAACGTGAAACAAAGAAACTCTTATATACCCTCTTATATACCCTCTTATACACCCTCTTATATACCCTCTTATATACCCTCTTATATATATTCTTATATACCCTCTTATATATCCTCTTATATATCCTCTTATATACTCTCTTATATATCCTCCTATATATCCTTTTATATATCCTCTTATATATCCTCTTATATATCCTCTTATATACCCTCTTATATATCCTCTTATATACCCTCTTATATACCCTCTTATTAACCCTCTTATATATCCTCTTATATATCCTCTTAAATACTCTCTTATATATCCTCTTATATATGCTCTTATATATCCTCTTATATATCCTCTTATATATCCTCTTATATATCCTCTTATATACCCTCGATATATCCTCTTATATACCCTCTTATATATCCTCTTATATATCCTCTTATATATCCTCTTATATACCCTCTTATATACCCTCTTATTAACCCTCTTATATATCCTCTTATATATCATCTTAAATACTCTCTTATATATCCTCTTATATATGCTCTTATATATCCTCTTATATATCCTCTTATATATCCTCTTATATATCCTCTTATATACCCTCGATATATCCTCTTATATACCCTCTTATATACCCTCTTATATATCCTCTTATATATCCTCTTATATATCCTCTTATATACCCTCGATATATCCTCTTATATACCCTCTTATATACCCTCTTATATATCCTCTTATATATCCTCTTATATATCCTCTTATATATCCTCTTATATACCCTCGATATATCCTCTTATATACCCTCTTATATACCCTCTTATATATCCTCTTATATATCCTCTTATATATCCTCTTATATACCCTCGATATATCCTCTTATATACCCTCTTATATATCCTCTTATATATCCTCTTATATATCCTCTTATATACCCTCGATATATCCTCTTATATACCCTCTTATATATCCTCTTATATATCCTCTTATATATCCTCTTATATAATATACCCTCGATATATCCTCTTATATATCCTCTTATATATCCTCTTATATATCCTCTTATATACCCTCGATATATCCTCTTATATACCCTCTTATATATCCTCTTATATATCCTCTTATATATCCTCTATATATCCTCTTATATATCCTCTTATATACCCTCTTATATATCCTCTTATATATCCTCTTATATACCCTCGATATACCCTCTTATATACCCTCGATATAAAAAAATCCATTCTGGATGTATACCCGTCAAGTTAGATTAAGATTGTTATAGAGAAGTTAAAGGGAGATTAACAGGTGAGAGGAGGAACGGGATATTCTATTTTAAAGTAGAATCATGAAACTTAAAACCCGAGAGCGAAAGTTAAAATTTCGATAAGGAGAGCGATCCGTCTGTTTTTGTTGCTCACAACAACAAAAAAAAACAACAAAAAACAGAATAGATTTCTTGCAGATATGATTTCTAAAACATGGACTTTGAACTCACAAGTACAAAGATTCTTATTTTCATATCCCAAAATATACATACAAATCCGAGTGTAGATTTAAATAAAACTAGAAAAACAATGAAAGGCCCACTCTTGTAGAAATAATTTTTGATTGTCACAATTTTAATAAAGAATATTATATTTATTTAAAATTAAAAGGAATGTGTTTTTTTTAATCCTTTATATTAACTCGTGGTGTCTGCTTGCTTGAGGGAGGCGGGCAGGTGGGCGGTGCCGAAAAAACTTTGGATCGATTTTTATCCCATTTCCTCTTAAGCTAGCGAGCTGAAATTTTGCAGGCAGACTCGTGCCGATGATAAAAATGATTTATCAAAATTTCAGATAAATCGAATGTATTGTAATTAAATTAATGAATCTATGTAACATGTTAAAAAAAATTTTTTGCTATAGTGTCGTCGTGCGTATTATATTGAACAACCTTTCTGTCGAGCAATAAGGTGCGTATTTTATTGACAACACTATGTATAAACATATTCCTGATCGGTGCGCATTATATTAAACATGTTTTACGAGACATAACTAACATTTTGTATTGTTTGATTGTCTTGCGCTGCTTATTATAATGAAAATTCTTTTAGTTATGTCTCGTACATAATGGATTTATAGTCAAAAACTTGTTTTTTGCGGGGTTTTTTTCTAGTTGATAAGATAAATTCATTGCATTTAAGGCGGGGCCAGATGTAGATGTCTTAGCCCCGGGTGACAATCAATGTTCCAGCAGCCGCGCAGATTCTGACCGACGCCGCATAGCACTTTAGAATTACCACGCACCAAATGTGGAAAAATACTGCACGAAAAATGGATGCTATGCAACGTTGCACACAAGTTTATTTTTCGCTACACACGGATCAACGAATCTTAGAGGGAACATTGGTGGCGATTTGACAACCTGCATCACAGTTTTCCATCTCCAAATATTTTCTAAGCTTCGCAGCAAATGACACTTATCCAAGAACTGTAACCCCCTTCTCGTGTTTACATAAACAATCTTGTCAACAAAGTTTTCACCAAAAAATGTCAACACTTGACATAGAATAAAATTGATAACTGGACCGCCAAAAACCTTACCAAACGTGTTTGTCAACGGCTTAGATTGAGAGGCGGGAGCATTCGTCACACCAGGTCAAGACGGGTGGAACACCACCATCCATCGGTCCACCACCCCACCACCGCCACCCGTTATTCTGATGGGTCAAACTTTACCAGACGAGATCTTGGACAGGCTTTAACAATGGCCAGGCTTTTTTTTAACAAAGCAAACAAACAACAGTATTGAGTTCCCCTCAGAAGAAAATCTGGTTAAATGTGCAAGTGACGAGGGACATGCTCCGTTTGGTGTGCAATTTAATCGTTTGGGTCATCTCTAGTTGTGCTTGGATGAGATGTCTTACGTTAGCCTCATATATATCATAGGCGTTGGGAGGAGCTTGAAGGCATGTCTACGTGTGTACGTGTGTACGTGTGTACTTGGGTACTTGTGTACTTGGGTACTTGTGTACTTATGTACTTGGATACTTGGATACTTGTGTACTTGGGTACTTGTGTACTTATGTACTTGGATACTTGTGTACTTGGGTACTTGTGTACTTGTGTACTTGGATATTTCGGTACTTGTGTACTTGGGTACTTGGGTACTTGTGTACTTGTGTACTTGGATATTTCGGTACTTGTGTACT
The DNA here is from genome assembly GCA_944989445.1 of Ampullaceana balthica. Lineage (NCBI taxonomy): Eukaryota > Metazoa > Mollusca > Gastropoda > Lymnaeidae > Ampullaceana > Ampullaceana balthica. The sequence goes on from CALYLW010000106.1 coordinate 360,748, forward strand.
TGTGTGCTTGGGTACTTGTGTAATTGGATACTTGGATACTTGTGTACTTGTGTACTTGGGTACTTGTGTACTTGGGTACTTGTGTACTTGGGTACTTGTGTACTTGGATACTTGTGTACTTGGATACTTGTATACTTGGATACTTGTGTACTTGGGTACTTGTGTACTTATGTACTTGGATACTTGTGTACTTGGATACTTGGATACTTGTGTACTTGGGTACTTGTGTACTTATGTACTTGGATACTTGTGTACTTGAATACTTGTGTACTTTGGTACTTGGGTACTTGGGTACTTGTGTACTTGGGTACTTGTGTACTTGGGTACTTGTGTACTTGGATACTTATGTACTTGGGTACTTGGATACTTGTGTACTTAATTACTTGGGTACTTGGATACTTGTGTACTTGGATTACTTGTGTACTTGTATTCTTGGGAACTAGGATACTGTATACTTGGATACTTGTGTACTTGGATACTTGTTTACTTGGGTACTTGGGTACTTGTGTATTTGTGTACTTGTGTACTTGGGTACTTGTGTATTTGTGTACTTGTGTACTTGGGTACTTGTGTACTTGGGTACTTGTGTACTTGTGTACTTGGGTACTTGGGTACTTGGGTACTTGTGTACTTGGGTACTTGTGTATTTGTGTACTTGTGTACTTGTGTACTTGGGTACTTGGGTACTTGTGTACTTGGGTACTTGTGTACTTATGTATTTGGATACTTGGGTAATTGTGTACTTGGGTACTTGAGTACTTGGGTACTTGTGTACTTGTGTACTTGGATACTTGTGTACTTGGGTACTTGTGTACTTGGGTACTTGTGTACTTGGGTACATGGATACCTGTGTACTTGGATACTTGTGTACTTGGGTACTTGGGTACATGGGTACCTGTGTACTTGGATACTTGGGTACTGGGGTACTTGGGTATTTGGGTACTTGTGTACTTGTGTACTTGGGTACTTGTGTACTTGGGTACTTGTGTACTTGGATACTTGTTTACTTGGGTACTTGTGTATTTGTGTACTTGTGTACTTGGGTACTTGTGTATTTGTGTACTTGTGTACTTGGGTACTTGTGTACTTGGGTACTTGTGTACTTGGATACTTGTGTACTTGGGTACTTGGGTACTTGGGTACTTGTGTACTTGGGTACTTGTGTACTTGGGTAATTGTGTACTTGGGTACTTGGGTACTTTTGTACATGGGTACTTGTGTACTTGGGTACTTGTGTACTTGTGTACTTGGATACTTGTGTACTTGGGTACTTGGATACTTGTGTACTTAATTACTTGGGTACTTGGATACTTGTGTACTTGGATACTTGTGTACTTGTGTACTTGGGTACTTGGGAATTTGTGTACTTGTGTACTTGTGTATTTTGGTACTTGGGTACGTGTGTACTTGTGTAATTGGGTACTTGGATACTTGGGTACTTGTGTACTTGTGTACTTGGGTACTTGGGTACTTGGGTACTTGGATACTTGTGTACTTGGATACTTGTGTACTTGGGTATTTGGGTACTTGGGTACTTGGGTACTTGGATACTTGTGTACTTGAATACTTGTGTACTTGGATACTTGTATACTTGTGTACTTGTATACTTGGGTACTTGGGTACTGTGTACTTGGATACTTGTGTACTTGGATACTTGTGTACTTGGGTACTTGGGTACTTGGATACTTGTGTACTTGCATATTTGGGTACTTGGGTTATTGGGTACTTGGGTACTTGTTTACTTGGGTACTTGGGTACTTGTGTACTTGCGCAACTGGGTACTTGGATACTTGTGTACTTGGATACTTGTGTACTTGGATATTTGTGTACTTGTCTACTTGTGTACTTGGATACTTGTGTACTTGTGTACTTGTGTACTTGGGTACTTGTGTACTTTTGTACTTTTGTACTTGTGTACTTTTGTACTTGGGTACTTGGGTACTTGTGTACATAGATACTTGTGTACTTGGATACTTGTGTACTTGGGTAGTTGGGTACTTGTATATTTGTGTACTTGGGTACTTGGATACTCGCGTACTTGGGTACTTAGGTACTTGGGTACTTGTATACTTGGGTACTTGGGTAGTTGGGTACTTGGGTACTTGGATACTTGTTTACTTGGGTACTTGGGTAGTTGGGTACTTGGATATTTGTGTACTTGGGTACTTGGATACTCGCGTACTTGGGTACTTAGGTACTTGGGTACTTGTATACTTGGGTACTTGGGTAGTTGGGTACTTGGGTACTTGGGTACTTGGATACTTGTGTACTTGGGTACTTGTGTACTTGGGTACTTGTGTACTTGGGTACTTGTGTACTTGGGTACTTGGGTACTTGGGTACTTGGGTAATTGGGTACTTGGATACTTGGATATTTGTGTACTTGGGTACTTGGATACTCGCGTACTTGGGTACTTAGGTACTTGGGTACTTGTATACTTGGGTACTTGGGTAGTTGGGTACTTGGGTACTTGGATACTTGTTTACTTGGGTACTTGGGTAGTTGGGTACTTGGATATTTGTGTACTTGGGTACTTGGATACTCGCGTACTTGGGTACTTAGGTACTTGTGTACTTGGGTACTTTGGTACTTGGGTACTTGGGTACTTCTGTACTTGGGTAATTGGGTACTTGGATATTTGTGTACTTGGGTACTTGGATACTCACGTACTTGGGTACTTAGGTACTTGGGTACTTGTATACTTGGGTACTTGGGTAGTTGGGTAGTTGGGTACTTGGATACTTGTGTACTTGGTTACTTGGGTACTTGGGTACTTGGGTACTTGTGTACTTGGATACTTGTGTACTTGGGTACTTGTGTACTTGGGTACTTGTGTACTTGGGTACTTGTGTACTTGGGTACTTGTGTACTTGGGTACTTGGGTACTTGGGTACTTGTGTACTTGGGTAATTGGGTACTTGGATACTTGTGTACTTGTGTACTTGTGTACTTGTGTACTTGGATACTTGGGTACTTGGATACTTCTGTACTTGTGTACTTGGGTACTTGTGTACTTGGATACTTGTGTGCTTGGGTTCTTGTGTACTTGGGTACTTGGGTACTTTGATACTTGTGTATTTGGGTACTTGGGTACTCGGGTATTATTGTACTTGGGTACTTGGGTACTTGTGTACTTGGGTACTTGTGTACTTGGATACTTGTGTGCTTGGGTTCTTGTGTATTTGGGTACTTTGGTACTTGGGTACTATTGTACTTGGGTACTTGTGTACTTGTGTACTTGGGTACTTGTGTACTTGGATACTTGGGTACTTGGGTACTTGGGTGCTTGTGTACTTGTGTACTTGGGTACTTGTGTTCTAGGGTACTTGTGTACGTGTGTACTTAGGTACTTATGTTCTTACAGAACTGAATTTACACAGAAAGAGCAAATTTATTGAAATAGCCGTCAGTAATTTAACATTTCATTCAGTTTACTTTGTTTTAAACGAAGATTTTCTTATTACAATATAGATATAAAAATATCTAGTCATCTGCTATTAAGAATAAACGTATCTTTATTTAAAACTGTAATACAGAAATCCAAAGGGAAAATAACACACTTATAACAACCGCATTTCGAACCTTAAATCTATTCCCCCTCTGACCCTCCCCCCCCCCAACCATCACCCCACCCCCTCTAATGTTCCATTGTAACTGACCGGCACCGCGCAGCAGTTTAGAATTACCGCGCAGCAAATTTAGTCAAAATATAGTCAAAATATGGATGCTGTGCAACTTAGCATACGGACCAACGAGTCGTCAGGGGAACATAGCCCCCCCCCCAGCCCCTAGAATAATATCTAAATACACCAAACTCATTGAAGACATGGAATCAACGTCATCATCCAACGTCACACAGATTATGTCATTAATGAAATAATCTGTGTGACGTCATCATCCAACGTCACACAGATTATGTCATTAATGAAAAAGGCACAACACAACAACAAAAAAAACTTTGTAGATAGGAATTCACGTAATACGTTAGACCCTGCCATCATGTGACCATTGGCGTCATTGACCCTGCGCTATCGCATTTAGTCAATGACCTGCTGTGAGTCTCATTGTTATCTCCCTTCTGAGCACTTGACTGCATGATTGCAGCCCCTTGCTAATCATTGTAAGTGAAATCAACCTGCACATGGACGTCAGACCCTCGGTTTTTCTGTTTGTTTTTGTTTTTTAAAGAAGATTTTGTTTGGTCGTTGAAAATGTAAAGTTTCTTTTGGTTTCGTTGAATCTGAAGTTTGAGGACTTGTTAAGGCAGACACTGAAGTTCGGTAATAACAACTAGATGACTGGAATAAAATAAAATTAGAAGATTTAAATAAATCTTAAGTTAATGTTTTTCTTAAGTAGGTTATCAATCCATGAATTAATCTTTAAAAAATCTTTTTTTTAAAAAGGACACGCTTTTAACATAATCACTACTTTTAGTTATCTCTCATATATAACGGATTTATAGTCAAGAACTTTGTTTTTACAGCTATTTTTTACCACGTTTTTTACCACGTTTTAATTAACTCGCATTCGTTCCTGTGGCATTGTTTGTTTGTCTGTCCACAATTTTTCAAATCTGCCAACGTAAAATTAAATCACTTCTGATCTCAAAATTTTACCACAGATAGATCTTGGATGACAGTGCATTGTTTCAAAATTTCAGATCGATCGAATTTACCGTTATTAAATTATTGAACTTTTAAGTTTATCTATATTTTATTATATACTTGCTTTCGTGTCTGTCTGTCCGCAATTTTTCTAATTTGCCAACGTAAAATTTAACCACTTCTGATGGTCCTAGAGAGCGAGCTCAAAATTTTACCACAGATAGATATTGGATGACAATACATTCTATCAAAATTTCAGATCGATCGAATGTACCGTAATTAAATTAACGCATCTCTTAGTTTATCTTTATATAAGCATCTATACCCGCCTGCCGTAGTTCAATTTCACGTGACGAGTTCACCCCGTGACCTCATTGCTTTGTTATTATACGTTGGGCGGGCGCATCGGTATCCGTCTGCTTTGTTGACATCCATGAGTTCACCACGTGAACACATCACCGTGGTATAAAACGGTGGGCGGGCGCTTATGAGGTGTTTTGTAAAAAAAAATAGAGGTAAATAAAACAAACCCGTAAAAACAAAGTTTTTGACTATAAATCCCTTATAAATGAGACATAACTAAAAGTATTTACAAATATTTACAGACTGAATCTGTCGTAACTCAACTTTGCTTCATAACCCTGGGGGGGTGGTAGAGGGGGAAACGTATGGTCACCGATTCGCTTGACCGAGCTCAGCGTGACACGTAAAATGTAAACAAAAGCACCCCGGTTCTTCGATGGGTCGCCTCAAAGCGTCAACTCAAACTTTCACGTGGGAAAAAAACAATAACAAACCGTGAATTTGAATTACATACGTTATATTAGGAAAAACTAAAAATGCATTAATTTAATTACGGTACGATCGATCGATCTGAAATTTTAAAACGTGGGACGGGTGCTTATGAGGTTTAACATATGCAGCTCACTCATACTCTCACTTATAAATCTCTTTTTTGCCTTCTAAATTAGAAATTTTTAATTTTTATACCAAACACCCGCCCCACGTTTTTAGTCATATTAAATCAAAGTACTTGAACTTACCAGTTTTAAATTATTTTTTTCTTTTTAGTCCGCTTGTAAAAACGTGGCTTTTAAAAATCATTTTTTTACCTTTATTTATTTTATTCTTTTTATTCCACTAATAAAAACTTGGTTTTTAACAATATTTTTTTACCTCTATTTATTTTACCAAACACCTCACAAGCGCCCGCCAAACGTTTTAAAAACATTGTGATGTGGTCACGGGGGGAACGCACGGATGTCAACAAAAGCCGACGGTACAGTTTCTTATATATAGACTATAGATAAACTAAAAAGTTCAATAATTTAATAACGATACATTCGATCGATCTGTAAATTTAATACAATGCATTGTCATCCAAGATCTATCTGTGGTAAAATTTTCAGATCTCTAGGACCATCAGAAGTGGTTCAATTTTACGTTGGCAGATTTGACAAAATCTTGGACAAACAAACAAACAATGCCCAACGAAAGCGAGTTAATAAAACGTGGTAATAATAATAAAACAAACCCGTAAAAACAAAGTTTTTGACTATAAATCCCTTATATATGAGACAGAACTTAAAGTATTTACAAATATCTACAGACTGAATCTGTCTTTACTCCCTTTTGCTTTTAACCCAAAAAGGGTGGGGTGGGGGTGGGAGAGGGGAAAGGTCTTGTCACCGATCGCTGGGCCAAGTTCACCGTGAAACGCCAAATGTAAACAAAAGCACGCCGCTTTACCTGGTTTAAGCACGAGACGTGTTCACACCGGTGGCTGGCCTGAAGTCAAGTGACCCGTAAAATGTAAACGATAGCTACCTCTACATATAGTTTATATAGATAAACTAAAAATGCATTAATTTAATTACAGTACGTTCGAACGATCTGAAATTTTGACACGATGCATTGTTAGGTCAGACGGGTCAGTGTGCCAAATTTCAGCTCGATCGAATCAAGGTAAGTGGGTTATTTTCGACTTTTGTTTTTCCGCCCGCCCATGAGATGATGAGATGATGAGATGATGAGACGGCCGCAAAGTTAATATAAGGGATTTAAAAAAGGGAGATTTATATTTCTTAAACTATTTTAGTACTCTGGTATTAATGTAAAGAACTGAAGAAATAAATTGTATTAAGGGGGCATACAACAAGATATGAAGGAAAAAAACTAAACTACCAATTTATTTAAATGTGTATGTCTTTAATTTATTCGGTCTAGTTTATACAGGTATATGATCTGCTTTATACAAGGTGTATGGTCTGGTTTATACAAGGTGTATGATCTGGTTTGTATAATGTGTGTGATCTGGTTTGTATAAGGTGTTTCTCATTGCCCGGAGTTCATTTCCGCCCCAGAAATCGGGAATTGGTGACACCGACATTTCTTCTACTCTTGTTTTCCAAATATCTACATCCTGATTTTTTTTCGTCTCCAGCCCTGGGAAATCAAATGCCATTATGCACATCTTAAATGAAAAGCGCGCTATATTTATACATCTTTCACAACGCATCTCATTTTATAAATAGAACATCTTAAAGGACCCTTGTCAATTTTAACTCGAGTGTTTTTTTTTCTCCCACGGATGCATCCCGCCCTGTTCACGAGCTCTTGCTCTCACCACTCACTATACATCCATTGTCAGCGACAACAGTTCTCAAACTACTTCAGCGTTAGCCCATCCCCGTCCAATTTATAGGGAATTCCCACTAGGCGTTGACACGGTTCATGGTGACCCAGTTGGTGTTGCTCATGAAGACAATGTTGGTAATTGTTTTATGTGTGAAACAGACTCTGGGCACGTAATGGAAATCTTTTGTTATATTTATAGAAATTTATTGATACAAATATATAGCGAAATCTTTTATTTATTGAAAGTTTCGATCCTAACAACAGAATGTGTTTGTCTGTTTGTGTCCAGAAATTTGGGTTGTGGGGTGAGGCTAGGTAGGAGGGAAGATCGTGAGATCTTGAGCAAGACATTTTTAGGCCTGCTAAAGGCACTACAAGACAAAGAACTTGTCACAAAGTTACGGACTTCTTGTGGATGCCGTGTTTGCCTTTTTGAGTGATTTTCTTGTCTCTATCCTTTAAACAGACCTTTTACCCAAACCTTCGACCCCCTACCTACGACCCCTACCTACGACCCCTACCTACGACCCACCCTATGTTCAATAAACTCCTTTAATGTGTGTGTGGTTGGTACGAAAGTGAAAACAATTTCTCCTCTCTCTCTCTCTCTCTCTCTCTCTCTCTCTCTCTCTCTCTCTCTCTCTCTCTCTCTCTCTCTCTCTCTCTCTCTCTCTCTCTCTCTCTTTTACTTCTCTGTCCCTATCTCTTTTTAAATCCCATATATTAACTTCACCGTCTTGTCTCTCTGTCTGTCGTGATCTCTTGGTCAATCGGGCTGAAAAAACAAAAGTAAAAAATGACCAAGTTTCCTTGATTCTATCGAGCTGAAATTTTGCGCATAGACTTGTGTCACCTAACAGGTAAATGCATAAAATAAAAACAGGGTATTAGTAGGCCTGACAGGACGTAACACAACAGCGAACGTTTCGGCAAAGAGCCTTCTTCAACGGACAAATAGTACACAAATGAAACGAATAAAACGAAATAATAGAAAAAACACTTAGCTTCGGTGAAATCCAAGTAGTCCAGTAGAGATGTCACCTAACAATGCATCGTATCAAAATTTCAGATCGAGTCAAAGTACTTCAATTAAATAAATTAATTTTTTGTTTATCTCTATGTATTTATATGAAGTCGCCTGCTATAGTTGACCTCCACGGTTAACTGAATTTCACTTGAGCCCTCGTCGACCACATCTCCTTGTTTTACAGCAAGGGGAGTTCAGTCACGTTCTGTCTGTAAATGTTGGTCGCGTGGTGCATATTATATTGAACACGAACAACAAAAGCACGTAGAAGGACGTTCCAGCGTCGTTGCGGTGGCATGTTGTAACTCCCCTACAACAGCCGTCTCGACCGTCCAACCATGTGACGTGCCGACAACGTTCGGTGGCATGTTGTAACTCCCCTCCAACTGCCGTCTCGACCGTCCATACATGTGACGTGCCGACAACGTTCGGTGGCATGTTGTAACTCCCCTCCAACAGCCGTCTCGACCGTCCATACATGTGACGTGCCGACAACGTTCGGTAGAAGGTTGTAACTCCCCTACAACAGCCGTCTCGACCGTCCATACATGTGACGTGCCGACAACGTTCGGTGGCATGTTGTAACTCCCCTCCAACAGCCGTCTCGACCGTCCATACATGTGACGTGCCAACAACGTTAGGTGGCATGTTGTAACTCCCCTCCAACAGCCGTCTCGACCGTCCATACACGTGCATCACCTCAAAAATACTATTCATTATAGTTAAAATAAATAATTCGTAAAACAGAGATCTTGACTATAAATCCCAAAGCGCATAACTAAAAATAAAGTCTTGGAAGAAATACTGCACCAAAAATAACTCGTTTTGAACGTCCGCGTAAATGGCGTAAACGTGTTCAATATGATTGGCTGTAGGAGTCATATGTGTTTGAGGGACCAATCGCTATCGATGACCGCATGGAACATAGCCTTTTAAATTATAGGATAAACAATAATTTTATTTATGTCTCATATATTTTATAAGGGATTTATAGTCAACATTTTTTTTAAATCCCTTATATTAACTTCACCGTAGTGTCTGTCGTGGGCGGGCGAAAAAACTAAATTAAAAAATGACCCACTTTCCGTGATGCTATCGAGCTGAAATTTTGCTCATAGACTCATGTCACCTAATAATGCATTTTAGCAAAATTCGATCGAAGTACCGTTATTTAATTAATGCATTTTTAGTTTATCTTTATGTAACTATGTAGCCGTTTGGTACTGTTGACATCCATGTGTCACTGGAATTCACTCCAGCCATCGATGACAACATTCCCATGTTTTACAGCAAGGGGAGTTCAGTCAGTTTCAGTCTGTAAATGTTTGTCGCGCGGTGCATATTATGTTGCACATAATCAATACTTTTAGTTTTGTCTCATTTATAAGGGATTTATAGTCAAAAACTTTGTTTTTATGGGGTTGTTTAATTCTCTTCTCTCTCTCTCTCTCTCTCTCTCTCTCTCTCGCTCTCTCTCTCTCTCTCCCCCGTGTCACCCCCACCACTTCTCACCCTCCCCACAAGTTCACCGAGTCTCAACGGCTTAAACTCCGCGTGAAGAGTGAATTGGAACATGCATCCTGACATCCTGACAATCGGAAGGTCATCTACTACTAAAACATGTTTATTTTTAACTTGACTGATTTCCATTTTTGTTTCATTTTTATTTAAATAAAAAACATCCTGTTAAGCTTCGTCTTCTCATTGTTATTTTTTGTAAACATAGTTAAACATATTTCTTACAGTGGAGGTCTGGTCACACATGCTTCTTACAGTGGAGGCCTGGTCACACATAATAGGAGAGGTAATCATATAACACATGGCCAACTGGAGTAAAGAACGTACTTCCGTTGTTTTGAGTCTTACTCTGTTACTCTCGCCTTCTTCCGTTAACCGATACAATGATCGTTATCCGAGACAAGTTGTTATTCGTAACCTCAATTGTTCGTAAACTGAGATACGATTGTAATGATTTTAAATTGATTTTAACTCTATTTTAAGAAATCTCTTTTTCGGGTTTTTCCCCAATCCAGATGCTAAGGTGTGTGTGTGTGAAATCGCTGAAGACTTCATATGTAGTCAAGAGTAGGATAATATACCCTGCCCTTCCTCTTTTATACCCTGCCCTTCCTCTTTTATACCCTGCCCTTCCTCTTTTATACCCTGCCCTTCCTCTTTTATACCCTGCCCTTCCTCTTTTATACCCTGCCCTTCCTCTTTTATACCCTGCCCTTCCTCTTTTATACCCTGCCCTTCCTCTTTTATACCCTGCCCTTCCTCTTTTATACCCTGCCCTTCCTCTCTTATACCCTCACCTTCCATTTTTTATACCCTGCCCTTCCTCTTTTATACTCTGCCCTTCCTCTTTTATACCCTGCCCTTCCTCTTTTATACCCTGCCCTTCCTCTCTTATACCCTGTCCTTCCTTTTTTATACCCTGTCCTTCCTCTTTTTTTACCCTGCCCTTCCTCTTTTATACCCTGCCCTTCCTCTTTTATACCCTGCTCTTCCTTTTTTTATACCCCGCCCTTCCTCTTTTTCTGGCTTTCAGAAATTAAACATTGTAACGAAAAATTGTAATCTTAAACAAAATGTCAAGAGTAGTTTGTTATTTGTGTTGTTGTTGTTGTTGTTGTTGTTGTTGTTGTTGTTGCTCCTACCCTTAGTGTGTTTTAACTTTATGTCAGTGATAGCTGTTACAAAATCAAGGCCTGTGGATTTAAAAGGTAACTAAATGTGTAATATGCGTATTAATTAGAAATGAAAAGTTGAAAATCGTATCAGTGATTAGCAATTCTAAACGGAAGATAAGAAACAATCTTATGATTAAAAATGTCAATTGAATATGTCAGTGAATAAAATGACTTAATCAGTCATTTATAAAGCGAAAATTGTGAATGATTAGACGCCCATAAATGAGAAATATTACAAGAATCATCATCAACATATATTATTCCCGTAATGGATGTAATGCTTCTTGGATGTAATGCTGATTTGTTCAAAAGTGCGCACCAAAAATTACTGCACCAAATATAACTCTTTTCGAACGTTCCGCATAAAATTGTTCAGTATGATAATAAATTAATCAAATAAAAATAAATGAAAGTTCTGTATTACGTTATTTTTTAATCTGATGTGTTTATTTTGAAAACTTCCGTCATTTTTGACGGGTGATATGCTAGTTGTGTAATAATTCACAACTTGCAGTAGATGGTTATTAATCTAGATGTTAATCTACAATTGTTAACTATATATTAAGTCAATGGCCTTACGTAGGGTGATTTTAATGTTGTTTTTGTTGGTTTTGTTCAGGTTAATGAAATAAGAAATGTATTTATTACTTTAAAATTAAAACAGTAAATGCTCCCTGATTCGACCATCGATGGTTTGGGTGTGTTTACAGGAAGCAACGTCAAAGAAGTTTTGGTACAGGTCTTCGAAGCCAGTATGGGGCGAGGCTTTAAAACCGACACCCTTACCGCCTAATCTGGCAAACGGCCGCTTAAATCTGGCACTAGTCACCTGGGACCTGGCACCCCAGAGCGCTTGGCTCGGACAGAACAGTTCTCACACCCTTGGACCAGGAGACTTACAGGCAGACTGTGGCGATAATCTGAGGGCACAGCTGGAGTTGCCTCTGAAGTACCCGGCTGATAGCTGGGGCACTACCACAGCAAGCGAGGGTCTCACAGTCGTACGTTTGACCTAAAAATACATGCATACTCTATGAACCGAAAAGGGTTGAGAATCCCTTCAACTTGCCTTTTATTTGTTGATTCGTTTTAGAAGTTAAAATATTTTACTCCCCCCCCCCACCAACACCCATCACCCACTCCTATAAGGGCAGGGCTTACCAGGCTCCAATTGCTGGGGGGGGGGAGGAGGACAGTCATTCGGTACGTCAAGATCTGTCACCGCGGACGGAACGTGATTTCACTTTTTGAAGAGGAGTCATTTTCGGCGAATGGAGGATTTTTTTTTCATTGGGGGAAGAGCAAAATTCCCGTCACGCCCCAGTTTGATTTGACCCTAGCTACGTCACCACAACCACCACCACAACCACAACCACAACCTCAACCACAACCTCAACCACAACCACAACCTCGTTCATGACAAAATTACGCGGAGAAAATGGTTGATTAAACAGTCTCTAGGAACTTACAGTCTTTACGAAGTAATGTCCGTAGAGAGTTTACTATGATAGGAGAGTTCCCTACTGGATGAGCTCACGCCAGTTTCCATGTCTTCGTGGGCCGAAATTCAAGAGGAGACAATAACTCCTAATAATCACTGGCTTATCTACCGCTTCTCTCTCGTCTTCCTCGTCGAATCTCGCGTACACCCGTTCTCACGAGAAGATCGCCCGCGAGATTAGATTGGCTACAAGTCGGGTAAATACGGCCTGACGTCATCACATGCCCAGATTGAAGATCTGATAGGACAATCATGAGACAGGGGCGGCCTGGACGCGCTCTGTTTGTTTCTATTCACGTTGAGACTTCAAGCATAGAAAAGTGTGCATATATGGGTAGGAACTATTGTTCTAATTTTGAGGGTTGCATTTTTTTTTGCTACCTGCTGAGTTTGTCTTATCAGACACTATGAGGAGGCAAAAAGAACTCGACCTGCCACTGGTGGATCTTGCCCTAGCTACGCCACTGCTCAACACCGCTATGAACAGTTTCAATTTCACCAGAATTATAAGAACACTTGCCATCAGAATCGTATTTTTATTTTTTGTTGCTTATCTTTCGCTACTCTGTAAAATCCAGTTTGTTGTTTGTTTGGTTTTTTTTACTGCTCACATAATATGATTATATCTTTGTAAAAAAAGGTTTATCCAGTACAAATCTAATACCTTGTTTATATTTACGAAGCTGTTACTAGAAGAAGATAACTGTGATAAATTAAGAAAAAAAAGAGGAAGAAACATTTTTTAACGAAAAATAAAATTAAAAATATTAGCAAAAAAATATAGCACTGTTGAAAATTGGCAAGAAAATAATACGATAAGGTATTATATAAGTACAGCAATGTAAGGGAGACCTTGACCTTGGCGCATGTAATGCAAGATCCTATCACACAGCCAACTCCATTGTTGCCCCCTCCCTCAACACAGACACACACACACACACAGACACACACACCATAAGCCTTGTTCTCCCCCCTCTCTCTCCCCCTCTCCCCCCCCCCAGATCTCACGATCACGTCCCATTGAGAGTTCCTTGATGAAGACGTTCCAGTCTTGTATCTCTCGATCTCTGAGCTCTGCGTGGAGCCTGCTCCTTGCCACAGGTGAGCAAATTGGTCTCTCGCGTAGACGATGTAATAATCATTTACCTCCTCTTGGGAGTCTGCTCCTCTTTACTAAAAGTAACATTTAGGGCCGCGTTATCAGACTCCAACGACGTTAATTAAAATATTCGTCAAATTAAAGCTTTACAGGGTTTTTAAATATTTTCTCCTTTTTTCTCTCTCGTTCTTTATACTCTGTCTCTGCCTGTCTGTCTCTCTGTCTGTCTGTATCTCACTCTCTTTCTCTCTCTCTCTGTCTCCCTCATATTTTCTTGGTGCCCTCTCTCGATCAGATTGAGAATCCCTGGCTAAATCTAACTACAGCTGGTTTAGTTCCCTCGACCTTACGATCCCCTGCAAGTTGTTTGGTCCTCCGCCCATTTCCCATGGCGGTCCAACTATAGAGACTCAATGAACTCCCCCCCCCCAAAACCACTTAGTGGCCTGGGAACTCCGGACACATGGAGGACTACTCCAAATAAACAAATATGTCCGCCCCATCCTGATGACGTCACGGACAACATTTCATTTATTTATAAGGACCGAAGGGAAAAAACAATTTGATGTCACACAGGAGCGTCTACTACCACCCTTTTTCCCCGAGTGCTAGAAGTTGTCCCGTCACCTTCCCTAAATATTGAACATTGTAAAGTGTGTGCCTTCAAGTCACGATATTGGTGGTGATATTCGGAATCTTCATTGTAAAAATTAATGAGTAAGGCAAAAGTTAATATTAATATTTCAAAACACAGTCTAAATAAGTCAAGTAGCCAATTTGCCTGCTTGGGCAACGCTACGATAAATAACCAGGATAGAAATTACCGATTTCTTCACTCACTAAGATTTTTAACAATGCCGCAATTGTTTTTTGGTGCGAAATAGGTTCACTTGATATACGAATATTTTTATTTAAATAATGTCACACACTGGGTTATGGGTTGCCAAAACAAAATATATCTTGTAAAACATTCAAAATCTCCGAATTTTTAAAAAGGAATTTTTCTTAAATTTACCAAAACGCAAGTTTAAAATAAACTTCAAAGCCATAAAAAAAATTCTCGAATATCCGGAATAATCATACTTTTATAATTTTGTTATATAATCTTGAATGATATTAAACGTTGTATTATTATATACATTAATCCTTTATTGGTCTGATTTTTCAATTATCAAAAACGCTTTGTGGAGATTTGACCATAAATTCATGAGAGCTTCTTGTTCCCTGGGTATCCCCCCTCCACCACCTTTATTAAGCTAGCATTGTTTTAGATAAGAATAATAGGGCAAACTCTGACCACCTGAACTAGATCGATACCTTCCAATTACCTGGGCCATTAACAAATCCATAACTGTTATCACATACATACACGCAAACACAACAGAGCATACTCCACACGGACCTTATACACAAAGGATCGACAACTGGACGCTGAGACAAATCAACAGGCAGGTAACCGTTTACAACTGTTGTTATTCTTCGTAGGACAGCGTTGATATCTCGCGTTGATAGCCCGCAGGTGTCCTCGTCCCCCCACCCCACCCCACTCCAGATGTTATATCCGATAAACTGGATGTTGACCTAAGAAAGTCAAGCTTGTGGTCAAGTTTGTGGTCAAGCTTGTGGTCAAGTTTGTGGACAATGCGAATAAATGGCCAGCTTCTGTGTCAACAGGAGAAACTTTTTTTTTAACCCGAATCGTGTGTATTCAATGGGAAAAGTATTTGACATGTATTTTATTACCCACGACAAGAGGTTGTCTTTACAAAATAATGCCATTGCGACATAAGGACTTTAAAACTAATGCAGGTTAAGTTCCGGAATGAGAAAAGCCCCGAACGGGATAATTAAAATAATGAAACTGCAAGGTTGACAGGAAAGAAACTAAGGGTATTTTCATTGTTAGGTTTTGTGGTCATTTCACTCAAAAATAATAATGTTAATAGGGGCCTCATCCGAACTTTCGCTGCAACTTATGGCATTTAAATATACATTCCAATAAATATACGTTCAAAGTTATGATATCTGGGGTAGAAATAACATGACGCTTCTAGTCTGGTGCCACTCTTCTAGCCTGGTGCCACTCTTCTAGCCTGGTGCCACTCTTCTAGCCTGGTGCCACTCTTCTAGCCTGGTGCCACTCTTCTAGCCTGGTGCCACTCTTCTAGCCTGGTGCCACTCTTTTAGCCTGGTGCCACTCTTTTAGCCTGGTGCCACTCTTCTAGCCTGGTGCCACTCTTCTAGCCTGGTGCCACTCTTCTAGCCTGGTGCCACTCTTCTAGCCTGGTGCCACTCTTCTAGCCTGGTGCCACTCTTCTAGCCTGGTGCCACTCTTCTAGCCTGGTGCCACTCTTCTAGCCTGGTGCCACTCTTGTAGCCTGGTGCCACTCTTCTAGCCTGGTGCCACTCTTCTAGCCTGGTGCCACTCTTGTAGCCTGGTGCCACTCTTCTAGCCTGGTGCCACTCTTCTAGCCTGGTGCCACTCTTCTAGCCTGGTGCCACTCTTCTAGCCTGGTGCCACTCTTCTAGCCTGGTGCCACTCTTCTAGCCTGGTGCCAAGTTTCAACTATTAAACATAACATTAACCCTTCACAAAACTGTTTGCCTTTGATAAATATAGAATAGGTCATAGGTCATCTAAACTTAAAACTTGGATGAACTTAGCTTTCATTTGAAATGAGGTTGCTAACAATTTGGTTTTCTCTAGGTTGAGGTTTTGGTTGTTTTTTTTTACTTTTTGCTATTTTCCAACTCTATTTCCGCTTATTTCTCCTAACTTTTAAATTCAGTGAAAGCATGTTTGATGGCGCTGTCAGCTTGTTTCAGAAATTAAAATAACTTTTAAAGATTCAAAATTGTTCAATCTCTCAGCTTCTATGACATTCATCTCCTTTTTTGGGGCAATACACGAATACGTTGAAAGAACTGAATCTATTGTGTGATTTTGGGCACAGATGTAGTTGGATAGTAAGCGTATATCTGAGTTTATTGTGGTATGTTATACACAGATGCGGTTGAAAAGTGACTGATTCATGTAATTTGGTATTTTCTCTATCAGGTTTTTCCCCCGGGGTTCGTGTATTAATTGTACAGTAATTATTTAAATAGCTCGATCGCTTCAAGTTTGGCTCCTACTGTGTGGTCGGTCCGTTGCAAGAGAAACACAAGTGGTAGAGTGACACAGATACGTGCCCTAGTGGTAGAGTGACACAGATACGTGCCCTAGTGGTAGAGTGACACAGATACGTGCCCTAGTGGTAGAGTGACACAGATACGTGCCCTAGTGGTAGAGTGACACAGATACGTGCCCTAGTGGTAGAGTGACACAGATACGTGCCCTAGTGGTAGAGTGACACAGATACGTGCCCTAGTGGTAGAGTGACACAGATACGTGCCCTAGTGGTAGAGTGACACAGATGCGTGCCCTAGTGGTAGAGTGACACATATACGTGCCCTAGTGGTAGAGTGACACAGATACGTGCCCTAGTGGTAGAGTGACACAGATACGTGCCCTAGTGGTAGAGTGACACAGATACGTGCCCTAGTGGTAGAGTGACACAGATGCGTGCCTCGATTGTCGTTTATTATTATACAGAGAGTGTGCCTCATACGATGAGTCTATCATTGGGAGGGGGGGAAGGGGCTTAAATTTCCGACTTAAAGTGTTTCAAATAAAATTGATTAACCTATGTTATTCTTTATAATCATACAGCATGAACTCATAAGCCCCCCTGGGCCGTTGGTGCAAAACCACTGAAAAACCTAATCCTTGAATCCCAGTGTTGTACCCCACAAATCAAGATCGTGATGTTTATATCCCAGTATTTGTTGTACTATCCCACTCAAGCTCCTGTTGTTTATATCCCAGTATTTGTTGTACCATCCCACTCAAGCTCCTAGTCCCATAATCCCGTTTATAACTGTACCGGTACAACCCCATCCATGGTTTCTGACTGCAGTACCTCCCGATGGTGAGGGGAGAGCACTATTGTGCAATTTCTGCAAACACATTTTGAGATCATTTTCCCAGGGTGCCTCAGAGTACCGTACCATAATGTGAGATTCACCTGGCAGACTACGGAAACAGGGGTGGGGAGCGAAAACGTGCTGGATGGGGGTGGCAGCGTGACTTTTTCGAGTTATTACGTCACACGACGGTAGCTTCATGTTTACGTCACTTTCGTCATAAACAAATCCCACGCGGATTTTTTTCAATTGGTTTTCGCTCGCCCCTCTGGTCTGTGTGCATTCACGCAGACCCAACAGGCGCAGAAATGGATGCACCGTCTGCTCTACGTAAAGGGTTGGGGTGGGGGAGGGGGGGCACACGGCACGGACATCAACGGGCGCACCGCGCATGTCTGCGGGGACCCTCCGTACTTTATAAGTGAGCCGTGGTTTGTGATTCCTCTCAGGAGAAAACACCAGTCTTCAGGCTCGCGGCGTCGATTCTTATACAAATATAAGAGCGCTTTTCACAGCCATTAGCCAAGAAAGCTGTTCAACTCGAGAGCGGAATAGTATCTGTTGATTGCAGCACTTAGAGCCCGGCCAAACTTGTATCAACGGAGATAAGTTTTATCGAGAAAGAGAGAAGACGATTTTGTTGCTTTCTGTGGACTGATCGTCAGATGGCCGACAAAACCCAATAGTACAAACAAGTGTCAATACAAACATTTTTGCTTTTTGCAGTGGATGAAAAATAAGGTCCGCGTTCATCCAGTAGTGCAGTGACCTGTAATCAAGTCTTTTCAGCCGTGAACCCGTTAGCAGGTGCTCACTTTACATAAGCCACTGTGATATTTTACCATGGAACGACTTCACGTCGCTGTAGTGCTCTTGTTTCTTGGATTGTTCCTTCTGGTAAGTTTATTGGTTTTTTGGTTCTGATTGTCCTGATGTTCAAACGCGTTGCCTTTATTTATTTCACTTTCAGAAGAAAAAAATAAATCACGAAGGAGTTTTTCTAAGTGAGGTGCTTTATTCAATTCAAATTAAATTAATTTAAAGTTTTATTCATCCATACATTTTAAACTGTGAAATTGATTCATCCTATAGTTTCCGTTGTATGTTTAGCATCTTATCTGTTATAGGCAATCTATGCATGGAACTTGGCCACGGAAAATAGGTTCATAGAAACTAATTATATAGTAAACCATCAATACTATAGTAGGCAACCGATACTGCTATAGGTCTCTGTAGGCCTATGATACTATAGTTCAAAAGGTTGGCTATCAATAATATAATAGACCTCCATTTCTATTAACTGTATGAGACCTCCAATATTAATTTATGCTTCCAGTTCTGTTTGAGGCCTTCAATAATGTATTAAGCGACCAATACTGTTTTAGACTTCCGATATTGTTTTAGACCTCCGATACTGTTTTAGATCTCCGATACTGTTTTAGACCTCTGATACTATTTTAGACCTCCGATACTGTAGTAGGTTTCTTTAGGCACGAAACTATAGTAAGCGTCCAATTGATGTTAAATGAGTGAATGAAACTACATTCCCCCCCCCCTACAGTACCGATAGAAGCATCACAGTTTACACAGCCCAATTACATTACGTCTGTTGTTAAATGGGACAACTTAAAGATGTTAATTTTCCAAAAGATTTCTGCGCTGCTGTGGTGGATGTGGTGGATGTGGTGGATGTGGTGGATATGGTGGAAGTGGTGGATGTGGTGGATGTGCTTTAAAAGAAATGTTTAAAAATTTAATTTTTAAAAATATTTTGTCGTTTTTTCATTCACTTTGGACGAATGGTTTAATTTCAATGATTTGTTGGTTAAGCCCTAAATGGCTTTAAATTTAATAAGGTTATAAAATAGTCCTACGTTTGTTGTGGATCCCCTCCCCTCATCTTAAGTGGTCAACGTTTATAAATAGAAAATGGCGCAGGACGATACGGTTTACCAGGTCGTGGTGACCTAGATTTCTTAATGCGTGCAGTGTGCGTGACGTAACACTCCCTCCTATTTAATAACAGTGACATTATGGTGCACAGATGTGGGGAAAGTAATTGGCATGGTAACTAAAGATCATTTTAAAACGATAGGTCACTTGTAAGTCTAGTTAGAGTGTGGGGGCGCTCTTACTGTTTAACATCTCTGACTCTTCTAGTTAGAGTGTGGGGGCTCTCTTACTGTTTAACATCTCTGACACTTCTAGTTAGAGTGTGGGGGCTCTCTTACTATTTAACATTTCTGACTCTTCTAGTTAGAGTGTGGGGGGCTCTCTTACTGTTTAACATCTCTGACTCTTCTAGTTAGAGTGTGGGGGCTCTCTTACTGTTTATTTAACATCTCTGACTCTTCTAGTTCAATTCGCCATAGAGGGATACAATTAATCTCAATGTGTTGACTTCAGATGTGGGTGGTAAAGAGTTTTTATTATAACTTTAAAAAGTACTATCAACAAGAAGTCTTGCTGGCCGAAATATAAGCGTGATCAATTGCCGACATGGGGGTACGAGGTTCAATTTTCAGTTAGTGAAAATGTTTGTTTTTTTTGTATTATACATAAATTTGTAATGAATAATCGTTCTTTTTACCACTATCACATTTAAGTTATTGACAATGAAGTGTAACTAATTAAATTGGACTGATAAGGTCGAAAAATCAATTTTAAAAAATGTTGATACTAAAAAGTAGGAAATAAAATAATGTAAAAAAAATCTTTTTTTTAAAAAGGACACGCTTTTATTTACATATAGAAAGTGCACTAAAAAGAAGAAAATAATTTTTTTCTATAAAAACAGGTGAAATCGGTGAACCTATCTACTGCACATAAAAGCGTGGGGCGCTCATCACAACTCTCTATCGTGTACAAGGCTGCGAAACATAAAAACAAATTTGTATGAATTTTAATAAACAGTAAAAGTTTCACAACTTTGATCATATAAATGCTACTATCCCATTAATTAGAAATATGTATCTATATGTAAGAGAATAGTTGCAATGAGAAATGATTTGTGATGGGTAGGGATGTGACGGAGCTGATGAAAATCCTCATCCGTCGGATTCGGATTTGGCAAATATAAATCCGTCGGATTCGAATGCGGATACGGATTTGGTCAACACTTGGCTAAAAGGGGGTATACCAAGGCGTCAGTCCAGTGCCCCCCCCCCATTACGTTCATGACCAAATACGACGTCTAATCTATGGACAGGTGAATAAAGCTCCAGGAGTTTAGTTTTACCTGTTATCTTTATTTCGGGTTTTCGAAAGTCTCTAGGTTTTTTAATTTTAGTTACGATTTCTAATGCCGTGTTTGATCTGAAAACGGTAATTTTTCAAATTCGAATCCGATGGATTTTTTTTAAAAAATCCATTGGATTCGAATTTACTCAAAAAAAACGTCGAAGTTCGAATGTCGTCGGATTCAAATTCGAACTTCGTAACATCCCTAGTGATGGACGCCCCACGCTTTTATGTGCAGTAGATAGGTTCACCGATTTCACCTGTTTTCATAGAAAATTTTTATTTTCTTCTTTTTAGTGCACTTTCTATATGTAAATAAAAGCGTGTCCTTTTTAAAAAAAAGATTTTTTTTACATTATTTTATTTTAAAATTTAGTTTATTGTGTTACCCTTCACCCATCTACAAGAATTGTTTAGCCTTGTTATTTGGAAACTTAATGTGGGAGAAGAAAAGAAGAAAGGGACGGGGTGGAAGGGGGGGCAGAGATGGCGTAGAATGGAACCCCAGGATTGGGTATCATTACGATATTGTACAGTTGGCTTGAAACAAGTCAAGTTCTTTATTTTAGATGGTGTAAAGGGGCAAGTTGCTTCTAACACAACAAAGGGGCAAGTTGCTTCTAACACAACAAAGGGGCAAGTTGCTTCTAACACAACAAAGGGGCAAGTTGCTTCTAACACAATAAAGGGGCAAGTTGCTTCTAACACAACAAAGGGGCAAGTTGCTTCTAACACAACAAAGGGGCAAGTTGCTTCTAACACAACAAAGGGGCAAGTTGCTTCTAACACAACAAAGGGGCGAGTTGCTTCTAACACAACAAAGGGATGAGTTGCTTCTAACACAACAAAGGGGCGAGTTGCTTCTAACACAACAAAGGGGCGAGTTGCTTCTAACACAACAAAGGGGCGAGTTGCTTCTAACACAACAAAGGGGCGAGTTGCTTCCAACACAACAAAGGGGCGAGTTGCTTCTAACACAATAAAGGGGCGAGTTGCTTCTAACACAACAAAGGGGCGAGTTGCTTCTAACACAACAAAGGGGCAAGTTGCTTCTAACACAACAAAGGGGCAAGTTGCTTCTAACACAACAAAGGGGCAAGTTGCTTCTAACACAACAAAGGGGCAAGTTGCTTCTAACACAACAAAGGGGCAAGTTGCTTCTAACACAACAAAGGGGCAAGTTGCTTCTAACACAACAAAGGGGCAAGTTGCTTCTAACACAACAAAGGGGCAAGTTGCTTCTAACACAACAAAGGGGCAAGTTGCTTCTAACACAACAAAGGGGCAAGTTGCTTCTAACACAACAAAGCAAGCCCTGAAATGGAACCCACAGGGTAAGCGGAAAAGAGGCCGTTCAAGAAACACTTGGCGCCGAGAATTGGAGGCAGACATCAAGAGAATTGGCCATGAATGGAAGATCCTAGAGAAGCTGGCCCAGGATAGAGATGCCTGGAGGTCTCTCGTAGGTGGCCTATGTCCTTGGAGGAATCGCAGACGCCGACGATGATCGGTAGATGCCCCTCATGGCATGGACGAGAAGGCTCAACAACAAAGGGGCAAGTTATTTTCAGGTTGGGTAAAGGGGCAAATAAATTTCAGTTGAGGTAAGGGGCAAGTTAATTTCATTTGGGGTAATGGGGCAAGTTAATTTCAATGACACGGCTACTGATGCTATTACACTGTGGCCTTGGTCTGAGAATGTAAGCAATAAGCCTTAGTGAAGAGTCGAGCAAGTTCAAAGGTCAGCGGTAACCACTGTGTCTGGCGTAGGCCAATGGGAACCGAGTAATGACGTAACGCTAATGGACGCCCACATCTCTCCGGCTAAGGGCAGCCGGTCAAGTAGCTCTAACTCTAATTTGGAACATGCGTGCTCAACAAATCAAAACAACTCTCAGTGATCTCCCCCTTCCTTGTTGCCGATTGTTTTGCACTCGAATTTCAGACGTTGAAACGATTGCGGTGGTGTAGTGGTGTGGGTTGGTGTGGTTAAGACCTGCTTAAAGTTACCGAAAGAAAGGGTGCAGCTCAAAGTTGGTAAGTGGGTAGGTGGGTAAGTGGGTGTTGTTTAGCTGGCACCACCGCAGCGTGCTCACCTCATCTAGGCGACTACATCAGGAGGTTTATCTTAACTCAGTCTCGTGAATGTGACAACCGGATGAGAGAGTCACATCGATAAGCCGTTTGGTTTACTGTGTGTGTTGAGAGGGGATCAACTTCAATTACGTCAATTGGGGAGGGGGCAGGTTCACAATCAAACTTCATCGGCATGTGTGTAGTTTCAAGTCGGCATGTGTGTAGTTTCAAGTCGGCATGTGTGTAGTTTCAAGTCGGCATGTGTGTAGTTTCAAGTCGGCATGTGTGTAGTTTCAAGTCGGCATGTGTGTAGTTTCAAGTCGGCATGTGTGTAGTTTCAAGTCGGCATATGTGTAGTTTCAAGTCGTCTTACTAAACTAAGTTTGAGGAAATAATAAACGACCCGTAAAATCAAAGTTTCTGACTATAAATCCCTTATATATGAGACTTAACTAAAAGTATTGAATAGATCAATATAATACGCACCGCGCGACAGACTAGCATAAACATTTACATAGAGATACATAGACATAATCTACAAATTAATTAATTTAATTACGGTACATTCGAACGACATGAAATTTTTATACAATGCATTGTTAGGTGACACGAGTATATTTGCAAAATTTCAGCTCGATAGGATCACGGGAATTTGGTCATTTTTTACTTTTATTTTTCCGCTGGACCACGACAGACAGACAAGACGGTGAAGTTAATATAAGAGATATAAAATTTATTGTCTACTGGAGTTTGATTCATTTATTTTTAAAAAATTTATTTTAAGGTGTGGTTTTTTTTTCAGAAAAAAATTGAATTGTATTTTATTCGATTAAAATCGATTAAGTTATAGTTTCTTGTGTGTTGTAATTCCTATTAGGGAGACGTCTGAGAGTCAAGTGTACCATCACAGTGTAGACAAAAACTGTACAGAAACCGACAATGGATACGGTTATTTATAAAGAAAAGTATGATGAGATTCTAAGCAATGTATCAGAAGACTTGACCAGAGGATCTCAAAACAAAAAGAATCTCCACAAAATGCGTTCAACACAATTTGTGGACAGTTGTTTTTAGGCCACGAAATAACTTTCAATTTCTTGTAACTTTTTCGAAATTGATCGTGACTCGTACTTACTTGTCATTCCCGGGGGGCTGGTATCTCTTAACACAAGACCCCCATGTCCCCCGACCACACTTCTTTAGCTGTGACATCGTAGGTGTGAGTTTGAATCTTAAAAGTTATTTTGCTTTAGTCCCTAGTGGGGGGTGGTATAACGTTTTTCTAAGATAGATATTCCCGTCAACGTTTGAGACTGGCGTACAATCAAAATAAATTTGTTTTACCTGCAAACCATAGAACAGCATCGAACAAATTTCCTAAATTTTGGAATATTTTTATGTACCACGAAACAGGTTAAATTTTGATCAATTGCCCAAATTTCAATAGAGTGTCACTGACCACATGTACTGACCTGAAAGCGAGGGAAAGCTTGATATCTATGATCAGTTGTCTTAAACTACTGATGTTGGATGGTTCTATATGTGACTTAAGTTTGAGACATTTCAATAGTTGAAATACTGTACCTCATGACCACGTTTGTTTTTGTTCCTTTAATTGCCCTGGTTTAGATTTCAGTAAACATTTTACAATAAAAATAATGTAAAGAGTACTTTATGTAAATATCGGTATTAGAATCGGTGATAAATTCGTGATTTAAACCACAGATAAGCGTAGGACCCAATAATCTTCTGTATAGAAGGAGCGTCTGTAACAGATAGGATCTAGTTCTTATGCGCGTTTAAAACATTACCAAAAAAATTTGGGCTAAACTTTCATTTCTTAATTCTGAATTTTAAAAAAATAAGTACGAAATAATATAGCTTTTCAAGCTATGAATCCTTCAATTCATGTCAGTGTGTACTGAAAGAATGAGTCCGAAAATACTTTTGTAAAAAAAAATCTAAATTTAAAAGAATCAACGACATAAAAAAGTAGTTTTTTTGTGAGATACATATTTTATTTAAAAGTCCGCCCTTCTATACCCTTATTAACTACGTACATATGATCAAAGATTTTCTTAAAGATCAAAATCTGACTTAATTTGTAGGCTATCGCCTATGCCAATTAACACTCCACAGTTTGTCTCGATTCAATTCGGAATTTATTTATAATTATTTTCGAAACACCGAAATAAAATGTGGACAAATCGGGTATCGAACTGTACGGGTATTGACATCAACGGACAATGATATTTGTGTGGCTGTTATTGAAAATTAGATTCGTGGGAATACACGATTATTAGTAACGGCTTAAAATGCAATTCCGTCAAAGGTCCAACATGTCACGTGATTGGTGTCGTCGTGTGATTAGTATCATGAGACCTTCAGATTGCACACTAGTCAACACCATGGTAACATCAGTTTAACACCACAAAACTAACAAGTCTCTCCGAAAATACGTTTTACTCTACACTACGGTTAAAAAATGAGGGGGTGGGGGATAAATGAGGTTACTTTCTTGGACCTGTGAAATACAATTATGTGGGAGGTAACACATTTCTGAGCCGTTCGTAATATCAATACAGGCTGTTAGCTAATTAACGTTTTTTACATCAACAATATGTTATCTAACGGCGTCTACAATTGTATGCGTTCCGGCGCCTTTTTTCTACATACTTTTTGTATTACTACCTGGAATGTTTGGTCTTATTGTTGTGTTCACGTTGTGTTAAATATGCGTTCAGGGAATTTTTATTAGAAAAAAGCACTGTGTGTGTATATATATATATATGTATATATATATATATATATATATATATATATATATATATATAATATATATATATAATAGGGCTGTTAACGATTAATTTAAATTTAATCGTTAACTTTGAAAAAATAACGATTTATTAATCGTTAATTTCGATTAAAGCCAAAAATTAAAATTCATGATGTCATAAGTAATACTTGTTAAACGTTCTTGTTGAAAATCTAAACAGCACTGGAATGTCTCCTTTATATATCATCTGTTAACCTACTACGCAAAAAGACAAGTCGAAGAGCTCAAGGGAAGAAACGGCTATGTCACATTTTTGTAGTTGTGAGATATTCAAGTTTTATAGTTCAAAATTATACTTATTTCTTATAAATTAACTAAATATATTTGAATTTTTAATAGTGTCAGAGACATAATTTTTTCATAAAACGTCATTCAGAGCATTCTATTTTTCATCCTCTATCAGATAAATGAGATTTAAAAAAAAATTCAAAAATGTCACATAGCCGTTTCTTCCCTTGTGGTCTTCATTAGTGTTTTGTCATTATTTGGTTTAAGTGATGAGCGGGTCTAATTGACAATATAAACAGCTGAGCTGAACAAACATTCACATGGAACTGAGGTAACTGGTATGCACAAAACTGTCTTGGTAAGGAATGACATTTTCGGATATCGGTGTTCATTAAGTTTCCACCATTGTAGAGGGTTAATGGATTCATGAACTTTCATCTGCATTTTGTAACGCAGTAATTCATCAGAAGAGCTGTCGTCATTTCTGTCTCTGTGTGAGACTCCATTACTGCCATTAGCTTAATACGCATTTCATTTGGTTTGATAAGTAGGCGAAGTGCTAGAACCATGGCAGGCAAACGATTTCTCACAATGGATACAATAAACTTTATCAACATTTTGAACATTCCCGTCATTCAATAGTTTAAAACCAAAATGTTCGTGTAACAGTCAGGATATTTATTATTTATCGGCCATTAATTTTTTTTTAAATAACTTTTTGACTTCCAATAATTTGTAAGTGATGGGTCGATTAATCGTTAAAAATAATTTATTTAATCGTTAAAAATTTTTAATCCCTAATAACTCAAGATCCAGACAACCAAATAACGTGAATGTTGGTACACATATAAATAATTTAAAACTGACTCAACACTAATTCTTCAACTTTCCATGAAGGTAGAAGCATGAAACTTTGGAAACTTGATGGATACACTCTTATGGCGATAATTTGGCGAAAAAATAATTTTAAAATTTTCACTACATGGGTGGCCGCGGGCCCAAAACCGTTTTTTTTTCCTTACATGGGCTATATAAAACTGAATCAACACTAATCCCTCATCTTTCTTTGTAGGTAGAAACATGAACTTTGGAAAGTTATTGAGTACCCTCCCGCGATGGTAGCAGTCGAAAACAAAATTATCACTAACTGGGGGGGGGCCGGGGGCCTAAATGCTATACATATAAGACGCATTTGTTGTCTGTTCCCCAATAACTCAAGATCCAGACAACCAAATAACGTGAACTTTTGAAACACATACACACAATGACATGAGAAAGGTTCTTAAACAGGTTTCGTTCCATATATATAAGATCCTGGGGGCCCAAAATGTAGGTTTTTCATAATATGAGCTCTATAAAAAATAAATATAAAAAAACTAACCTATTTCCCATGTAGGTAGAAGCATGAAACTTTCGGTGGTCGTTAAGTACCATTTGGCGATGGTAACAGGTAAACAAATTATATAAATTATCACTAGCTGGGGGCCGGGGGCCCAAAATGTAGTTTTTTTTCCTTATATGAGCTTTAAAAAAAATTTAAAATGATCTTATTTCCCGTGTAGATAGAAGCATGAAACTTTCGGTGGTTGTTAAGTATCATTTGGCGATGGTAAAAAAAAATATATAAATTATCACTCAATCTCTTGGGATTGCTGGTATAGACTTGCAGACACCATGCTTTTCTCCTGGACATTTGTATGTGGCCTGCTCCAGAGTTAGCAAAGAGGAAAATCTTTTTGTACACACTCCAAAGGGAACTGCCAAAAATGTTGTTTTGTCACATTGCTTTAAGTTAAATGTACATTTTTATTGCATGCAAATAAACGGTTTTGTACGCTTCTACAGAAAACCTTCTTTTTAACCCGGGAAAGCCGGGTACTTGCCCCTAGTATATATATATATATATATATATATATATATATATATATATATATATATATATATATATATATATATATATATAAATGCGGAAAGACGTTAGAGAGTGGTTCTATTCTAATATTGACATAAGACATTAGAGAGTTCTACTATTCTAAGTTTGCCATAAATGCCAGATACATCAGACTACGTGTATGTGTCCCATATATGTCAATCGATGATGTACATCATGATGTCAAGGTGCCATTTATGTCAATCGGTATTGTACACCATGATGTTAATTAGACAGATACTTCACATAATGGTGTACATCCAGAGGCGTCACTACGGGGGTGCGGGGATAGGGACCGCACCGGGTAACACCATCATATCGGTGACACCATTGTGTCAAATTCTGTATGTTCGTGTTATTTGTTACTGGCAGACTTGGATGAGGTCAATGGGGTAGGTCGTGAGGGGGTGGCACTACGATCTACCGCACTGGGTGACGCCAACCCTAGTGACGCTTCTGTGTACATCACACTGTCGAACTTGTTGATACATTACAAAATTGTTATATCATGGTGTTGACGTGCTTGGTGTGTAATGTGCTTGGTGTGTAATGTGCTTGGTGTGTAATGTGCTTGGTGTGTAATGTGCTTGGTGTGTAATTTGCTTGGTGTGTAATGTGCTTGGTGTGTAATGTGCTTGGTGTGTAATTTGCTTGGTGTGTAATGAGAAACTATAAATTACGATCTGGTAGTGTCAGATGCATCAGACAATGGTGAGAATCACCGACTGGATGTGCTAGGTGCTGCTTCATACTACGGAGTGCATCATATCTGAACAACTAAAACGTGTATGTCTGGGTCTCCTCCCCTGTCAGGGCTTATAATAAATCAGCGCACAGTCATCTCATAGACCGTGGCTATAGAAACTTGTGAACGCTGCTTCACTTTCCCATATGCAAACGTTGTCTGAAAAGGGAAACAAAAATTAACACAACCATCTATGAAGTAGAATCCACATTGAGGCCTGTCATAAATGTACATCATTAAAATTGTGTAGACTAGCGTAAATGTACTCTTGATATTTGTAAAGCTGTCCTCAGCGCAGGCTTAACAAACAGAAACTAGCCGTCATTTTATTTTACACCAACACTGAGGGTTAACTTACTCAGAATGTAACTGATATATAACCGATAAAGCGCAAGGCTAGAAAATGCCTCTTAACTTTCCCAGGCAACAAAGTACCTTTCTTAAGCAAAGTCAGACGCTGAAGAGAAGAAAAGAAGACGTAAAATATTGAATCGTGCCAGCCTGCAAATTGGTATTTTTTCGAAAGACTTTTCATATATGTGCTATAATTCGCTAAATAAATGAAAATAAATTTATGTATCTTCATTTAAGGATTTTATTTTTCGCCCCACAGGTTCAAGGTCAACAAGATACCATTTCTGCCGATGCCGTCCAATCAGAGAACAATACCAATGACGCCATGACGCAGTTACAAAATATAACAACCATTGAGGCATTTGTGGCTCTGTTGACCAAAAATGGGAGACAGATGACAGTTAGTGATAGTAAGTGCCGGCTTTGTTTAACGTTAGTAATACACAGATGACAGTTAGTGATAGTAAGTGTCGGCTTTTTTTAATGTTAGTAATACACAGATGACAGTTAGTGATAGTAAGTGCCGGCTTTTTTTAATGTTAGTAATACACAGATGACAGTTAGTGATAGTAAGTGCCGGCTTTTTTTAATGTTAGTAATACACAGATACAGATGACAGTTAGTGATAGTAAGTGCCGGCTTTTTTTAATGTTAGTAATACACAGATGACAGTTAGTGATAGTAAGTGCCGGCTTTTTTTAATGTTAGTAATACACAGATGACAGTTAGTGATAGTAAGTGCCGGCTTTGTTTAATGTTAGTAATACACAGATGACAGTTAGTGATAGTAAGTGCCGGCTTTTTTTAATGTTAGTAATACACAGATGACAGTTAGTGATAGTAAGTGCCGGCTTTGTTTAATGTTAGTAATACACAGATGACAGTTAGTGATAGTAAGTGCCGGCTTTTTTTAATGTTAGTAATACACAGATGACAGTTAGTGATAGTAAGTGCCGGCTTTTTTTAATGTTAGTAATACACAGATGACAGTTAGTGATAGTAAGTGCCGGCTTTTTTTAATGTTAGTAATACACAGATGACAGTTAGTGATAGTAAGTGCCGGCTTTTTTAATGTTAGTAATACACAGATGACAGTTAGTGATAGTAAGTGCCAGCTTTGTTTAATGTTAGTAATACACAGATGACAGTTAGTGATAGTAAGTGCCGGCTTTTTTTAATGTTAGTAATACACAGATGACAGTTAGTGATAGTAAGTGCTGGCTTTTTTTAATGTTAGTAATACACAGATGACAGTTAGTGATAGTAAGTGCCGGCTTTGTTTAATGTTAGTAATACACAGATGACAGTTAGTGATAGTAAGTGCCGGCTTTTTTTAATGTTAGTAATACACAGATGACAGTTAGTGATAGTAAGTGCCGGCTTTTTTTAATGTTAGTAATACACAGATGACAGTTAGTGATAGTAAGTGCCGGCTTTTTTTAATGTTAGTAATACACAGATGACAGTTAGTGATAGTAAGTGCCGGCTTTTTTTAATGTTAGTAATACACAGATGACAGTTAGTGATAGTAAGTGCCGGCTTTTTTTAATGTTAGTAATACACAGATGACAGTTAGTGATAGTAAGTGCCGGCTTTTTTTAATGTTAGTAATACACAGATGACAGTTAGTGATAGTAAGTGCCGGCTTTGTTTAATGTTAGTAATACACAGATGACAGTTAGTGATAGTAAGTGCCGGCTTTTTTTATGTTAGTAATACACAGATGACAGTTAGTGATAGTAAATGCCGGCTTTTTTTATGTTAGTAATACACAGATGACAGTTAGTGATAGTAAGTGCCGGCTTTGTTTAATGTTAGTAATACACAGATGACAGTTAGTGATAGTAAGTGCCGGCTTTTTTTAATGTTAGTAATACACAGATGACAGTTAGTGATAGTAAGTGCCGGCTTTTTTTAATGTTAGTAATACACAGATGACAGTTAGTGATAGTAAGTCCCAGCTTTTTTTAATGTTAGTAATTCACGACGCATATGCACTGCAGAGCGTCGAAGAATTGTGGAGATATGGTGCCTAGACCAAACAGAAGCAAATCAACATCCAAAATTCCTGAGCAACATTTTAAGACGAGAATTGGTTGGCATGGTACAAAATATCTTGTAAGGGATGGATTCATGTGTCACTTGAAATTTAAAAAGGACAGGGTGGTTCTCGTGCTAATGCAGACGACACCAGTTTGCCTTTTGTAAGAATGTTCTAACACGAACAAAGTTTATACGGCTTCATTCAAAACAAATTAATCCTTGTGATTTTAGTCCCAATCTTTGATGAATGCGAGTCGGGAAAAATTAGCGCGATGATCTTAATGGTGGCTTTTTTGTTTCTAAATGGCAGGTTTAAAATTTCGCCCAACTAATACGAATATATCTGACACTTATGTAAACATTACGCCAAACAGGCAAACAGCCCTTTATTTCTTACTGTGGTCTTGCTAACATTACGCCAATCAGGCCTTTTTTTCTTACTGTGGTCTTGCTAACATTACGCCAATCAGGCCTTTATTTCTTACTGTGGTCTTGCTAACATTACGCCAATCAGGCCTTTATTTCTTACTGTGGTCTTGTAAACATTACGCCAATCAGGCATTTATTTCTTACTGTGGTCTTGTAAACATTACGCCAATCAGGCCTTTATTTCTTACTGTGGTCTTGCTAACATTACGCCAAACAGGCCTTTATTTCTTACTGTGGTCTTGTTAACATTCATTAAGCACCCCCCTTTGTGTGTGTGTGTGTGTGTGTGTGTGTGTGTGTGTGTGTGTGTGTGTGTGTGTGTGTGTGTGTGTGTGTGTGTGTGTGTGTGTGTGTGTGCGCTCCGGCCTAGACATGAAACCTATCAGATAAGACGGGCTCCGGGTCGCAACAATGCCGTCTTGAAATCAAAGACTACATGCAAAGAGATAACTTGATATTCTTGCTTGCGAAATAATTGGCAAATAATCTATGAGTGTTCCGTTGTCATCAATGACAATTTATTTAACGGGGCCTTGTTTTTCCATTGACGTTTCAGGATTGTCCAAATGCTTATTCAAAAATGTAAAAATTAATCTTATGTTAAATCAGTGACTAAACAGCTCTTTAAAATTCAAATATAATAAACTTAAGAAAGAAAATTACATTCCTGGAACTGTGTCAGTTGCGTGGGGAAGGTTAAAGCAACTATTATAAATAAAAATATTTAAATGATTAATGAATTTTAGAAAATTTAAATCAAATTAAAAAAGTCACCCTCAAATTGTAAAAAATAAATAAAAATCGCCACCACCTACGCAAGAAAGCGGCATAGTTTCAAAGAACCTCAATTGGATATGTGAACAATCGGTTAGCAACCCCTGGTTTAGTCATAATTTAACCCTCCATGCATTTCGGGGTTAATTACTGCATATTCTTACAGCAACAAAAGTGCTACAACCCCTGAATCTAAAAATACAAGTATACTCACCCTTGCCAAGCGTCCCAAACGAAGTCTTACATAACGCCCCCATAACAGCTGATGTCGCCAGACTCATGTTGGAAAACAACAAACAAAAGACAATGAATACCAGTCAAGACCATCGGTTGTGGGACGGTGGGACGTCCTCTGGGTCTATGCGTAT
Organism: Ampullaceana balthica; assembly: GCA_944989445.1. Classification (NCBI taxonomy): domain Eukaryota; kingdom Metazoa; phylum Mollusca; class Gastropoda; family Lymnaeidae; genus Ampullaceana; species Ampullaceana balthica. Next base: position 393,301 of record CALYLW010000106.1, read on the forward strand.
CAGATTTCAAACTAATAGTCTACATTCCAATGAAGCAATTATTTCCCCCTTCTGCTCGGACGATTGTGAGGCTGTTCATTAATCTCTGACTCACTACTGTAATCTGTAAGAGTTAAAAAGAAAAGTGCACGGGATCTGCTTTGAGAAACATTGCTGCCATCTGAAAACTAGGGATAGCATTTGTTTCTCAGCTGGAAATATGGGAACTTAAATGATTAATTGTGTCATTTTTTTGTGATATTGGGGACTTAAACAAGTATGTGTGTCATCTGGGAACATAGCAACTCACACAATCGCATGGGCCTGTTTTGTGTGTGTGTTAAAATTTTGGAACTAATACGATTACACTGACGTAGAAAGTGTACAGGGTTAGGGAAATATGACCACTAATAAAAACTTATTTTACTTCACATTTCTCTTAGTCTTTGATCAAAAACTTGAGTGCAAATGCCTTGTGAATCAGATGATGAATTTGATTTTCAGCTGATTAGTGCTACTTGCCACGGTTCCCTTACAAACGAACACGCGCAAACAATTCCACAATTGAACTGCAAGACACTCCCACCACGTTGTTTTCCGTACCCTAAAGTTGACGTGTCGTCAGTTAAAATTAAAAAACACATCCACAGTCAATAACAACAGGCAAAGCTTGTACTGGTACTTTCGCCACACTACTTTTCAACACTAAGAGGTCATGTCAAATGAGGCGTTATCCTGAAAATATGGCAGGGAAAGGGCGATTCATCGGGGGGGGGGCACTTTTTTTTTAATAGTGCCGAGTTTTATTTCGGAGGAGGTGAAAGAAATAGGGACTCCGTGCACCTTTACCGTTTGGTACGCCACTGCTCTGTATGGATCTCTGCTGACATCATTTACGTGACTACGCCTATGCTCTGAAGTAAAAGTTAATTGTCAGCTGAGTGGGGGCTTGGATGACCCTTACGTGAAGACGCACTGACACTGTTTATTACAATTCTGTGGTGATTCATAAATTAATGTAAAATCAATTATCACTAAGCATCACTAAAATTACATTTGCGCAAGCTAATATCACGTGATATTTTATCCTTTTTTTAAACAAAAAAACAACACTTTTTTTATTCTTCTTATAATTTCAGTATACAGTGTTTATGACAGCGAGACAGGGAAAATGGTGATTGAGGGAGGTAAGCATTGGATTTGTCTAGTCTTTAGTTTAAGCACAATTACTTCCCTTTTTTGTAGGCTACACCTCTTTCTCTCTCTCTCTCCCTCTCTCTTGTTGTCTCTCTCTCTATCTTGTTCTCTCTCTCTCTCTCTCTCTTGTTGTCTTCTCTCTATCTTGTTCTCTCTCTCTCTCTATCTTGTTCTCTCTCTCTCTCTCTTGTTGTCTCTCTCTATATCTTGTTCTCTCTCTCTCTTGTTGTCTCTCTCTCTATCTCGTTCTCTCTCTCTCTCTTGTTGTCTCCTCTCTATCTTGTTCTCTCTCTCTCTCTTGTTGTCTCTCTCTCTATCTTGTTCTCTCTCTCTCTATTGTCTCTCTGTCTATCTTGTTCTCTCTCTCTCTCTGTCTTTCTCTCTTTTCCTCCCATTAATATGTATTCATCTCTCAGATAATCCTTTTCCCCCATAAAAAAAAAGAAAGGCTTAAGGCTTATGTATTCACAGCATATTACAGATTATATGTGCAGTAAAGGGGCCGGGTGCGTTGGGGAAATTCTTTAAGATAAATCATATAATTTTGCAATTTTATGATATTTTATGATATTTTTGTGACTTCGTTTTCCGTGTTTTACAAAACTAAACGAAAAGAGCCAAACAGAAGTTTGAATTTTTCATTGAAACTTACCATGGAACTAACTTTAAAGTTGCGTTTGATCTTACTTTAGAATTGAACATTGATCTTACTTTAGAATTGAACATTGATCTTACTTTAGAATTGAACATTGATCTTAACTGTTTACTTACCTGTTCACTTACCTTTTCACTTTCATGTTCACTTACCTGTTCATTTACCTGTGAGATGACCTTTTGAATGACCTTTCCATTAATTTTTTAACTCAGGCGGGCGTTTGGCCGAGCCGGATGACTGCTCACCGAGACTGACTACTGTAAGACTCAACTTCTCCAACGCTGACTCCAAAGTGGTCCACTTCCCCCGCTGTACCAAGATAGAGAGGTGTGGCGGCTGCTGCTCATCTGCTAACCTGGAGTGTGTCCCAGCGTACGCAGAAAGGGTCAGCCTAAAGGTAACCTAATTAAGATTTTAAAACTTTTTTTAAAAGATAAAGATAATTTAAAATATCATTATGTCAGATTAAAATCTTTGATCTGATTTGTCTAGTCTTTAGTTTAAGCACAATTACTTCTTTGATTTTAAAAAGTTACGGTTTCCCACCTGAAGGTTGTTTTTTTTAAATTCGGATGGAAGGAGTAGAGTTGGTGTACTTTAGCTGAAAGAGTTTCAATGGGACGATTGTTAAACACACAAAATATTCAACGGAAAGTAAAATTTCAGAAACATTTTAATTGAAACTTAATTACTTTATTAATATCGTATGGGCAAAATCTTCAGATACAAAAATTAAAAACAAAAGTTTCAATTTCAATTTTGAATATTTAAATATTATAATCTTTATAAACCATAATTTGTTGTTGTTTTTTTTAAACAATCAAATTTTTGTCTTGCTGAAGGTGGTGAAAGCGGAAATGCAGACACCAGGATCAAGTCACATGACCTACACCGGCTTCTCCACAGTCATCGTCGACCGTCACGTGACATGCCGAGTCCAGTGCAGCTTAAATGAGCAGAAGTGTGGACCACTGAAGACCTTTCTACAGAATCAGTGCAGCTGCAGGTGTAAGGAGTACCGCAGGTGCCAGTCCCCACACATATGGGACCCCGAAGGCTGTCAGTGCAAGTGTGCTGTGGAGCAGAACTGCTGTCCTCAAGGGGGCCCTTGTCAGCTTGTTTTAAACCCAAGCACATGCGAGTGAGTTCAGTTTTATTTATCTAGTCATTCTTATGCATGTGAAGAATGTGTAGATACACTTCATACTTCATGTTCATCATAACGTAAATGGAGAATACAAAATAGCAAAAATAGCCAGCTTTCAATTTTTTTTTATATATATAAAAAAAAACAATCACAGTCATTTTAATCAGTCTTTAACTATCAATTTTAGATTTTAATTTTTGTCTATCAATATATCAACACCAGGTGGCAGCACTCATCATCACTCTTAATGAACAATTTCTAGATGATAAAAAATTAAATTTGCACATGAACCATCTCCTTTCACAGGTGCGTGCTTGATGGCAAAGCTGTCATTGCATCCAACAACAACTTGACAGAGGCGCAAATGGCCCAATACAGAGAGAACCAAGCCAATGCCAATAACAGCAGCAACGCCAGCTCCTCTGAAGAGGAAACAGTTGTGGAGACCACTCCTGCCGCCACCACCACAGTGCCGACCACGGCCACTACAACAGGGGGCTGCACTGCTCAAACCACCACCTGCCCCCCCCCACTTACAACTGAGCTGGAATCAAAGAGAAGGAAGGTGCACCTGCCGATTCAGAAACCGGCTGCAAACATTGTTGAGAAATCCATAACCTACACCAAACAGATATACAATTTTTACAAGTGTTGATGTGTACATTTTGTTTTGCCTGGAGACATCTTGCAATCCTGTAGGCAGTTGAAAATGATGTTGTTGATATTTATTTTTAACCCTGATAAGAAATGACAATAGACTTCTATATTCTCCACACCCCTTTGCATATATTTATATTATTTATATAAATATATACAGGACACAATCCTAATTAAGAAAAGTTTACTGAACAAAGTTTTGGAAATCAATTTAACAGACAAGCAATGTCAACTTGTAGACTGGCTGATGTTTTACCCAAAGAATTTCTTTTTAATTATTTGGTTTCAGTTGGTTTTGGTCTTCCTCCAGACACACATAAAGTCAAAATTGTGAAGAAAATGTCTTACTCTTATCTTGACCTGTTTAATGAGAATGTCTTACTCTTATCTTGACATGTTTAATGAGAATATCTTACTCTTGTCTTGACCTGTTTAATGAGAATGTCTTACTCTTATTTTGACCTATTTAATGAGAATGTCTTGCTCTTATTTTGACCTATTTAATGAGAACATCCCAATCTTACCAAGACTGGTTTGACCTATTTAATGAGAATGTCTCAATCTTATCAAGACTGGTTAAATGAGAATGTCTCAATCTTATCAAGACTGGTTTATTGAGAATGTCTCAATCTTATCAAGACTGGTTTAATGAGAATGTCTCAATCTTACCAAGACTTTGATGAGAAATCTGCATCAACCTGCAGAAGGCAATTTATGAAATATGGAAATTATTTCGAGTGGTTATTAGGTGGTGTTTTTTTATGTCAGATAAATAGGCAAGGTGTTCTTAATGGGGTACCAACTTTGTGATAAGGTGCCATCTAAACTGTGGTGTTACACAAGCCTTGGATCAATTAAAATCTTGGAAAATTGATAGGGCATTGAGCGTGATAACGGTAGAGATTTTAGAGATTTCCAACTTTCGCCCCATTAAGTAGCATATTATAAGAATTGTTAAAAACAAGACAAAATTTGAGATCCCTTGTTTTAAAAAAAGGCATTGATGAGAACCTTTTTTTAAAAATATATATATTTTGATATCAGTGGTCTTTGATGATGAAATGCTGTTTGTGGAACTAAATCTTTCATTGCTACTTTTACAATGTTTTCATAATTATGTCAGTCGTTCATGACAAGCAGCCTGGATTTGAAGGAAAGAAAATGAAGTAAAATGTATTACACATTTTTTTTTCTGTTGCTTAATTACATTGAATTTAAACTGTGTTAAAGTGTCTATTCATTTAATCCTATACATATATATATATTTGTGTGTGTGTGTGTGTGTATATACATACATAAATATATATCTATATGTTTGTGTCTATATTTTTGTACACATACATACATATTTCTCCTTGTCTTACAGAATATATTTTTCTCATTTCTTTAAAAACCAAAACAATAATTGTAAATGGCAATATTTACTAGTAGACAAGACAATCTGTATCGTTTCTTTAACGCGTTTTTTTATTGGGCACTCCATGCACAAGAAAAACTAGATGACTGCTTGAATTGCTGGCAAATAAAGAATTTTGTAAATTTTTAGTGTTTTTTGTGAGCTTTACCTAAATATGCATTTTGAAAATAATAAAAGCTGATTGAAAACAAATTTTAAAAATATATTTTTGTCATTGCAAGTCTTTAATATAGGTTTTAAAGTCACAAATTCAACCTACTAAAAGTCAGCTCCCAGAGGTCAAAGTGCACACAAAAATAGCCTTCATAGGTCAGCCTACAAGATGTCAGTCCTCAAATTTTCGCTTATACGAATTAAACCTACACAAGATTTTTCTTCATAAATCATCTTACACAAATTCACTCAATAGTGAAGTAAAACTCTTACATTGTCTGCATTTTGTTCCTCACAAAGTAGAAGAGGCGTTTACATTTGGCATTAGCTTCAGTTGCATTGAATTGATACATCTTACAACTGAATTGATACATCTTACAACTGGATTGATTCATCTTACAACTGGATTGATTCATCTTACAACTGGATTGATACATCTTACAACTGAATTCAAAAATTCATTTAACCCAGGTCAAATGTTTTTAGCTACTTAGTTTTCCTTATAAATAATAAATAAGACAATGAACAATAAGACAATGAACAATAAGACAATGAACAATAAGACAATGAACAATAAGACAATGAACAATAAGACAATGAACAATAAGACAATGAACAATAAGACAATGAACAATAAGACAATGAACAATAAGACAATGAACAATAAGACAATGAACAATAAGACAATGAACAATAAGACAATGAACAATAAGACAATGAACAATAAGTTTTATTTCTGGATTCTAATTTTTCATCCGTTTTAAGCAATCTTTTTTCTTACCTATCTTTTTAGAAGCACCATCTTCAGCACCAAGTATTATATTTAACATTGGTATAACAGTATTATTGACATCTAAGTACATTATAATTATTTTTTCCTTGGTTTTAACAAATATTTATCTATCTTTGGTGGTAGGGGTTCTTTCTAAAATGATTAACAGTAAACATTAAAATGTGTTCAGCAAAATTCCCTTTATCAATAATATCTTATCTAAATTATGAATACACTGTACTGCCTCACCGTCTCTCAAAGGTGATTCATCAATTTGCACTAAGAATACATTCGTTTTCAGCTGTTCAACAAGTTGAATAGCTCAATATTTTCACTCAATTTGTCTATTCATCTTCTGCCAAAAGTGTCATAGTATAGTATGGTATAGCTTTCAAGACTTTATAATTTTTTTAAAATTTTGTTTACAGTTCTAAGAATTCCTAATAATGGTTTGATTAATTTCTCTTCTGTAGGATTGTATTTCCCCAGATTTATCGATGAGTGGGGAAATAGTAAGATTGACAGTTGCAATATGGAAGGCAAAAAGAGACATGAATATTGCTCTTTTGTGTTTCTTCTTTTTTAAAAAAATCTTTAAAAGTAATTCAAAACTGAAGTAATTTGAGCACTTTGTCTCGCTTTCAAACGCAGGTCAAAAATTTCTCATTTCATTGCTAGTTGGTCAAGCAATGTTGGCATGAAAGACAAAATTTAAGTATTTCTCCAAATACTTAAGGATCTTTTTTACTTTTTTTTTACTTAGCTTGCACAATTCATTTTACTGTGGGCTCTTAGAGATAAAGATAAGATCAAATAAAAACTTTAAATTATCATGCTGTATCATCATCATCATCAATGCAATAAGTCGATTTTTAATCAATTGGAGATTTTAGCGTCTAATATGAAATATTACAATACACACTGAACAATCAACAAAAAATCATATAACTGCACGGATTAAATCAATGATTTGGATTAGTGATCAATGATTAAATACACACTGTAACATTCGATCATGAAGATATCTGTAGTCAGCTTTGGTTTGACTTAGCGAAGATAATTTTAAATGAAAGATTAATTTATTTTTTAAAAATATGTTTGATAATGAACTATTATAAATAATATGCACGGTGGCAAGTCATGAATTCGAATCTTTGTGAAGGCAGGGGTTTGTTCCCATGGCCACCCAGCTCCAATTAGACACCTGCCATTTCTTAGGCTAATGAAGGCGGCTGTGTATTGTGCCACACATTCACCTCATACCCATAGCATTGTTTGTGTGTTCTTGTAAGAATGGTGGACTCAAGAATCGTCTGTAGAGAAGATTTTTAAAAAATAAAAACTTAATATTATTATTTTTTGTGTGTCGCATAACCTCGTGGTCGTAGGGGATTCAAATGTTTCCATTAGAACTTCCTCGGGGCTTGGTAGACTTGGTGGCGCCAATCTCATCTCCAAGTCAGCGGATGACTTCTTAGCGATAGATCCCACGCACCTAAGCTTGTGAGGTGAGCGCACCCCTGACTTCGCTATCCAGCCGCCCATGTTATAATTAATAGCTTGTTGTTTTTTTTAAATTAATTTAATTCTTATTTTCCTTCAATTATAATTTCACTCTCCCTTTCGACATTCTTTATTTAAATATATATATATATATATATATATTAGGGCTGTTAACGATTAGTTTAAATTTAATCGTTAACTTTTGAAAAATTAACGATTAATTAATCATTAATTTCGATTAAAGCAAAAAAAAATTATGACGTCATAAGTAACACTTAATAAAACGTTCTTGTTGAAAATCTAAATAACACTGGAATGTCTCTTTTATATGTCATCTTTTAACCAACTACGCAAAAAGACAAGTGTGTCAGTGTTGACATTAATTGTGATGACATAAGTGATGAGCGGGTCTATTTGACAATATAACCAGCCGAGCTAAACAATCGTTCACATCGCTTTAGATTGTCTCAGCAGAAGTTTCTGATACTGAAGTGGATGTTTGGTTTGCAGGTTATATGTAAGCGAAATGTTAGAACCATTGTAGCAATGTTTCCTTTAAGCAGCGCGGCTGCTCGGCTATTTGACCGACGCCACGCAGGAGTTTAAAATCACCGCACAGCAAATTTTGTAAAATATTGCACAAAAAATGGACGTTGTGCAACTTTGCACACGAATTTTTTTTAACTTTGCACACGGACCAACGAAGCTTATCCCTAGAGGGAACATTGCATGGTAGGCAAACGGTTTCTCTCAATGGACACAACAGCCTTTATCAACATTTTGAACATTCACGGCAATCAATAGTTTAAAACCAAAATGTTCGTGTAATCGTCCGGAAATTTGTTTGTATATATCGGCCGAGATATTTCACTTTTTTACTTCCAGTACATTTAAAAGTGGTGGTTGGATTAATCGTTAAAAAAATGTAACAATTAATCGAGAAATTAATCGTTAATTTCCGCAGCCCTTATATATATATATATATATATATATATATATATATATATTTAAACTTATATCATTAGCAGCTGTCTCCATTGTCCCCAGGAATGACCCCTGTGTTAGAGTGGTCAGCATTCCAGTGCTTGGAGTTACAGCCAAGTGCAGATCTGTTGACCAACACTAGAGTCATCAACGATAACCCGGTTCAAGACAATAACATAGTTTTTAAACTTCCTCGATCAACGAAGGTGAAAACACAAAATCAACAAAATTCTTGTTTCATGGTTTTTAATTCAGGAAATAATATGAAATTTTACTGATAGTAAGTTGGGTGTTCAGCTGGAAAATAGTAATTTGGAGGGAAGGGGGGGGGGCGCGTAAATATAATTTTTGGATGGAGGGTAAAAAGATGGAGGGGGGGCAGTGGCGTAGCTAGAACTTTTGCCGCCCGGGGCGGTCTCCAATTTCCAGCCCTATTTAGGGGCCGTACATAGATGACGTCACCACCGGAAGGGGGTGGAGGGGGGTCATACATTTGTGAAGATGAGTAACGAGGGGAGTGTTTAAGAAATCTGACGTCACGTCAAAACGCGCAACTTTAAATAAAATTTCCACTTAAATATTTGATTACTGACACTATTTAATGACGTTTGTAAAACGCGTGGTACGATACTAGAGTGCAGCCTTACACTAAAAACATAGATAAATGGAAAAATAATGATTTGAAACATGCTCATTTTCCAATAGGAATTGCGGGTTTTAAGGTGGGGGTGGGGTGTCAAAGCTTTGTTACGTCATATTGAAGAAGGGGTTTAAGTTTTTGTGACGACGTATGGCGAGGGGGGAGGGGGTAAAATTCAGCCAAATCGCCTGACCTCATTTATGGACGGCCACTTAGTCGATTATATAATGGCTTTTATAAACTAATGAACATGAATAAATAATTGTCATTGAAACGAAGTAGAATCTATAGGTGGGGAACATATTTAATATTTATGTAAGCAGTAATACAATGTGACAAAACGTATTCCAAATTTAAACCCCAAAAAACATTACCAAACAAAGAAATTGCATACATTAGTATTATTAAACCTATTTATACATTTACTTTCCTAAATTTCATAATAGAAAAATCGTGTATTATGCCATCGAAATTTAAATTATTTGTAATATCTTGTTCTATGGACAATATTGCAAGATTTTGTTGTCTTAAATCCCTCATTGTGGAACAAAGATATTTTTTTTTATCAACTTGAGTTTGGAGAAGCTACTGTCACAACTAGCGACACTGATAGTAATTATTGAAAGAATTCATAGCAAAATTGCAATGTTGGGTACATAATTGTCCAATCTATACTGTTGAATAAATTTTAATATATCAAAAGGGCCTCCTCCCCGTTTTTTATAACATAATGCCTCTTCTTGTAGTGTAGGTACAGCCATAAAACTTGGAAACTTTTTCTGTCAATATTGAATTTGTTCGTTCTTTATCAATGTCAATAAAGTAATTTATTTGATGTTCAAATTCTTCATTTAGTAGGTTACATTGTATTATGCACGAATATTTTCTTGCGAGGACATGTAACTCATCAAAGCGTTCTTTTATAATTCCATCCACGGACAAAAACATTATGTTGTACTTCTTGTTCTAAAGATAGAACCACGTCTTCTTAATTTCCCCCACTCGTATTTTGTTATCCTTCTAACTCAGCGTTCAGTTGATATCTCTAACTCTTCACAATTTTATGGGCTGATATAACAGCTTTTTCTATTACTATTAGCACATCTCTTTGTTCCGTGAAATGGATTTGCATTAATTTTAAAAAATGACGGGTTCCCATAATTGAGATAACATAGAAAAGAAAAATATTGCTTTGAATTGAGTAAAAATTCCAGCATCTGGTCTCGTTTTACTAGTTACTTCTTCAGAGGTTAATTTTTCCAAGACCCTTGAAATTTTAAAGGAGGTCTTTTTCGAAATTATTTATGCCTATTGTTGTGTTTATTTACGGAGAAATTTGAATATTATCATATTCTTGTCGTATATGTAAATAATTTTCCATAAAATAGACGAACTCAAATTATTTACACATTACTTTAATTGGATATGCTTAACATTTTTAATTAATAACCGTATTTTAATGACAAACACAAATTATTTGTGCTACTCTAATGCAATAAAAACAAAATACATTTAATTTTTAAAAACTTACCTTACAATAATTTTCTGTAAAACGGAAACAGTAATATCTATTTTACTTGCAAGTTAAACACAATATTTTAACCACCATGCCTTGTAGATACTTGTTCGCGCATCATTCTGCAAATGTCGAAGCCCCACGCGGATACAGGCGTAGTGATATTAATAGCACTTATTATTTGGCCCAGCGCCGATGTGTTTTTTGTGTAGTTTTCTTATGAAAGCGTCATCTGTGATATATACCACTTAATTTTCAAAACAAATTGGTACCTTTTTTGAGCGATTAAAAATTTTTTTGAACGGTTTTAAGTTAGTTATATTATCCACTATGTAATCAAAAAATATTTTGCGAATCCGTTATTTAAGACTCGAAAGTACGAGTATTTTTGTTTCACTCGGGTTCCCCCCCCCCTTCAAAAGAAAAAGGGCGGTTGTCAGAAATGGTTGTACTTTTCAAGTGCCCATAAATGCCACCTCTAAATCTGTGCCACCCGGGCGTACCGCCCCCTCCGCCCCCACTAGCTACGCCACTGTGATAGTATATTCGGTCCAGCGGTGATGTTTTCTTTGTGTTGTTTTCTTATAAAACGTGACCTGTGACGTATACCGATTCATTTTCAAAACAAATCAATACAAATTTTTGAGCGATTTTAACTTTTTTAAACGGTTATGCGTTAGTTTTAACAAACGGTATGTAATCAAAAAAATGTTGTGAGAATCCATTAATTACGACTCGAAAGTACGAATATTTTATTTTCACCCGGGTTTTCCCCCTTCACAAGAAAAAGGGCGGTTGTCCGAAATGGCTGTTCTTTTCAAATGCCCTCAAATGCCGCCCCCTAAATGAGTGCCGCCCGGGGCGGACCGCCCCCACCGCCCCCTCTAGCTACGCCACTGGGGAGGGGCATAGAACAGGGTGAATTCTCTACATGCCTACCTAATCCTAGAGCATCAATTAATGATCGATTCCCAGTTGTTAAATGTCTCATAGAAAAAGTAAATTTTCCTTCCCACCAGTTCCCACCATGTAAAATAAATAATATAAAAGCCCAAGTCACAGGTTGGATGTGGAACGCTGAGGAACGATGTACAACAGTCTATAGAAGTTAAAAAATCGCGTGTTGATTAGCACTGTAAAAATATTTAATATGACGTCATTGTTTGATCTTATATTTAATAAAAGGTGTGCATCAAAAGGTGTGCAAATTAATTACAAATTAAAGACGCGCTGTAAAAAATATATTATATGACGTAATTGTTTTAGCTTATATCTTAATTTTGGAAAAGGGAGCGATGTAAAAATAGGATTTCAGGATTTATAATTATAAAATTATTAAAATACTTTGTGTACATTTCAGGAAGTTTAATATGTCGTATTTATTTATTATAAGTTACTTGGGATTTTGACAAAAAAAGTGGGCGCCATAGGCGCCCTAAAGCCGGTGTGGGCGCCGTAGGCGCCCTACAACCCCTAGTACATAATAATCAGAGTCAGTTTTACGTCATTCAGAATATTTTAATCTAATAAGTCTAAAGTCTAATAAAGCTATTCACCACATTCATGAGAGTTCATTGAACTCATCCTGTCAAACAGAACCCATCCCAGGTAAATGATCAAAATGCCTTCAACACCACGCTGCTTCCAGTAGAGAGAGAGAGGGAGGGGGGAGCAAAGTTTAGTACTCTTGTAAAAAATAAATAAACCATTTCCAATATTTTCATTTTTAAAAAAACTTTGTTAAGTGAATGTGTATTATTTCCCTTTACCAATATTAAATAATACCCCATCATCAAGGCAATTATTTCATTTAACAGCTGATGGTGGAAATGGATTCACCACAACACTGTTGGCAATTATAATCACAGAAATTATGATTAATTTTTAAAAAAATAATTGAAACTTTGTATGTCAAATTAATGAAATAAGTGTATATAAGGTAGAAGGTATAAATTGTGTCAGTTGATTAATCCAAAAGTTTCAGACTTGAGTGTCAACAGTATATAGTCATGAGTGTACAATTATGAGCACCCATTGTGTACAATGGACAGACATGAGTGTCAACAGTATATAGTCATGAGTGTACAATTATGAGCACCCATTGTGTACAATGGACAGACATGAGTGTCAACAGTATATAGTCATGAGTGTACAATTATGAGCACCCATTGTGTACAATGGACAGACATGAGTGTCAACAGTATATAGTCATGAGTGTACAATTATGAGCACCCATTGTGTACAATGGACAGACATGAGTGTCAACAGTATATAGTCATGAGTGTACAATTATGAGCACCCATTGTGTACAATGGACAGACATGAGTGTCAACAGTATATAGTCATGAGTGTACAATTATGAGCACCCATTGTGTACAATGGACAGACATGAGTGTCAACAGTATATAGTCATGAGTGTACAATTATGAGCACCCATTGTGTACAATGGACAGACATGAGTGTCAACAGTATATAGTCATGAGTGTACAATTATGAGCACCCATTGTGTACAATGGACAGACATGAGTGTCAACAGTATATAGTCATGAGTGTACAATTATGAGCACCCATTGTGTACAATGGACAGACATGAGTGTCAACAGTATATAGTCATGAGTGTACAATTATGAGCACCCATTGTGTACAATGGACAGACATGAGTGTCAACAGTATATAGTCATGAGTGTACAATTATGAGCACCCATTGTGTACAATGGACAGACATGAGTGTCAACAGTATATAGTCATGAGTGTACATGGCATTCAGAAATAATAAGTCATTGCATGTTTGTTTCAGCTGTAATTCCATTTAACAGCAGGTGAGTGTAGCAGTGCAAAGGCTTATCAAAATAACAAATAACGGTAACAAGTACTTAACAGAAAAAAAATCATTTTTATAATTTATTTAAATTTTTATTGTCATTGGCTAATGATTTGGGCTATAAAAAAAAATTAAACAGGCTTTTAGGGGAAATATTTGTTAGATTTAGAGTCTTTTTGACATATCAATTAGATTTGAAGTATTCCAGGCCCTGATTCTGTTTTGCCAAAAACAACTTTTATCACTGTCACTACAACTAACCTATGGTCACTTGGTTAGTGTAAAAGTTGTTAGTCAAATGTCACTAGACATCTGCCATGAAAGATATGTGATTTTATTTTTAAAAAATAAAATTTTGAAAGCTGTATTATTCCTAAGATTGCAAAGGGGAAAAACTTTTTTTTTGACCATGTGAATAATTCTGAATCCAGAGATCTGGGTGGTTAAAAGAAATAAGTGATGTGAATAGTTTCAATGGGATTACATGTATGTAGATGGTATTGGTGTGATTACATGTATGTAGATGGTATTGGTGTGATTACATGTATGTAGATGGTATTGGTGTGATTACATGTATGTAGATGGTATTGGTGTGATTACATGTATGTAGATGGTATTGGTGTGATTACATGTATGTAGATGGTATTGGTGTGATTACATGTATGTAGATGGTATTGGTGTGATTACATGTATGTAGATGGTATTGGTGTGATTACATGTATGTAGATGGTATTGGTGTGATTACATGTATGTAGATGGTATTGGTGTGATTACATGTATGTAGATGGTATTGGTGTGATTACATGTATGTAGATGGTATTGGTGTGATTACATGTATGTAGATGGTATTGGTGTGATTACATGTATGTAGATGGTATTGGTGTGATTACATGTATGTAGATGGTATTGGTGTGATTACATGTATGTAGATGGTATTGGTGTGATTACATGTATGTAGATGGTATTGGTGTGATTACATGTATGTAGATGGTATTGGTGTGATTACATGTATGTAGATGGTATTGGTGTGATTACATGTATGTAGATGGTATTGGTGTGATTACATGTATGTAGATGGTATTGGTGTGATTCAGTTTGTGTGTTTGTACTCATTGCTACATGTATGTAGATGGTATTGGTGTGATTCAGTTTGTGTGTTTGTACTCATTGCTACATGTATGTAGATGGTATTGGTGTGATTCAGTTTGTGTGTTTGTACTCATTGCTACATGTATGTAGATGGTATTGGTGTGATTCAGTTTGTGTGTTTGTACTCATTGCTACATGTATGTAGATGGTATTGGTGTGATTCAGTTTGTGTGTTTGTACTCATTGCTACATGTATGTAGATGGTATTGGTGTGATTCAGTTTGTGTGTTTGTACTCATTGCTACATGTATGTAGATGGTATTGGTGTGATTCAGTTTGTGTGTTTGTACTCATTGCTACATGTATGTAGATGGTATTGGTGTGATTCAGTTTGTGTGTTTGTACTCATTGCTACATGTATGTAGATGGTATTGGTGTGATTCAGTTTGTGTGTTTGTACTCATTGCTATGTTAGAGAATGTATTTGTTTTGGATGACATTCATTGTTGAAGTCAATGTCACCAAAGCCTCAGCTACTAATTACATTCATTGTTGAAGTCAATGTTACCAAAGCCTCAGCTACTAATTACATTCATTGTTGAAGTCAATGTTACCAAAGCCTCAGCTACTAATTACATTCATTGTTGAAGTCAATGTCACCAAAGCCTCAGCTACTAATTACATTCATTGTTGAAGTCAATGTCACCAAAGCCTCAGCTACTAATTACATTCATTGTTGAAGTCAATGTCACCAAAGCCTCAGCTACTAATTACATTCATTGTTGAAGTCAATGTTACCAAAGCCTCAGCTACTAATTACATTCATTGTTGAAGTCAATGTTACCAAAGCCTCAGCTACTAATTACATTCATTGTTGAAGTCAATGTCACCAAAGCCTCAGCTACTAATTACATTCATTGTTGAAGTCAATGTCACCAAAGCCTCAGCTACTAATTACATTCATTGTTGAAGTCAATGTCACCAAAGCCTCAGCTACTAATTACATTCATTGTTGAAGTCAATGTCACCAAAGCCTCAGCTACTACTTATCTAATTTGAAATTATTGATACATGGGTTTAAAATAATTGAGAAAACATGGCCCATTAAAATATATATTTAAGATTTCATTCATCTTTAGCTAGCACATCACAGAAGTAACATCATATAACATAAAATGTAGAATATATTCCCTGCTGCATTACAAGAGGTTAACAAAATTACATGTACACAAAATAATTTGGTTGAAAATCTCCCTGGGTAAAAGGTTTATGCAGGAGTATATACTTACATATTTACATATATTTTTAGGTGTACAGTTAGAGGTTTAAATCCAAAGATTATTTATGATGGTGCACGATGGAGAAAATACAAGAGGCCAGAAGGCACTTAAATATTCCAAATTTGAATTTTAAAAAAAATTACAAGCATGATAAGTTAAAAGAGGTGATTTTTTTCTTACACGATCTCTATATTTCAGAGGAAAATAAATGAGTATGCTTTTTATGTATCAACCATAGTGACATTGTTATTGAAATGAAATTTAGTCATAGAGGGAGATACTGTTATATCCATAAATAACATCATGATCCATTCATCACACTGACATCTTCACTTACTCAAGTTAATCACAGTATAAGCTATTACATCTTTTTAAAAAAATAACAATTCATAAACAATTATGATGAAAGACCTAATATAAAGCTGCCAAGTATAACTAAAAGTATGCAAAGTAAAGTGTATGACTCTTATAAACTAATGCGTTCAGAAATTGGTTGAAAAACAATCTCATAAAGAAGTTTAGAAGTGGGCTGGTAAAACTATGACCCACACACAGTCCACTGAAATACTTTATGCAGTGATGAGAGAAATAGCCAATCAGTAATAAAGAGTTGTTAGTGCAGTAACTATCTAAAAACTAAAAAGAATATAAACATTTTACAATTCTGTCTTTAATTATCTTCAATTCTGTTAAGTAGTCCGACCATTTGTGTAAAATTCTAAATTATTTTAAAAGTATCGTTATCCCAATGAAATAGATCTATTTCCATGTGGTCCTTGTCATACAAGTGGTTTGTAAACCCAGGATTCAGAGAATTATCATATATTGAATATTTCATTCTTATACCCAACCTTAATTCATATTGCAGGTAGTTCCTTCAATCTTACAATTGGTCAAGATTATTTAACACTATTGTTAAGAAGAATATTGGGAGATTTTAAGTATTTTAACCTAAGAAAACAAAAATATGAAGAGATAAAAATTCTACAATGAGCGGAATTCTTTTTAAAAAACTTGTTTAAATAAATATAAAATAGCCATGCATAGCAAAATTAATTCCAATTATTTAAATCTTTAAAGTAAATTGTCATCAAGATGTATAGTTAAGGGACGTCAAAGCTGGCAATTTATGTTTTAATGTGTCAACACATTACTCTAAACAAAATGAGCTATAGGAAAACATTTTCACACACTAGATAAACTATATTTACAGTCAAACAAATTATTATGTTTCCCCATTTATAAAAGCTGCTTCTAATAACTCATCAATCTCAGACATATATCATATATTTAAAGGCTTATTCAATAAAAGTACAATAGCTCAACACACACAAAAATGTTTACCTTCAAAAACATGGCGTCATCATTATGAATAATATTCATCTTAATTATATTTTACACTAGAAGATCTTTTTGGCTGATCGGGGAAATCTGTCTATGCATGGACATCAAATATAAGGGCAGTTGTTCTATATTAAAATATAAGGACAGTTATTCTATATTAAAATATAAGGACAGTTGTTCTATATTAAAATATAAGCACAGTTGTTCTATATTAAAATATAAGGACAGTTGTTCTATATTAAAGTGGAAATGTGAGATGACATTTTAGTCTGACATAACTGCTCATCTCAATGATTTGAACCTACAGTTCTAGGGACAGGACCACTTAACGCTGTATGCCTGATGGATGCAGTGAAGGCATTTCAATTGACTCTGTGACTATGAGAGACACAAATGCTACAATGCAGCTTGTCTCATTTTTCTTATACAGATGGAGCAAATAGAGCAGCAGTGTAGTGGGACACTAAAAGTACAACACTGAGAGGCTGGGAGGCTGAGAGGCCTTCACCAAACTCATTTCATCCCAAAGGAGATGTCCCAGTTTCGTTAATTTTAAAAATTTAGTCTTGATGATTTGTTGCTTGCACATGTCTGTCTATGTAAGCAGATGTTTGCACATGTCTGTCTATGTAAGCAGTTGTCTTCTCTTTTTATGCAGATTTATAAAACATTGACACGGATGAACACATGCAATAAATCATGAAAATTTAAATGACAGAAAATTATTTGTGCAAAAAATAACAAAAACTTTCAAGTACAAAATTTTTTATGAAAGCACTTGAAAGTGCTTTGAAGTTAACCATGAAATTAGATTATCATAAAGAGAAATGATTCAAAACAAATATTTCTGTATGTATCAGAAGAAAACAACTTCAATTAGAAAAACAAGAGTTGAGAAATCAATTTGAATAGTTGGGAAACAAAATTAATAACAATATTTACAACACGTGTTTATATAATTTATAAACCGGTAATTGAAATATTATTACAAGTCAAGTTTATAGTTATAGGGCACATTATTAATGGGTTGTCATTTTAAACCTTTATGGAGCTCATAAGAACAAAAACAAATTAAACCATCTTGAAATCTCTTGCATGTTAAAGTTTCGGTTATTTGATGCAGTAAAAAATTAGGGTCCTTGACCTTTTATCAGTTACAATTATGAAATTAAAAATAAAGCAACAATAAAGAGGGACCAACCCAAGTTGATTTTAAAAAACAGTAAATATTCTTGGTTAACAAAAAAAATGTAATGACATTATAATAAGATTTCTTTTTCTGAAGAGCATATGTGGTGCTTTAAAAATAAGATGAATATAGAGTTTAACATTTATAGCTAGCAGTGCCATTCAAGAAGAACAAGTGGTTGAAGTCACCAGCCCAGCAAACACAGATTTATTAACTATATATACACTATAACACAATAACTTTGCTGCTCCAACAAAGTGAGTTCATAGGCAATTTCTTAAAGATAATGTTTTAATTGTGCGTACATTATAATGTTTTAATTGTGCGTACATTATAACGGCCATTCCTAAACAGGAAATTGTTGTCATGAAATAATTATTTAAAAACAACAACACACACAAACATATATGTGAAATCATTTTAACAAAATTCATTATTTTGTAAAAAAAATGTTTTTTTCCCCAACAACATAACATTTAGAGATTTGCCATTAAATGATTCAGTAAATATTGATATGGTACTGGCCACCTGTTTAAAGCAAAAACTTCTAGTCTTACCACCTTCAAAAATTCTTTGTTTATACCAAACATATCTAGTCCTAAAGCCAATCTTCAAAAATCCTTTGTTTATACCAAACATATCTAGTCATAAAGCCAATCTTCAAAAATCCTTTGTTTATACCAAACATATCTAGTCATAAAGCCAATCTTCAAAAATCATTACTGGGAAGATTACACAAAGTAAATATGGGAATAAAAATTTATGAACAAAAACAAAAGATTTTATCGTCATAGAAGGTAACCTTTTTTTAAAAAAAACAAATTAAAAAGCCTTATATTTGAAAAAATAAATTAACTCTTTGTTTTCTTCTGATTCTGATTCACATTCACTTTCCAAAAACTTATCATCAGCAGATTCGGGGTAAAAACTAGAGCAGCTGCCATAAAATAAATGTTTTTAAAATACCAACATTTTCTGAAGTGTAAGTAAATTCTTATTTACAAAAATCTTAATAACTGGTACAGCACCACATGTAAAATATAAAACTAGATTTTACTAATGATTTATTTCATTGGAATCAATAAACAAACCATTTTTATTAGTATTAATGCAGCAAAATTGTACCTCAAATAATTATTTAAAGTAAAATCCACAGAAAATATTTTTAAAAATCACAATAAAGATTGAGCAGATAAGAAAACATATACAAAGACTTATAGTGTACATAGTGTAGGCATCAGGGAGAAAGAAAAAAGCTCATAAGATTTAACAATTTTAATGCCTGAATTCTTATTCCCATTTGTCTTCTATCTGCAGTGAATTCGTTGTTTCTTGATGAGAAAAACCAACTGATCCAAATCTGGAACGCCTCTGGTTTAAATTTGATTGACAACAATTCAATTGAAAAACAAGGTTCTTTGACTAGTTTTCAGAACTAACAACTGTTCTCATTGTTTTACGCAAAGTGATTCACCATCCAAGTAAGGGAGATAAACTAAATCCGTTGACCAAAGTAGACCTTCAGCATACCGGGAGATTTCTCCTCGAATCTGTGGATTGCAAACATTAAATTAAATTAAATTAACTTTTTATTTAGTCTTTCAGCATTTTTTGGGTCATTTTTAGCAGATGTTAATTTATGTTGGTGGTGAAAGCAGTACGGGTTAAATTGATATCTGTAAGCGTTTGCTTATCCCAAGCAAAGCCAAATGTGATTAGTCATGTTTGCTTTGGCTGGCAGAATGTTTGAAATAATTTCATCTACTTCATTCATTCTAATATTTGTCATATTCAATTAATGCCAACAACAAGAGATGTTGGACTGCAGTACAGCTAATAGAAAATGTAGTTATTTCAAATTTTGATAGAAAATATTGATTCTTTATTTAAGCAAAGTAAATAAATAAAAACTTTAATGTTGAAAATCCACCTTCTTGTTTACCATTAAATGTTGGTTATATTTTGTATTATTTTGTTTTCCCCAAAATGGGATCTCTGCCCCCAAAATGGGATCTCTGCCCCCCAAATGGGATCTCTGCCCCCAAAATGGGATCTCTGCCCCCCAAATGGTATCTCTGCCCCCAAAATGGGATCTCTGCCCCCCAAATGGGATATCTGCCCCCAAAATGGGATCTCTGCCCCCCCTATAATCTCATGGGATCCCAAAAATAACAATTCTTTTCTTTTAAAACCTATTAATTTACATCACAATGGTAAAAGTGTTTAATTCTTTTCTGTAAATGGATAGTTTACAGAGAACATTAAAACAAGTTTACACAGAAACCATAACAATCACATTAACAATCACATTAACAATCACATTAAAAATCACATTAACAATCACATTAACAATCACATTAACAATCACATTAACAATCACATTAACAATCACATTAACAATCACATTAACAATCACATTAACAATCACATTAACAATCACATTAACAATCACATTAACAATCACATTAACAATCACATTAACAATCACATTAAAAATCACATTAACAATCACATTAACAATCACATTAACAATCACATTAACAATCACATTAACAATCACATTAACAATCACATTATCATTAACAATCACATTATCATTAACAATCACATTAACAATCACATTAACAATCACATTAACAATCACATTAACAATCACATTAACAATCACATTAACAATCACATTAACAATCACATTAACAATCACATTAACAATCACATTAACAATCACATTAACAATCACATTAACAATCACATTAACAATCACATTAACAATCACATTTAAACATTTTACAATTGCAAATCTAAATGTTTATATTGTCCCCAAATGTGAACATTTTAAGTCAGTTGTTACCTACCTTAAACACCTTTACCTACCTTAAACACCTTTACCTACCTTAAACACCTTTACCTACCTTAAACACCTTTACCTACCTTAAACACCTTTACCTACCTTAAACACCTTTACCTACCTTAAACACCTTTACCTACCTTAAACACCTTTACCTACCTTAAACACCTTTACCTACCTTAAACACCTTTACCTACCTTAAACACCTTTACCTACCTTAAACACCTTTACCTACCTTAAACACCTTTACCTACCTTAAACACCTTTACCTACCTTAAACACCTTTACCTACCTTAAACACCTTTACATACCTTAAACACCTTTACCTACCTTAAACACCTTTACCTACCTTAAACACCTTTACATACCTTAAACACCTTTCTCGTAAGTGATTCATGATGGCAGGTTTAAGTATAGGGACGCCATCTTTACTATTGCGACCTCTCCCAGTCACAATGTTCAAAGAAGTATTCTTCTTGTCGGGCCTGATGCGGGACTCTGGTGGTATTGGATCAAAGAACACATTTGTGAGCATTTATTAATGCTTAATAATAGCAAGAATATTTTTATTTATTTTCTATTTAATAATTTACGTTAAAAAATTATTTTTATGTTACTAACGTATAGCAAAATTTATAAATAATTAAAATAATTCACTTAATTACATATGTGACAAAACAATGTATAATATTGGTAAGAAAATATTAATTTTTAGCTTTTTTTTTACCTTTTAAAATAAAATCAGTCATTTGAAACAAGTGGGTGAGAATTAAATTAACAGAATTGAGCCGGTTAAACTAACGAAGGGAGAGAAGTTTAAAATAATTTTAACATTTTCACATTGTAAACTGCAACCATAAGAAAGGTGGAGCCTACAGATAAAAACATTTTATCATCTACCTTCTTCCTTCATGGCAATGGCAAAGTTAACAGCACTGACTGCTTCATCCAGATGGTAGAAATGAAGATCTAATGTATTCTCCTTAGTCAACCTCTCTTTGCTGTCAATCAAAGTTTTAGTTTAAAAAGCCATAAAGTAAATAAAACATATATTTTGAAGCAATTGTTTTTTTCAATGACTTATTAAAGACATGTCATTGATTTAATGACTTATTAAAGACGTGTCATTAATTTAATGACTTATTAAAGACATGTCATTGATTTAATGACTTATTAAAGACATGTCATTGATTTAATGACTTATTAAAGACGTGTCATTGATTTAAAAGTTAATTTGTACAACAAACAATTTTTTAAATCCTTTCTGTTGTTTCAAATTGGATGAATTTGAAAAAATATAATTGGTAACTGAACTAAAAAATTACCCTTTTTCAAACAAAACCTCGGCAGCTCTTTGATTGGAATCTGATTCGTAACTTTTGTAGTCCTTGACCTGAGAAATAAATTCAAGAAAAACTTAAGATATTTTTTTAATTACAGGAAAATATTAAGATGCAGCAGGTGATCAACAGGCCTGCAAAGAAGTAAGTCTGCCAACAACAGAAGGTGACCAAAAGTTGGTGATGTACGGGAAGTAAGTCAGCCAACAACAGAAGGTGACCAAAAGTTGGTGATCTACGCAACAGAAGGTGACCAAATGTTGGTGATGTACGGGAAGTAAGTCAGCCAACAACAGAAGGTGACCAAAAGTTGGTGATCTACGCAACAGAAGGTGACCAAATGTTGGTGATGTACGGGAAGTAAGTCAGCCAACAACAGAAGGTGACCAAATGTTGGTGATGTACGGGAAGTAAGTCTACCAACAACAGAAGGTGACCAAAAGTTGGTGATCTACAGAACAGAAGTTGACCAAAAGTTGGTGATGTACGGAACAGAAGGTGACCAAAAGTTGGTGATGTACGGAACAGAAGGTGACCAAAAGTTGGTGATGTACGGAACAGAAGTTGACCAAACGTTGGTGATGTACGGAACAGAAGGTGACCAAAATTTGGTGATGTACGGAACAGAAGGTGACCAAAAGTTGGTGATCTACGGGAAGTAAGTCTGCCAAAAACAGAAGGTGACCAAAAGTTGGTGATCTACGGAACAGAAGGTGACCAAAAGTTGGTGATGTACGGAACAGAAGTTGACCAAACGTTGGTGATGTACGGAACAGAAGGTGACCAAAATTTGGTGATGTACGGAACAGAAGGTGACCAAAAGTTGGTGATCTACGGGAAGTAAGTCTGCCAAAAACAGAAGGTGACCAAAAGTTGGTGATCTACGGAACAGAAGGTGACCAAATGTTGGTGATGTACGGGAAGTAAGTCTGCCAACAACAGAAGGTGACCAAAAGTTGGTGATCTACAGAACAGAAGGTGACCAAAAGTTGTTGATGTACGGAACAGAAGGTGACCAAAAGTTGGTGATGTACGGATCAGAAGGTGACCAAAAGTTGGTGATGTACGGAACAGAAGGTGACCAAAAGTTGGTGATCTACGGAACAGAAGATGGCCAAAAGTTGGTGATCTACGGAACAGAAGGTGACCAAAAGTTGGTGATCTACGGAACAGAAGGTGACCAAAAGTTGGTGATCTACGGAACAGAAGGTGACCAAAAGTTTGTGATGTACGGGGTGAGTTGTATGACATGTATGACATGAATCTTGTCAGGACAGAAAGGTAAAAACAAAAAAATGGTAAATCCTAAAAAGCAGCCCCTTAAATTTAATGGAGTTTATGATTTTGGCTCTTTAGCAATTAGTATTGGAAAGCTCTGGTAGATTTAACACACACAGACATAAAACTGATTAAAGTCAATATTTCAGTTCACCTTTTGCCTATAGAATAGAGCTGCACCAGACATGCCCTCAGCCTGATATCTGGAGGCTTTCTCCTGGCATTCTCTGGCCAGTCCACGATAAAACTGGGCTTCATTACGAAGTTCTTCATAT
The DNA here is from genome assembly GCA_944989445.1 of Ampullaceana balthica. Lineage (NCBI taxonomy): Eukaryota > Metazoa > Mollusca > Gastropoda > Lymnaeidae > Ampullaceana > Ampullaceana balthica. The sequence goes on from CALYLW010000106.1 coordinate 417,385, forward strand.
GTCATAGGAGAAGCATATTCATCATTTCGTTCATAGACATCCTCAGGGAAAATGTACTGGAAGGTGCAATTGTAATAGGTTAAATAGAAGACATGAAGATAAAGGTTACAAGTATCAACTGTCAGGACATGTCAGGACACAATTATCAATCAAATCTCATACAAGATGATGGTACATGAAATAAAAGATTAAATTCTGATGTTTTGAGGAGAAGCATCAGAGGGATTAATCATTTAATTTCTAGTTCAGTTTTATGTAATTAATATTTGAAAACAATGCAATGGTTCCATATTTAAGACATTATAAATATTTAATGTAATGGTTTCATATGTAAGACATTATAAATATTTAATGAAATCGTTCCGTAATTGAGATGTTATAAACATCATGTTCTGCTAGAACAACATTGATCTATAAATAGAGTTCAGATTCTGTTCTTTATCCTATGGCAATATTTTACGCCATCTGCTAGTAAAACAATTTAGAAATCCCCACCTGACTGTAGTACTCCTCTCTGCTTCTCTCCTTGGCCTCCTCCATGATTTCCTCCTGCCTCTCCCTGGACATCGGGGCAGGTGAGATGTTGTACAGGTTTGCCAGGATCTTCACCGTGTCTTCCATGGAGTAGCTGTAGACAGATAGTTCCTGAAGTGATCAATATTAACTTCCCTTTCATTCAGACATTATATAGCTATAGATATCATTATTTTAACTTCCCTTTCATTCAGACATTATATAGCTATAGATATCATTATTTTAACATCCCTTTCATGTAAACATTATATAGCTATAGAAATCATTATTTTAAACAGATCTACACATGTCTTGTAAATCCAAAACTTTACAGAAGCCACAAAACAAAATATATTTTTAATTGAATACTTATTTAAAAAATTTCAGAAAAGATACTTTATTAAAAGCTTATATTTATGTCTTATTCACTCTGGGACACAATCATTTCTTTAAGACAGAAACACAAAACTACTTTAAGATTATGACTCAGCAGTTATTGACTATAGTTTACCCAGCAGTAATTCACTATAGTTTACCCAGCAGTTATTCACTATAGTTTACCCAGCAGTAATTCACTATAGTTTACCCAGCAGTTATTCACTATAGTTTACCCAGCAGTTATTCACTATAGTTTACCCAGCATTCATAAAGATGTCTTCCAGAAACTCTGGGCTCAGACTCGGGAAAAGCTCGGCCAATTTGTTTCTCTTTATCCTGGTGGCCAGGGCCTGGGTATCTCCGGTCAGTTCAAACAGCCGCATCTTATCAGGTAAAACAAATTTAAAATAAAAAAACTTTTATTGGGTGTAAAGTAATTCATTAACAAGATCACTTTATGGCCAGTTAAATGTCAGGAAATCATTTGTTCCCCTTTCCTCCTTTAACTATTTCAGTTCATCACAATCATTCAAAATGAACATTGTTAGGACAAGTCAAAGTTGGTCAAGTCAAAGTTGGACAAGTCAAAGTTGGTCAAGTCAAAGTTGGTCAAGTCAAAGTTGGTCAAGTCAAAGTTGGACAAGTCAAAGTTGGACAAGTCAAAGTTGGTCAAGTCAAAGTTGGTCAAGTCAAAGTTGGTCAAGTCAAAGTTGGTCAAGTCAAAGTTGGTCAAGTCAAAGTTGGACAAGTCAAAGTTGGTCAAGTCAAAGTTGGTCAAGTCAAAGTTGGTCAAGTCAAAGTTGGTCAAGTCAAAGTTGGTCAAGTCAAAGTTGGTCAAGTCAAAGTTGGTCAAGTCAAAGTTGGTCAAGTCAAAATTGGTCAAGTCAAAGTTGGTCAAGTCAAAGTTGGACAAGTCAAAGTTGGTCAAGTCAAAGTTGGTCAAGTCAAAGTTGGTCAAGTCAAAGTTGGTCAAGTCAAAGTTGGTCAAGTGAAAGAAAGAAACATACAGATCATTCTTGAAAGAATTGTCTGCTTAAATGAATAAGGAGTGATGAAATGTGTCTTGAGTTAAACATCTTAAAACTGACAATTAAATAGATGAAATGTGTCTTGAGTTAAACATCTTAAAAATTGATGAAACAACATTTCTTGTAAATGATTAACGTAGCTTATGTATAATGTATTGTAATTTTGTGTGTTTGTTGTGATATGAAAGTTAATTTAATACTTATAAGTATGTTATTTCTTTCATGTAAAGCGCTGTGAGCCCAGTTGCTTACTGGGATACAGCGCTATATAAATAATCAATTTATTATTATTATTATTATTAAAACTGACAATTAAATAGATGAAATGTGTCTTGAGTTAAACATCTTAAAACTGACAATTAAATAAAAAGCACTATGAAAAATACACAGGTTAAACATTATTGTAATTTAATTCTATTTGTTGAAGATGATCAACATGATTGTTAGACTTTTAAAGGTATAAGAGTAATCTAATAATTCATAAAGCAGAGTGTAGAAAACACTTATTAATAACAACATTTTTATAGCACTTGCAATTGCAGTTTGCTTACAAGAATTGAAAACTACATGTAATGGTATTATTCTTTGTGTTTAAACAGATACATTTGTGAAACCTGAGTAAAGCAATGTAGTTTTAGTCTGTTATAATTAAAACTTTAGAAAACAGACTACAAAACATATTTCTCCGTTTGGTTCTGGTTTTTAAAAAACATTGAAAACATAAAGGAAAATAAAATTTTAACTTTCAAACATTTGCCAACTAAATAGGAAATTCCCAAATGGAAGGATATCGTAAACAGGTATTAACAAAGTTTTGAACACATTAAAAAACTATTTTCTAAATCAGTCTCAGAGGATGCAGTAAAAGTCATTGAACTTTTGCAAAAATCTGAACTCAAACCAAAAAAAACCAAAAAAACAAACTTGAAAGAGAAAATCTTTACACACATTGCCAACATCCTGAAATATTGAGATCTGAAAACTTTAAAAAGCTGGCAAATTTAGAAAAGGTGAAAGTAATCATTTATACTGAAATCATCTAAAACTATTTTTTCTGAATGTAAAGAAATTTGCACAAAATGTGTTATTATTGTATATCTTATCAGTTAAATCCAGAAACATTTATTAACTTGAAAGTCTGAAGAGCCAGTAGAAAAACAATCAAAATGGCTTATATTTATTTAAGTCCAATTTGGCTTTTTTATATGCTACTATATATCATTCCTATTGACTTTCTCTTATAATATATTACATTTTTCACACTTAAGCATAACAACTTTAAAACATATTTTAACAAAAGATCACAAATTATCTCTTTGAAATGACTGCATCTAAAGAAATTTTGACAGAAGAACACTAAAAGGAAAAAAATTTAAGGCTGTAGAACTCGTCACTAGAGTCACCTCATGGGATAAAGTGACCCTCACAAAAAAAAAGCCAATAGATATAAAGTACAAATATGGACAGAAAGAAATTCTAAAGGAGACGTTACACTTAACATGGGTGAGGCACTTAATAGATTTTTTTTCTCCATGGCACATATTTTTTTAAAAAACATGCTTCAATTCGAAGTTTATTACTTACCGTGTATATATATACTCGTTCTATAGCCCGCCCGTTCATTCATAAGCCAACACACACACACACACACTTTTGGAAGAGAATAATATTTAAAAAAGTGTTATTTGCTCGCAAGCCGACCCCCAAAAAATAATAGGACAGTTTAAACAAAATGGTACACATTTTTTTAAAACTACAAGCTAAATCGGTGATTATGATTGTTTACTTTGTACTGCCTATCTTTCTCTTTGTGCTCTTCGTTAGGCAAGAGCTACTGGTTTATAAAAAAAATATATTTGGTAAACAGTGACAAAAGCCCGTACATTAAAAATCATTGTTGAAAACAAAATTTGTAAAACAATTTATTGAAACGTTCACAAAAATAAATAAAATTATTAAATAAGGTAAGTGCAGATGTTTAATAATAAATTATAGCTTCTGGTAGAGCAGTCGAATCTTGTAGAATGTAGAAAAGGACCTTGATGATCTTCAATAACAACACCGATATTCAATATCCATGCAGAAATACGTTAATGACCCGCTTGTAGGCCGACCCCCCAACTTTTTCCCCTAGGTTTTATCAAAAAAAAGGTCAGCTTACGAATGAGTATATACGTTATCTTTGTATATGATTAGCATCAGGTTATCAAAGTGTATGATTAACATCATGTTATGAAAGTAATCCTTAACTATGGCATGGGGTAAGAGGGGCGTAGTACAAGAGCGTAAAGTACAGATAGGGTAAAGACACCCTCGCACCTGTTCCTTCTGTGACTCCTCTCTGGCTTGTTCCTCCTCCATGATGGACTGAAGAGAATCCGCCTGTCCTCTTCGTTTCACTCCTGCCCAAACTGCAGACAAAAGACAGATTCAACATTAGGGTACTAATCAAATTGAACTGTGTTCATGTAACAAAAACTGTTATACATGTAACAAAAACTGTTATACATGTAACAAAAACTGTTATACATGTAACAAAAACTGTTATACATGTAACAAAAACTGTTATACATGTAACAAAAACTGTTATACATGTAACAAAAACTGTTATACATGTAACAAAAACTGTTATACATGTAACAAAAACTGTTATACATGTAACAAAAACTGTTATACATGTAACAAAAACTGTTATACATGTAACAAAATCTGTTATCAGTTTAAAACTGAGAACAAGAAAGCAACACAATAAATTTACATGTTAAAATATATAAACATTAGAAATTATAAACACCAATTTCTTATTTAATACAGGCAACATTACCTGACTTAATGCCACCTGCGGACAATCGTTTTTGTAAATTAAATGGTTTATGTTTCTTCCCCTTCAGCTTCTTTGAAGTATTTCCTGCCATCACCAAAGGACTCGTAGATCCGCTATGCCCTTGAAGCCCAGAGGTCAAGCCGCCATGATACATCCAAGCTGGCATTTGGTTAGTCCAGCCAGCTACTTTTTTATTTTCACTCCCGTGAGGGAGATGACTACTTTTGTTCTGTTGTCTGGAGTTTTCTTCTTCCTGCAGAGCTCTGGCCAATGCTTCATCTGTATATGGGTAGATTTTTAATTTTTTTTAAATTATTTATTTTCTCATCTAATGTTAGTTAACAAGTTTAATAAATTGTTAGATTTTTTTACAGACAAAAAAAAGTTGTTTTTTGTGTGTATTGAAAGTGATTTTTAGTAAATTTCTTTTAGTGATAAGAAATATGCATAAATTAAAAAGTTGTGTTAAATTAAGATAACTATCACATGTCTTACAGAAACACTGTAACATAATAATAACCTCCAACGATAATTTCCAAAATTAGCAGATTTTATGACAAATAATTTCTGTTTTCAAAATCCATTAAAAAAATTTTAAACAATTATTTTACCATCAAAATTTATGGAATTTAATTTTATATTTCATATCATTTAATATATGTAGAAATGCAAATGTTTGCATGGGTCTCGCTCCTCATCTGCTGCCTTGGGCTCGGAGCCACGAATAAGGTATGCTGCGTTGGGCCCCGCATACTCTAGGGCGGCCATGACTGAAATACATTAAGAATCGCTTGCGAAGTTCATTGACTTCTACATACCTTGACGCTTTTATGCTTTTGTCAACAGCTTTTATGCTTTTGTCAACAGAAACTGATTTTTTAAGCGAACCGAATAATGACACAATTACAGATCATGTAGCCGAAATGGCACCCAGCTTAAAGAAGTTGCTTATACTTTAAACACCAGCACAGTGAGTCCGAATAAATTTGATTTATAACTTGAATTGACCCATTCTTTTTATTTTATTTATAAATATAAATGCGATTTTTGTTATTGTATATTGTCATTTGTAAAGTGACCCATGACTTTGAAGGCCTCAGCCCTCAGGTTTGGATGGAAAAAAATGCACAAGGAAAATAAAAGTTATGAAGATAGGGCCGATTTTTTGTTTTTTTTCCCCGGGCCGCTCAAACTCCCCAGTCCACCCCTGAATGAGACTTTATATTTTAAAAAACTTTTATGAACTTTTGACAGGTTCTTAAAATTTTTTTTAATTATAATTTTAATATGCTATTCTATGCTATATGTTAATCCATTAAATGTTACCATTCTGAAGCTGATGATCAGAAGAAGTGTTGATAACTTTCTTAGTTGTTTGAAGTTTCAGACAGTTGTATATTTTCCTAGCTGTAACATCATCCAGTGGTAAACCTATTTTTAAAAAAATAATTTTTTTGTTTTGTTTTGAGGAGGAATATGTGTGGGTGGAAAAAAAAAGGGGGCGGGGTAAAATTATAAGATGAATATTTTAAATAATAAAATAGAAATGGAAAAGTATTTTTTAAAGCCATTCTCAGATTGAAAAGTAGAAAATAATTTTAAAATTAAATTTCCTTAATTGCATTAGGCAAAGTAGGATCATGCAGAACTGGAGAAGCACAAGAAATGATTAGAATTGAATGTAGATAAGGGGCCATCCCTAAAGTACGTCACACTATTTTTGACCATTTTTAACCCCCCCCCCTCCCCTACCTCACAAATCTCGGAACCCCCCCCCCTCTAAAGTATGTCACACTTTCGAACAAAAATGTTGTTTTTTATTAACAAAATAATTAAATTTTAATATAAAACACCGTGACGTCACACATGGCCAGACCACCCTCCCCCTGTCACACTTTCTTACACCCCCTCTTTCACGTGTGAATCATGAGTTGGATGACGGAGAGGTCACGTGAGTGAAAGGCGGGAAGGAGGTTCGAGATTATTGGTAGAGAGTTCGAGAATTGTTGGTGTCATGGCCGATGTGGTTCAGGACTCCACGTTGTATAACCTCAAATTATATATGTTCTGTACATAGTGTAGATATTAAAGTTGTTTTATTGAAACCAGTTCTTCAGAGGATTATTCTATGCAAGGTTATGTATTGAGAGAACACCTACAAGATATATTAATAGAAAAAAAACATCACAAAGAAGTTACATTGGTGTCTGAAGTGAACAAAGATTGAATTGTTATCACGATACAGCAAGTTGAGAAAGAGAGCTATTCGTGGAGTTGACAATTATTTTGTGTATTCAAAAGAGGGAAGTATTCATTTAAGGCAGAAATATTGTGAGCCATCATAATTTGTTAATATTCAAGTTCGTAAGCAGCAGTAAATAAACTTTTGTAATTCAATGAAATATTTGATACAAGAATTTTTCAAAATGGCGGCTTGACTTCCCACATTGCAGCTAGACGCACCGAATCTGGGTCAAGCGCAAGGCAGACCGAGCACGCAGTGTCAACGTGACACAGGCCATTACTAATAATTTCAAGAAAGAACTGTGAACAAACCTTGAACTTGAGAAGCTATGGACTATTAACAACTGTGTCAGTGTGAATTATAAATCAAGGAACGGAATTTGTATTCATTCATTGTGTGAAAAGTGTGATAATTGCAATTTGGAGTAATGGAGTGAACTGTCTAAAGTGTCTAAACTACTCTTAAGTTCGAAAATTGGAAAATTTGACTAAGTGACTACATTGTAATTTTATTCAAAACTTTGGACCATGGGATCTGTTTTGTCAATCTGAGTTAGCGTATATATAGAGTATACTTAAGATCCAGTGTGAGGATGCTTTGTTGCCTCATTTTGTCAAAATCAAATTAAATGGTTTAGATGTGTCACTTATTTGGACTTAACGTATTTTGAATTCAAGATTTTTCATTTGGAGGATTTATACGTTAATAAATAAATACCTACATTCCTTACCGAATTGCTTGACTCATATTATTCCATAAAACTAAACATGGATTACTACAAAGAATTCACTGCCATAGCTAAAGAATTTGCCTTAAGTGGAAAAGAATTGAAAGACTTTGTTGAAGAGAAAGTCAAAATTGCTGAAGAAAAAGAGAGGCAAAAGCAAAAAGAGACTGAAGAAAAAGAGAAGCTAAAAATAGCCAGAGAAGAAGAGATGCAAAAAATAGCCAAAGAAGAAGAGAGGCAAAAGCAAAAAGAGGCTGATGAAAAGGAGAGGCAAAGACAAATAATTGAGAGAGAAGAAAGAGCTGCTAGAAGAGAACTTGAACAACTTAAAAATGACAATTTAAAACTACAAATTGATTTAGAGAGTAGAGGCCACAATCCTGGTAATGACACAAATAGAAAGTCAGCACCGAAGGATACTATCAAAGTTAGAAAATATGATAGCCATAAAGAAAAAAATGGATGTTTATCTGGATTATGTTGAATCCATAATGGCCATGAAAGGTTATGATGAAGAAGATTGGCCAGCCCAACTGATGACTCAACTAACTGGAGAAGCATTTGTAGCTTACAACAGTATAGCCAAAGAAGACAAAAACATATATAAAAATGTCAAAAAGGCACTTCTATGTCATTTTGGAAAGTCAGAAAATGATTATAAAAAAGAATTTCATGAAATGAGAATCAAGATGGACAAAGATCCACAGATCATAGTGCATGAAGCACAAGCTAAATTAACAAAATGGCTGGACCTTACAGCAATAGATACGAGCAATCCAAAGGCCATATACTAGACATGGTGTTAATTGACAAGTTTTTAGAGAATGCAACACCAGCGCTATTCACATAATTAACTGATAAGAAAGTTCGTACTCAAGCAGAGCTAACAAATGCATTACGCACATTCAAAGACTCTCATCCAAATGTGGAATTGGATAAGAGACAAGATATCTTTGCAGCAATACAAATTAAAAACCAAGAAAAAAGACAAGGAATGAGAAACCAGAGTCTGCCAAACCAAGGCAACAGACAAACTATTTGCTGGTACTGTAACAAGCCAGGACATATGGCAAAGCAGTGTTACCACAATAAAGGACAACCAAATAGGGTGTCACCTAATGGCAGTCCTATAAGAAAGAAAACAGCAGAAAATCAAGACAAGATCACTTTGAAAACAAAGGTAGACAAGAATGGAGAGAAAAATATAATCCTAATTCCATATATAGAGATTATAATCAAAGTAGAAGATCATGGACAGGCAGATATAGTTTTGATTCCAGAATAATAAATTTTGATCAACCATGGAGAAAGGATGAAAAACGAGACATGAATGATATAATAAAGTTGAATCGAGAAGAAATAAGAACTAGTGACACTGAGGCCACTATTGACAATCACGTATATGACAAAAGGGATGAAGACCATAGTAGCAGAGATAGAAATGGTACTAGTGAGTCTGAAACCATTTATGTGCAATCATCTGAAGTAGGAAGAACAATTGGTTGTGTATTAAGCAGATTCAAAGACATAGATACAGACAATGATTTTCAGATAAAAGTTTCTAATGACAGTGACTCATCTGGTCGAAATTCTGTTGAATCACCTGGAAGCAAAAATGACATCTCAAAAGCTAAGCGACTTATTCAAGATGCTGTAATTGATATTGTGAATGGACATAATCGTGGTCGTGGTTGGTGAATTATTGAACATTTAATAGGCTGAAGAAGCATTGAAAGCCCAATGGTTTGAATTCATACTCGTCAGCTGAAGAATGACTAATTTTGAACTATGCTATGCTATTAGCCGACTACAAATTTGACATTAAACCTGTTAAAGGAAAAGGCAATGTGGTTGCAGACATATTAAGTAGAATGACAATAAATGAAGACATTCTGTGAATTCCTAAGTGATAAAACCAGAGACTGTATTAATATTAGTCTGTGAATTACTAAATGATAAAACCAGAGACTGTATTAATATTAGTATTTTTATTCGCTGAACAATAAACAAGGAACAGTGTTTGAATTCCACTGGATATGTATTTAATTTTAGTTTTAAGAATATTGATTGTTTAAAGAATTTTACTTACACAAAAGTATATTTGTGTTAAAATTTCAGTTTCATTTTTTCAGTACAGGTAGACTGTTGCAGTCCTACAGATTTTTTCTCTTGATCTTAATGTATAGATGTTGTGTGTTAGGCAATGAATGTCCATTGATGATAAATATTTGAAATTTGAATATACATGTAGATTAATTTGATTTTATTAAGACCAAAAATGTTGTATTTCATAAACATTTTTTTTAAGGATGGGGGTGAATGTCAAGTGTGAATCGCGTGTTGGATGACGGAGAGGTCACGTGAGTGAAAGGCGGGAAGGAGGTTCGAGATTATTGGTAGAGAGTTCGAGAATTGTGGGTGTCATGGCCGATGCGGTTCAGGACTCCACGTTGTATAACCTCAAATTATATATGTTCTGTACATAGTGTACATATTAAAGTTGTTTTATTGAAACCAGTTCTTCAGAGGATTATTCTATGCAAGGTTATGTATTGAGAGAACGCCTACAAGATATATTAATTTAAAAAAACATCACAAAGATGTTACACATTCCCTCCCACTTTGGAGCATGACATACATTATGGACGGCCCTTAAAGTAAAATGTGCTTTGGAAATACTTCCTGTACAGACTTAGTGCAATGGTTTTTTTTTAGAAATTTTGGATTATTTTTATGACTTAGTGCTTTTCAAATCATCTTTGGTAAAGAAAATCTGTTTTATAAATTTTAAATAAAAATATACTTAATTTTCTACTTTTTGTTAATCAAAATTTAAGCTGCATTTTACTAGTATTAAAAAAAGTCATCATAAGAAACACTGTTTGTTTGTCAACAACTCAGGTAAACCATAACACACTGTTTGTTTGTCAACCACTCAGGTAAACCATAACACACTGTTTGTTTGTCAACCACTAAGGTAAACCATAACTCACATTGTTTGTTTGTCAACCACTCAGGTAAACCATAACACACTGTTTGTTTGTCAACCACTCAGGTAAACCATAACACACTGTTTGTTTGTCAACCACTCAGGTAAACCATAACACACTGTTTGTTTATCAACCACTCAGGTAAACCATAACACACATTGTTTGTAAACCACTCAGGTAAACCATAACACACATTGTTTGTAAACCACTCAGGTAAACCATAACACACATTGTTTGTAAACCACTCAGGTAAACCATAACACACTGTTTGTTTGTCAACCACTCAGGTAAACCATAACACACTGTTTGTTTATCAAACACTCAGGTAAACCATAACACACTGTTGGTTTATCAACCACTCAGGTAAACCATAACACACATTGTTTGTTTGTCAACCACTCAGGTAAACCATAACACACTGTTTGTTTGTCAACCACTAAGGTAAACCATAACTCACATTGTTTGTTTGTCAACCACTCAGGTAAACCATAACACACTGTTTGTTTGTCAACCACTCAGGTAAACCATAACACACTGTTTGTTTGTCAACCACTCAGGTAAACCATAACACACTGTTTGTTTATCAACCACTCAGGTAAACCATAACACACATTGTTTGTAAACCACTCAGGTAAACCATAACACACATTGTTTGTAAACCACTCAGGTAAACCATAACACACATTGTTTGTAAACCACTCAGGTAAACCATAACACACTGTTTGTTTGTCAACCACTCAGGTAAACCATAACACACTGTTTGTTTATCAAACACTCAGGTAAACCATAACACACTGTTGGTTTATCAACCACTCAGGTAAACCATAACACACATTGTTTGTTTGTCAACCACTCAGGTAAACCATAACACACATTGTTTGTTTATCAACCACTCAGGTAAACCATAACACACTGTTTGTTTATCAACCACTCAGGTAAACCATAACACACTGTTTGTTTATCAACCACTCAGGTAAACCATAACACACTGTTTGTTTATCAACCATTCAGGTAAACCATAACACACTGTTTGTTTATCAACCATTCAGATAAACCATAACACACTGTTTGTTTATCAACCACTCAGGTAAACCATAACACACTGTTTGTTTATCAACCACTCAGGTAAACCATAACACACTGTTTGTTTATCAACCACTCAGGTAAACCATAACACACTGTTTGTTTATCAACCACTCAGGTAAACCATAAGACACTGTTTATCAACCACTCAGGTAAACCATAACACACTGTTTGTTTATCAACCACTCAGGTAAACCATAACACACTGTTTGTTTATCAACCACTCAGGTAAACCATAACACACTGTTTGTTTATCAACCACTCAGGTAAACCATAACACACTGTTTGTTTATCAACCTCTCAGATTAACCATAACACACTGTTTGTTTGTCAACCACTCAGGTAAACCATAACACATTGTTTTTCAACCACTCATGTAAACCATAACACACATTGTTAGTCAACCACTCAGGTAAACCATAACACACTGTTTGTCAACCACTCAGGTAAACCATAACACACATTGTTAGTCAACCACTCATGTAAACCATAACTGAAAGCAGCCTGAGAAAATTAGTGGGACTACTCCAGGGGTATAACCTAAATGTACAGAAACAACATTGCCTTATTTTTTTTTCCTTCATTTTGTTTAGAAATGTAAAATTATTTTCTACCTTTTGGTAAGTTCCAAAACATTTTTTTAAAGTTATTTAAAGCGTGGTAATGCGTGCCTTGTCTCTAATCCCAAAGCGCGGTAAAGCGCGCCGAGATAGCGCTCTCTATAGTAATGAAATCAATGAAAGTAGAAATTCTTCATTTAGCGAGAGAAGCTTTAGTCGACTTCTGGAAATGTTGGCGGTTGCCTTCACTAGTGTTTTGCTTCGGTTCTGTGGTAGTTTTTACTTTTTTTTTGAAGATGTGATTTTTCTATACTTTAAAAAAAAATTATAGTACTAAAATACAGTTAAAAACAGTATTAAACTCAAGACGGTCTTTTGGATACGTAAAATATCCATTCTTTATCCTTAAAAATGAAGTCAGTATGACAATAATAATATAAATACATTTTCAGCAATTTTTTTAATTTCATAACCAGATGATCGCAATAAACAAAATTCTTACGGGGCTGAGGCGGAAGTTTACCGAAAACCTTTACCAGAATAATTAACTTATTGAGTGATTGAAAATGTGATATAAACTGAGCTATGATGAAGGACAATCAGACAGACATAAGGAGTAGGTAGAAAGTCTTTAAATTTAACAATGAGCTATATAAGTATTTCTTCTGCTTTAGGAGTATACCAACAATTACATGCTAACAGGTCTATTTATTATTGCATTTGTAATTGTTGAGCCTATACCAATATTTCTAAATTATTTACAAATGCACAATACATTTTGCATACTTCAATGAATTATAACAAGAAAAAATCTAAGTGAATTCTTGGAATTCCAGTTTTAAAACCAAAACCTACCTTCTTCTCCCACAGACATGTTTAAAGGCCCATACAGAAGTTCAAGGCACTTAATAAAATCCCTGGGCATTAAAGGGGGATTTATAGATGTGGCTGAAGTGGTTTCCCCTGAATCATGCTTGTGTACAAAAGTCATTTCAGGTTGTGCAAGACTCCTTGGGCTAGGAGTCATTGAAGAGGGAACATGAGCATAACTAATCTGCTCATCTCCTGGTGACGTGGACAGGGGTCCCTTTTTGTTGGCAGGCAGGTCGTAATTGGATGAGCCAGAAACATTATTGGGAGGTTTGGTCTTATACTGTGGCGCCATCTGCTTTGGCGGCACTTCCCACATCCCTTCTGGGGATGAGCTTCCCCTAAAGTCCTCAAGACTGTGGTAGTCGAAGCCAGAGTCGCTGAACCTTCCCCTCTCGTAGCTATGAATTCTGGACCAGCCAAAGGTCTCGATCTTCTGAAGCCTGGTCTCCCCGGCCTCGATGATCTGCATTTCAAGGTCGTCCTGGTCCACTTGATTAGTCTGTCTGGCCACAGAGCTGCACAGCTCGGCCAGGGACTTGAGCTTGTTGGCTGAAGATTCTTTGTTCAGGTGTGCTGGGCTCTTATCTTCCTTCTCCTCCTCCTCCTCTAAGTCGATCAGGGCCGGGGAGTCCAGCAGATGACCACAGACCCACTCCAGGTTATTGTGACATATGGCCATGGTGTACTCCAGCTGTTTCCTAGAGTATTCTGGAAAGCAGTTCTGGAGGGTCTCGAGGTCAACTTCTTCCTTCTCCACAGCTTCGTCTGTGTTTGTGCTCATATCGTTGGTTCCAGACTTCCTGGAGACAAAACAATCCTGGGGATCAGCAGGAAAGCTCTCGCCTCCCTCGGACCACATAGAGCTAATCACCCTGATGTCGCTGAGAGACAGGTCGATGGGCTGCAGTTTGTTGAAGGCGCTGGAATTGAGCTTGTGCAACAAGCTGAAGTAGTAGGAGTCACACTGTGAGCTTTGTTCTTTGAACTCGGCAGATGGACTGGGTGGCTCTGAGTTAGTTACTTCCCCTGGTGACGCCTGCATTCCCTCGGTGTGTTGTTTATAAAAGGAACTCCAGCTCTCAGTTTTGGATTTGACCTTCAGGGAGTCATCAATAAAAGGTCCTGGATTGCGCCCCTTTTTCACTCGTTTTTTTCTGGCTCGTTTGGTGGGGGAGCTGTCTGAATTCTCATTCCCTTCTAATCTAGGACTTCCCTCTTTGCTGGTTGGCCCTGAGCTTTCAGTCCAGCAGACGTCACCATCTTCCATTACTGCCATATCGTTGTCCGTGCCCAAGACTTCATCTTTGTTGCCTGCACTTGGATGACCTTGATATTTCTTCCTTTCACTCTCCAGACATGTGTCTTCATTGTCATTCTCAGAGTCGCTGTAGTTGACCAGTGAAGTGGTGATAACTGTGGTGTATACTTTTTCCTGGCCAGCAGAGTCTATTTCTTCATGTCCCACCCCAGCCAGTGGAGGAGTAGAGTTGAAATATTGGTCCAGTATGGACAAAGATGATTCAGTAATTTTCGTAGGGGTATCGTCATACACATCATCCAGGCTCTCTGAAGCTCTGACGTCTAAACTTTTGTTTAGCATGTTGCTGTATGTGAACTCCTCAACGTCCACAACAGTGGCTGGCGTGTAAACGTCCTGGCTCTCCTCCGTCTGGAGGTAAGAGTTAGCTGCCTCGACATCAAGCCCCTCTCTCCCATACTGTCTTGGGTTTACCTCCCATGATAGGAGTTCACGATGATTCAACACGGAGTTGTCTCCCCCGTACCTGCTGAGAATGGCCTCTTTATCACTGCAGCAGCTTTTAAATGAATCCACCGTGCTGCAAGAGCAGTTGAGCCGAGAGCCTTTTTCAGCTTCATCCAAGAGGTTGGACTCACTCAAAGACTCAGACAAGTCATCTGGGTCTCCTAGGTCTTCCTTGCCACCGTCTTTTTTCAAGCTGCAACCGATGTCTTCCTGATAAGTTATCTTTTCACGTCTCGGGACATCATTCTCAGTGGCTGAGTTCATTTCTTTTTTAGACTCAGCACTCGCCATAAACATTTCTCCTAAATTAGAAAGTGGGTCAGTGTCCCCCAAAGCTATAGGACTGCATACTTCCTGTTCACCAGTTGGTAAGCTGGTGTGTTTAGAATCCTCTGATAGGTTAACCAATACTTTGTCCAAAGACTGGCTTAAATATTCAACAGTAATCCCTGAGGAGTTCTTTTCTTCCGTTAAGGAGCCTCGAACCTTTTCCTTATTTTTCACCACTCTCTGCTCTTTTGCTTGAAACCAATCAGACAATCCCAAAACATCAGGTACGGGTGTTGGACTTGAAGAGCTCTGCTCCTCTGACAACACGATGGGGCCTTCACCATTTGAGACATCAACTGGGTCAGCAAATTGATTCATTGGATTTTGGCAAAGGAGAGGTCTAACATGGGTTATTGTTCCTGACTTCTGTGGTGCTGGCTTTTGTGTATGTGACTGATGCTTAATGGATGCTATTTGCTGCTGAGGCCCTGTCTGTTGCTGATGTAATTGATGCTGCAATGGTGATGCTCGGTGCTGAAGTACTGACTGTTGAGGAAATAAGGGGTGCAGTAGAGGTGACAGCTGCTGCTGCTGTAGAGCCGGCTGTGACAGAAACGATGGGTAGCGCTGAGGCGATCGATGCTGCTGTGGTGGTAGGTTCCACTGATGTTGCATCAGTGACGGGTATGAAGCCGGGACAAAGCTCATTTGCAGTAGTGAAGGGATAAGTGGAGGTGCAAAAACCTGAGCCTGGTCGGCATTAGATTCTGGCTGCTCTACTGTTGTCTCTGCAGCAGATAGAGATTGGGTAACTCTGTAGATTGAAATATTACAACGTGCTGAATAAGCAACAGAAACAATTCTACTGAGCAACATTAATGACACACAGAAGAAAATACATGCACCCTTAAAACTTATAATTTTATATATATTTTTTATTTAATGTTAAATTTTGGGGGACATTTACCGTGCTGATGAGTTGGCTGCCTTTAATAAATCATCTGTTGAAATTTTCTCGTATCTTTCTTTCATCCTAACAATAGCCTCTTTTGTTACACCATGACAGTTTCTCCTGCAGATGTCAGATTTATATATGCAATTGAAGAGGCTCCTATCAAAATATGACACACGCAACAGCCACCTTTAAGTGATTCTAATGAATGACTAGAGACAGAGAATGACTGGAGAGAGGGCACTAGTCAATATTTTGTTTTTGAATTACAACTGGAGAGAGGGCACTGGTCAATATTTTGTTTTTGAATTACAAATGATGTAGTAAAATGAAAGGATCAAGAAAAATTAGGGCTGCGGAAATTAACTATTAATTTCTCAATTAATCGTTAACTTTTTTTAACGATTAATTTTTTTGAACGATTAATCGACCGACCACTTATAAATGTACTGGAAGTCAAAAAGTAAAATATTTCGACCGATAAATATAAACTAATTTACGGACGGTTATATGAAAATTTTGATTTTAAACTATAGACTGACGTGACTGTTCAAAATGTTGATAAAGGTTATTGTGTCCATTGAGAGAAATCGTTTGCATACCATGCAATGTTCCCTCTAAGTCTAAGCTTTGTTGGTCCGTGTGCAAAGTTAAAAAAAAACTTGTGTGCAAAGTTGCACAACGTCCATTTTTTTAGCAATATTTTACAAAATTTGCTGCGCGGTGATTCTAAATTCCTGCGTAGCATCGGTCAAATATCTGCGCAGTCGCGCTGCTTAAAGGGAACATCGCTACCTTGGTTCTAACACTTCGCTTACATATCACCTGGAAACTAAACATCCAACACAGTATCAGAAACTTCAGCTGAGACAATCTAAAGCTATGTGAATGATAGTTCACCTCGGCTGGTTATATTGTCAATAAGAGTAGACCCGCTCATCACTTGAACCAAATAATGTCAACACACTTGTCTGTTTGGGTTGTTGTGATTGCGATTTTTCGACAAGTACGTTAAATAAATGTTACTTATGACATCATAAATTTCAATTTTTGGCTTTAATCGAAATTAACGATTAATTAATCGTTCATTTTTTAAAAGTTAACAATTAAATTTAAATTAATCGTTAACAGCCCTAAAAAAATGTAAAAAACCAGTGTTATCTTTTTAAAAGGTCAATTCCTCTTGTTTCAACTCTTTTCTTTCAATAGTAAAAACTTTTGGATTGTGTTCAAATGGCCTTCATATATGATAGTCTATGGGGCCATCCATAAAGTACATCACGCTCCATAGGGGGGGAGGGGGTGTAAGAAAGTGTGACGGTTTGTGACAGGGGGAGGGGGGGTCCGGCCACGCGTGACATCACGGTGTTTCAAATTAAATTATTTTTTGTTAATAAAAAAGAAATTTGTGATTGAAAGTGTGACATACTTTAGGGGTGGGGGGGGTCCAAGATTTGTGGCAGTGGGGAAGTAAAAATGGTCAAAAATAGCGTGATGTTTAGGTACACAATTTTTTTTTAATTTCAGAGGCTGAAAGTCATAATTCTTTTTAAAAAAACTAAATAAGCCAGGACTCAATAAATTTTATCCAAGTCTTATTTTTATTAAAAACCTGAACTTTAGTAGTTGACATACAATTTTTTAAAATAGAAATATACCTTGTCAGCTCCCTAAGTTTAAAACTCCAAGGTGTGTTAGGTTCAAAGACTTGCACGTCATACTTGTGCTTCAGGGCCTGGTACAAAAGATCAAATGATTAAGTAAAACAAAAGTCATCAAGATTTATTAATCCTTTAAACATTTTGGGTACATTTTTTGACTGTCATTAAAACTGAAGAAATAGAATATTTAGAATAATCTATTCTTGTTACTAATCTTTGTTGTGTGTAAAATCTGAAAGGTAACAGAAGTGTATTCAGAAAAGTCAGAGAGTTGTGTTCTATAAATTTTGAAGGCCTGAACATTAGCAGCAAAACATGTTTGAAAGACAGTCGGGAGATCATGTTCAGTCCTGGTGCTACCAAACTCTGAACAAATAAGGTCAAGGTCAATTCAGTACAGTCCTATAAAATGTTCTTCACTAAAGCTGTAGCTAATTTTAGTTACAAGGAGATTCCAATCACTATACAACCTTTGACTGCACTAACATAGTTTATTTATCTCTTATGATAATAGGTGAATTAAAAAACTATTTTCCATTGCACTAGTTCATTTTTAAGTACTCTTACATATTTTGATGAGAAAATTAAGTTAATCACTTACTCAAATGCAAACATAGAAAAAAAAATAAAGTTCATGCTATACAAGACTAGAAGTTACAGTCTGACCTTTCTAAGTCGAACTCAGAGGGACTCGAAAAAAATTCGACTTATGAAGTTTTTATGGGAAAATGGCGTAATAGGCGCAGATTAATCAAGGATAATGTTGATATTGAGAGGGGGAACAGCCATACCAGCTAGAAGACATGACAGGAAAGAGAGGTGGTGTCTGATGTTTCATATGAAAGGAAGCCAACTTGCGTTGACATAACGACACAAGCCCGTGAGAGGAGACACCGTCCATCCTCTCCCCCACATTACTCCCATCCACAGTGGGATGGGGGACGTACGATTTTTCTTTTTAAAAAGAGTCACAGCATGCAGCCGTTACCCTTTGTCCAGCCACTCCTTTTTCTTATCTTGGTCAATTTTGGTACTTGCAAGAGTCGCTTAATCTCTTGTGGAATGCAATAAGATTAGAATTTGCGTCCATTTACGTGGCTCCACGGAACACGTGTTCTGAAATGTCACTCCAGAATAATAACTCAAATGCCTGGGAAATTTTGACTAAAGTAGCCCAAAATCTTCAAGTTAAAATACATTAGTTTATGGAATTCGTCCGGGACCTAACAATTAATTCGATATAGGGTGGTCTTGGACTTAGGGAAGTTTGACTTAGTGAGGTCCGACTGTATATTTTTAATAACCCAAGCCCTCGAAGTGGTTTAGTACCACTTAAGGGCTTAACATTTTTAACAGATAACCCTTACACTAACCCTGATCCTCGCAGGGCGTAGAGCAAACCATGGCTCAACATTTTTTAAATTTACATGAGGTAACCCCTTATGATATCTGGAGCAGACAAGAAATAGACAAGCTTCACTAAGGACTTACGACTAGAGCATATGGCAAGAATTCCCACACAGTTGTGTTGGTGTTGTCAATTATGATTGGTGACTTGCTCTGCTTGACATAGCTGAGAGCTTTGGAAGAAAAATAGGCCAATTAAGATAAGGCGAGAAATGACCGATGTAAGAATACAAGAATTAACTAGAACAAAAAAATGTATTAAGCTTATAATTATAAGTGAAAGATAAAAGATCAAATAAAAAGTCTTTCAAATGTTTCCAACTTTTTAAAAAAAATTAATTTTAATTAAAATAATCATTACTTTTGTGTTTAACTATATAATATAAAAACTCAGTTGGGATGATCATATAAATAAGTTAGTTTTATTTAAATTCATTTCATAAATTAATAATACTGAAAACAATTATAAAATGTTCAGTTATATAGGTAAAATATGTGGAAAGGTAATATTAAAATAATATTTGACCTCGCTGCTTGTTCCAATCATGAGCTGTTCCCAAATCATTTCTATTGTACTTGTAACTGCCTTGCTGCATGAAATAATCATCTGTGGACAGAATTACTCCATCTGTCCCCATTTTCTGACTTTCTGCAATCAACTGTCTGTGACAATAACATTTTTAGGATTTAATAAAAAGCGGGGATCAACCCACTGGAGTATATGTAATACCCTGTATGGGGTATAACTGGAGTATATGTAGTATCCTATGTGGGGTATAACTGGAGTATATGTAATACCCTGCATGGGGTATAACTGGAGTATATGTAATACCCTGTATGGGGTATAACTGGAGTATATGTAATACCCTGTATGGGGTATAACTGGAGTATATGTAATACCCTGTATGGGGTATAACTGGATTATGTGTAATACCCTGTATGGGGTATAACTGGAGTATGTGTAATACCCAGCATGGGGTATAACTGGAGTATATGTAATACCCCGCATGGGGTATAACTGGAGTATATGTAATACCCTGTATGGGGTATAACTGGAGTATATGTAACACCCTGTATTGGGTATAACTGGAGTATATGTAATACCCTGTATGGGGTATAACTGGAGTATATGAAATACCCCGCATGGGGTATAACTGGAGTATATGTAATACCCTGTATGGGGTATAACTGGAGTATATGTAATACCCTGTATGGGGTATAACTGGAGTATATGTAATACCCTATATGGGGTATAACTGGAGTATATGTAATACCCTATGTGGGGTATAACTGGAGTATATGTAATACCCCGCATGGGGTATAACTGGAGTATATGTAATACCCTGTATGGGGTATAACTGGAGTATATGTAATACCCTGTATGGGGTATAACTGGAGTATATATAATACCCTGTATGTTGTATAACTGGAGTATATGTAATACCCTGTATGGGGTATAACTGGAGTATATGTAATACCCCGCATGGGGTATAACTGGAGTATATGTAATACCATGTATGGGGTATAACTGGAGTATATGTAATACCCTGCATGGGGTATAACTGGAGTATATGTAATACTCTGGTTGGAGTATAAATGAAGATCTTGGCAGAAATGAGATCTGAATAGGCTTTAAAAGAATGTTGCATTGAAATAGAAAAAAATGAACATCCCCTAGAATAATCGGAAAGATGGTGGCACACAGTTCTACTTTCTACTGGCACCCAGTTCTACCGTCACCCAGTTCTACGGTCACCCAGTTCTACTTGCACCCAGTTCTACTCGCACCACATTCTACCGTCACCCAGTTCTACCGTCACCCAGTTCTACTGGCACCCAGTTCTATTGGCACCCAGTTCTACTGGCACCCAGTTTTACTGGCACCCAGTTCTACCGGCACCCAGTTCTACCGGCACCCAGTTTTACCGGCACCCAGTTCTAACGTCACCCAGTTCTAACGTCACCCAGTTCTACCGTCACCCAGTTCTACTGGCACCCAGTTCTACCGTCACCCAGTTCTACTGGCACCCAGTTCTATTGGCACCCAGTTCTACTTAAGGCAACCTTCTCTGGTGGTTCTTGTGAATAAATTTAGCTCATAGATCTGTTACGAGACCAATGTAATTGACTTCTGATAAATTTATTTTGTTCATTTAATGTCATTCTCTAGTGAGAGTGTCCTCCAGCTTTGTGGAATATTGAGCATGTCAGCCACATGAGGTGGTGTGCATTGATGAGACCCACATTCGCTAGTGAGAGTGTCCTCCAGCTTTGTGGAATATTGAGGATGTCAGCCACATGAGGTGGTGTGCATTGATGAGACCCACATTCTCTAGTGAGAGTGTCCTCCAGCTTTGTGGAATAATGAGGATGTCAGCCACATGTGGTGGTGTGCATTGATGAGACCCACATTCTCTAGTGACTTTAAATGGCTATTAAAATTGCTTCGAAAGAAGCATTAAAAAAGATCCAGCCTGTTTCAGCAACTTACCATCAAGAAAATGGATTATTTCACTCTAGCTCACGTAAAAAATAAAAATCTAGACACCATTAATGATCAAAACAAAAAGACGGTATTTAAATTGCCATTTAAAAAATATAAAAATAAATATTATTTCTACCAAATTTTAAATGACATTTTTTTTAAATTCAGTTATAATTGGTTTAGAAAATGAAATTATGATTTTTATTTTAAGCTTTTTGTGTAGCATGTGCACAATGGGACAACACTATTGCTACATGTACCTAAGTATATTTTTCTTTACATATGAGGATTTTAAATTTAATATGTTAATTATTTTCAATTTATTTATAATCCAGGGTAATTGCATCAAAAAGACTATTTCAGCACAATGCTGTACTTACACAAAACATAAAATTGAATTCCTTTTTTTTAAAACTGTATGTATCCTATGCTTGCAATAAGCAAAAGAATAGCAAGCACATTAATAAATAAATTTAATTAAAAGAAGATTTGGGCTGTCATAAAGCTTAATCAAAGATAAATGAAGTTGTTCAAAAGAACCAACTTTCAGTATGAACAAAAATATTTAGAAAATCTGATTTTTTAAAATTTCCAATCTAGATAGTAATATCCACTTAGTTAAGATATATTGAATTAATTGAATATTGTATTTTATTTAAATATGATATATATTGATTTTGTGTCTGAAAAATTATTTGAATAAAATGTTAAAAGTGCTTATTGAATACATTAGTTTAGACTTACTTGGCCAGATATGATTTCCCACTGCCAGGTAGGCCTCTCAATATAACCAAAACCGGTTGCTTTTCAAGAATATACATCCGGATTATATCCACTGGTGTCATCACGCCTCGGAAGGCCAGTTTGTTTTTAAATGCTACCGTTTTGTTTGGTAGTGAATTCAATGTCTCTGTATTTGTAGTAGTGTGTAAATCTTTTGATGTCCTGTCACTAAAAAATACAGGGCCTTTCATCAAACTGTCTCCGCTGACATTTTTTGGATTCCCCATTGAACTTAATGGATGAACCTTTCCAACTAAAGAAGATGGCAACCAGGATGGAAGTGGGGAAGAGACTGACTGATTACTTAGCGGGCTCCCCTTTAAAATTCTCCCTGGTTCGCCAAACCTGGAATCAGGATGAGGCAGAGCGTCAGTTGATATCTGAGAGGACTGTAGTATTTGGTGAGAGTGATGTTTTTTCAAATCCTCTTTCCATTCTCCAGATGATGAAGAGGAACTGGAAATGATGGACTGAGATCTTGTCTTTTTAGACGCTGAACCAAACTTCTTTAAGTGATCTTCACTTGACTTTGTTGCAGCATCAGAAAAATCAACGCCAACCGCCCATGGTGGTTTTTGCCTTTGCTGTGGCTGACGCATCATAGAAAAAGTGTCGTTTTTCTTCTCTGATATTCTTTTTGTTTGAGTTTTCCCACCTAAAGTCCTAGGAGACAGAATGGCATTCCAACCCAATGGATCAGCAGGATCATCATAGTATTCCATCTCCTCTTGAAGCTCATCTTGTACACGATCACTTTGACCATTAGCCTCAGTTGTCGCCAATTTCTGCTTGCTCAGGCTGCTAGAAGGTGCGCGTTTTTTTGATTTAGCTGACTTCTTTTTTGGTGATCCAACCACCGGAATTAGCGGCTGTTGGTGAGCTACTAGTGGCTGTTGGTGAGCCACTAGCGGCTGTTGGTGAGCCAATAGCGGCTGTTGGTGAGCCACTGGCGGCTGAGGGAGAAACTCTGCCGCATTAGGAGACAAGTGAATCTTTGTTTCTTTATTTTCGCTGCTAGAAATTTGTACACCATCTTTTGTGGGGAGATCCATTTTTATGTTCATGCTGTTAGCCACACCTGATTTGCATTCGGCAACATTTCTGACTTTTGCGCTTATTTCAGACATTTCATTATTTTGTATAAGGCTTACAGCTTCTGCGATATTTAATGTTTCTTTAGGGTATAATAAATTGTCCACTATTTCCACTGCATTTTTATTCATGGGTTGGGCATTTTCTTTACTTAGATTATTCACCTCCATTCCTTGAGCATTATGTTTTTTCTTTGACCTCCTGTTCCTCTTCTTCTGTGCTGTTTTTGAAGTGACATCAGGGCCAGTTGAGCTATTTGACAACAATGATGAATCCATGGCTCTCCTCATCAAATCCTCCACATTGGTGTTCATAACATTTTGAGGAACAAAGTCTATTTCAACTGGATCTAAATCAAGCTGCTCATAGAATTCATCCCAGCCATTAATTAGGTCACTGGGTTTTTCAATTGCAATTTTCTTACTAGAATCTCTTAAACCACTTTTTTTCAAGTCTGTAAAATTTTCATCAATATTATGATTTGTTGAAAATAAATATTCTTGTAAATTACCTTTATTCATTGTATCTGATTTTGTACAGAAAGATTGCAGATGTTGGGGCTTTGGAACAGAAACATTTAAATTACAGTCATTCAGTGAAATATTGTTTTCCCCTCCAACAGAGTAATTATTGGCAGACACAAATGTTGAACTTCTGAAAGACTCTGTGAGTTCTGACAAATGATTTTCAAAATAAGACTTCTGACTTTTGTCACCACTAATAGAAAAACTTGTTTTAACAGGTCTGTTTGAACTATTAGTCACAGGTGACTGACCAGTCACAGGTGCACCACTGCTTGGCTGAACTTCAGAATGCCTCGTAGAACTTAAATGATCACAATCCGAGTTATTGGACAGAGCACTGTTTTCATTGCCTAATAATCTCCCATGAAGTGGAGACGCACTCACACATGCAATAAAGCTTCCTTCACCTTCAGTGACCAATGATTGTGGTGGAACAACACTCAAATGAGAATTTAGTTTATCTCTCCTTTGATCTAGGTCAACATGTAACCTTTCAGTGGGGTTACTTCTAATGTTTAGTTTCTTAACAGATGATGTGGCCTCGTCAGAAAGCAAACTGCATGCAATGACGGCTAGATCTGTTTCTTCTCCTTTCTTTCCGTGCCTGCCTTCTTCAAGAATTTCTATAAGTTTGTCGGTAGCGTTTGGAACTGCAAATATAAAGGAATTGTCAACATATTGAACTATTCATTTAATTTATTTTCTGTTTAACAGTGACAAACAAATGTTTTTTTCCCAAAAAGCAAAACTTGAATATCGTTATCAATAGTTTCAGCCAGCAATTCCTTAAACAACACTTTGTCACTCCTGCTTGGTATATGGGTTGGTAATCAGGGTGCTATTTGTTACAGTAAAAACATATGGAAACTTTTGGCAAACTGTATGAATTTTTAAATACTATTTCTAAATAAATTTGACTTAATAAATCATCACTACAATGCTATAAAATTTAGTAAGATGTTTGGTATTTTTTGATCTTATTGTGAGTTGGTATTTTTTGATCTTATTGTGAGTTGGTATTTTTTTTATCTTATTGTGAGTCATTTTTGTCAAAGTACTTAAATGAAGTCTTTTTGGATGCCTTAATGGAAAAAAAATGATTTAGACTTCGCTAATTTGTTCCCCTCTCTCCTCATGTCACTTTATTTATACACACTTGATTCCCTGATAAGAGTGATGTTATTAAATTATGGACATTACTATTGACCTCTGACCCTAACCTGAATGGTAATTTCCCAAATCCAAAAGTTAAAAACTATTTTCAAACAAAAAAAAACTCCAGCAAAAATCAAACTGAAATTTAACATCTCTCTTTACGCCTGACACACATTAAGTCATATAAAAAATTCGCCTGGATCGGGAGTTAGAACCATGTATCAGTTTTAACCAAAAAATCTATCTTCCCTCCGCCTACCACTTCACCTAGAGAAGCTCATGAAAAATTTCGATTTTTAAAAAATTATAACTGCTTGTCATTAAATGGACACCAATCAAGTTTTTTTATCTTTAAAATTCATTTATTGGCTTACCTAGTACAGTGGGGCCCACTTAACTCAAGCTCTGGTTAACTCGCCAGCTCTATTAAGTCGACGTTTTTTTTTGGAACCGCCAAATTCTCTCTTTGTCTTTGCATTTTTTCAGCGGTTAATTCGATTTTTTAAAGTCGCCAAGCCCTAATGTTTCGAGCACAAAAGAGTGCCAAATTTGCAACTTAACATCGGTTAGCTCGATCTCCATCTGTTCGCCTAGCAATGCACTTTGGCATTTTTAATTCAAAACAGTGTTGACATCTCGCTTTCTTCGAGACTTCCCGCTATTGTGTGATTCTACGAGATTTCAATAAAAATTACTGGATGTTTTTACTTTCAATTTGATTCCGTTAGATTGAGTATGTATTCACCAGAGGTACTCGAAAATGGCGATAGTGGTCTTTAATTCGTCATTATTTCGCTGTGCATGTTATATTATTATTAAACTTAATTCATTTTCTGATGCATTAATCATTTTATTTTTTAAGATAAACGAATATCTTTAGAAAAGAAAATAAAGGTTTGTATCGAAAATCGACAGTGGTTTTTATATAATTAAATAAAAAATTACTATTATTCTTTTAAAAGTTTGTTGTTGCTTTGTTACCAGTAAGATACGTGACTGTGACTAACACGTGCGTGACGCTGAAATCAAATCATTTTCTTAATATTCTAGTAGATATATAATATACACGTCATCACTGTTGTAGGTCGAATTCTGATAAGGTCAAGGCCGCATTTGTTACTATTTATATTACAAGTTACACGTATCATTTGATTGACGGAGGAAATTCGAGTGCGGTCTCATAGTGACAGATATCCTGCACGTCAAAAGCATTAAACTTAAAATTACCATATTGATATGTTTTGTTTTTTTTTAATTCGCCGATTCGACGGGCATTCCAAACACGCGCCATGAGGCAAGGCGCAAAATTTGACCTTTAACGCATGCGCAGACAATTATAAACTGGTAACTTTTTTTAAAAATTAAATTGAATCAAAACATGACCACAGAGACGTAATCAAAGTCATTTTACTTTTACTTCGGCAAAAAATATATATATATATAAATAAATTCCCGACTAGTCATAACTTTTCCCGACTATTTCCCAACTTTCAAGACCGGGAAAATTATTTTAAGAGAATTCCCGACTGAGTGGAAACCCTGGGTTATATTTAAATTATTTAAATTGATTGCAGTCTCACCCCCATTACGTTATATTTAAACGGTCCTTAAAAATGAACGGTCTTAACCTTAAGAAAGAGTGAAGGAATATTAGGGTCCTAATATTCCAATACGATTCCGATTAAATCATTAATCGTCACATCACTAATTAACGCACATCATGTAGATAATTATAAAGAAATTTCAAGCGCACGTTAATATTTTGCCGCCATATTGGTTTTCGTTTAACTCGGTGATCAGTTATCTCGGCGCCATTTTTCATACCCCGAGGCCGTCAACTTAAGCGGGCCCCACTGTAATCATAAAATTTGATAATGTTATGAGAACTAATGCTTAGTATTAGTATTAGCATAATTAAAATACAGCTTTAGTCGTAACTGTAAGCACATACCATATTTTTATGACTAGTCGTAACACTAGCCAGGAAACTACTTCTACGACTAGTCGTAACACAAGCCAGGAAACTACTGCTACGACTAGTCGTAACATTAGCCAGTAAATTATTGCTCCGACTAGTCGTAACGCAAGATAGGAATACTAGTGTTATGACTACTTCACTTATTTACTAATATCATATTGGATGGGGGTTAAAGTTTTTGTGATGACGTGTGACGTCATTTATAGACGGCCCTTTACTTAATACGCATATAAATATACACGCCAAATATACGATATTAATAGATCTGGGTTTTATATTTATTTACAGGCAGGAGTGTGTGTATTAATTCTAAAATCTAAATTTTTTAAAAATATATTTAAACATCTCCGCTTTTCAGAATAAGTAGTACAAAAATTACAATTGCCAGCACACTAATTGTGGTTTTTAAAGCAAATAATTTTTTTTTAAATTAAATTTTTTAAAATTCGCCGGGATCGGGATTAGAACCACCTCTCGGTTTTAACATCAAACAATCATCTATCCGACTATAACTTCACCTAGCGAAGCTCATGTCAAATTAAGATTTTAAAATTTCTTACCTGTTTGTCATTAAATGGACCCCAATGAATTTTTTTTTACCTTTAAAATTCATTAATCGGCTTATCTAGTAATAATGAAATTTGATTATGAGAACTAATGTTTACTATTAGTATTAGCATAATTAAAATACAGCTTTAGTCGTAACTGTAAGTGTAAGCACATAGCATATTTTTTGGGAGTGTCTATTGGTAGTCGAGTACCAATAGCAGGTCCCTGCGGCTGCGGCTATTGGTAGTCAGCTATTTTTAGAATCCAATGGGATTAAAGGAACACTTAATAGCTACTGATATAACCTTTTAAAATTCACCAAATGTACCGAACTTCCTTGGTCTCATGATTGAGAGTGGGACTGGTGAACTGAATTTTAAAGAAAAGGAATGGGTTCGATTTTCGGTTGAGACTAATAGGTTTTTTTTTCTTTTCTTACAAAATTTGTTTCAATGATCTATAACAGGGGTCGCCAGACCTGTAGTAAGTGAGAGCGATTTTATTTATATTAACAAATTTTGAGAGCCGCATTGAGACATTATCGCTCACGTCCCCACCAATGTTCCCTTTAAGCTGCGCGGCTGTGCAGATATCTGACAGACGCCGCACAGCAGTTTAGAATTTTACCGCGAAGCAAAAGTTTGTAAAATATTGCACACAAAATTGATGTTGTGCAACTTTGCACACTAGTTTTTTTTTACTTTGCACATGGACCAGCGAACCTTGGAAGGAACATGGGTCCCCACTTGCAATGAAAAATTCCTTTGGTGATTCATTTTTCAAAATTATTTTTATTTGAAAATAATGACTTAAACATTTCAATTGTTTTAATCATAACCGTATGTTGAAAAAATAAATATATGCGTTACTGTTACTCAAATAACAAACATTTAAACATGAAAATTTATGAATAGAAACACGTTGCATACGACTCACTGTGAACATTAATTGCTATGATTATGGTAAGAAGCCTTTGAACTAGGAAGTTTCTTTAAATCTGGTTAGTAGCTAGTAGTAGTGGTGCGAAGAAGTTCTGCCAGGTGCTGATTACTATTTACTGCTGGATGCTTTGATTTTATTAACTTCATTGTGGAATACAAAGATTCACAGCAGTAGGCTGTACCGAAAATGGATATAAGTCGGCAACTAGCTTTCTTAAGTTGAGGATATTTTACTTCTGACACGAGTTTCCAGAAATCCATCACAGATTGCGATTTGTGAATCATCTCCAAACCCTGATCTTCCTGTAACTCTGACAGCTCCATTTCAGCTGCAGAAGGTTCCATAACAATGTTCATAGGAAGCTGGAAATCATCTTTGATTACGTCTATCATGAATGGATTTATGAGAAAAGCGGAACAGGATTTTAGTTGCCGCAAGTCAATAAATCTGGCTTGGAAATCTTCCAGTAATACTTAAAAAACTATCTCTTATGTACCTAGCTTTCTAAGTTGAATTCCAACCTCAGAGTATGAGCTAACTATATTCGGAAGACGAGGAAAGTGCTCAAACTCCCTTGACAGGATATCTCTTTGAAGAATCTGTATTTTATTCTGAAAGCTAAAACAGTCTGTATGAGATCGGAAATAAGCTTATCCTTTCCTTGCAACGAAAGGTTCAGAGTATGTAGATTCTGCATGTCAGTTAGAAACTTCAAATCGTCCATCCAAGCTTCTCCCACCAGCTGCGGATAAGACTTGTCTTTTTCTGAAAGGAAAGCAGTAATGGGTTCAAGCAAGTCTAAAAATCTGTTTAAAACATTGCTGGTATAAAACCACCTAACAACACAGGGAAATGAAAGGTCATCTGGTTTGTCTTCGAGATCTAGCTCACCAATGAAGTTTTTTAACTGCCGGGGATTCTTTGCACTTGAACGCATGAAATTCACAATTAGCAGAACCGTATTCATTACAGTTTCGAATTAAAATATTTGGCTGCAAGATTTTCTCTGTGAATGATGCAATGTACAGGAAGCATATCCGGATATTTTGGATCATTCGTTAAAAGCCCCAACAAACCTAAAACATTTTTACCAAGCAATGACGGTGCTCAAACCGTTGCCACATTTCCAAGTCTATTTAGTGGTACACCAGCATCCATCAGTATTTTATGAAGGGCGTTTTTTACATCAATACCGCGAGTCTTATCTCTCAGTGCTACCAAGTTTAATAGCTCTTCTTTTACAGCCACGTCTAATGAAACATAACGAACGTACACCGCCAATTGTGGCGTATCTTGAATATCTGTTGATTCATCAAGAGCCAAACTGAAAATGCTACACAGTTCTTTAAATCGTTCCTCATTTTTCCTTCAATATCAGCATTAAATATGTCTCTCGGTGGCATGGCATGATGTTGGAATTTGTGTTATCAGTTGCCGAACTCTGGAATTACATGTATTTGGATCTAATATTGAAATTACTTCTTCGATATTTTTCCTGATTCAAAAGCAGGGATGTTATTATTAATAACCCACTATATCAACCCCTTTTAATTTTTTGGGGTGCGGTCGTGTTTTCCTTGATTCATTCAAAGAACCTAAATCTGTTAGTGTTAATAGATTTTTGTTTCATGTTCAGGGAAAAAAGGTGTATTCAAAATACTTTGTATTTTGTCGGGACCGTATTTTATTCCCATTGACTGATATTTCTTCTGAAGCGTTTTCCTGTTAAGCGTGTTTCACAGAATATATTTCAAACAAAAAGTTTTAATTTGATCAATTGTTCGTGAGCCGCAAAGTTGACACAGAAGAGCTGCATGCGGGTTGCAAGCCGCAGTTTGGCCACTGTTGATCTATAATTTTAAATTATGAGGTTAGGTTGAGTGTTTAGAGTATGCTAAAACTGGGTATGAGGTTAGGTTGAGTGTTTAGAGTTTGCTAAAACTGGGACTAAAACTAATGAAATCAATTTAAAATTCTTATAATTACGATTAAATTAGAGCTTTTAGTTTAGGGTCAGGGTTAGTTGTCTATTTTTTACATTAAAATAGAAAAACAAAGATAGGGACAGGGACTAAAACTAATTAAATCAATTTAACATTCTTATAATTACAATTAAATTGGAGCCTTTAGTTTTAGGGTCAGGGTTAGGTTTAGTTGCCTTTTTTTTTACATTAAAACATTACATAAAACTCAGAATATCACCTAGTAGTAGTCTTCTTAACAATTAATAACAGCGAACTACCAATAGCTGACAACCGGAAATGGCTATTGGTAGTCGAGTACCAATAGCACTCTAGAAGCTATTGGTAGCTGACTACCAATAGCCGCAGCCTATTTTTTACAACTAGTCTTACTATTCGTAGCACTATCCAGGAAACTGCTGTAGTCATAGCAGTTTCCTGGCTAGTGCTACGACTAGTTGATTGTCAACTAGTGGTAGCAGTAGCAGCAGACACTTCGAACTTTATAACTATAGTCTATAGTATAGTCTATAGTTTTTTAGTTATAGTATTAGTATACTATAGTATTGTCATTGTTATAGTCGGATAGGGCTGATAGGCCTAAAATAAGCGAACAACTTAACTAAGCATTTTACCATCGTCTCCACATTGCTCTAAAATATCAGAGACAATATCTTTGTCCACTTCTGGAAATATTTCTAGCAAAGTATTAAGCTTTTCATTTCGTGTTTGTAAATTTATCTTCATCGTAGTCGTAGTTGACGACAATGACAATGACGATTCCTCTGCAGTTTTAGTCGCTAAATCCAAAACAGAATCATGAGAAACTAATGACGGCCATTCACTATGAATATGCTTTCGTCGACCTTTATAGCCAGTTTTGTCTTTGTGATTAGGCATTTTTTCATCTATAAGACATTTTCGACATTTCTTACTCTACAATAATACAATAACAACAATGAGACTATGTACTATATGTTATAACGATGTCAACAGTGTAACTCTTACTTTCCGCAAGTTAAAAATAAAAGTTGTGGCGATTCAAAAGACATAAAAATTAATTCTACTTTTTACTTTATTATTATAAAATTAATGCATAAAATACAGGTTAAATATTCACTTAAAGTTAAATTTGTTCACAATAAAAATAACACATAAAACAATTCCGAATGAGGATTAATTACTTGAAATCAGTGGGAAACTGCAGTCTGAATAGGGTAGCTCACCGACGATCACCATTGTTATGAATTAAATATAAATATAGGACTACTAGTTACGTACTAATATTAAACACTCACAACTAAAATTAAATTTCAAATGGTCTATAATAAGAAAGCGGTCAAATCCGATAAAACTACTCATATTTTAAAAACAAATATTTTTTGTCTTTTCAAACTTATTTTATCAGATTAAATAAAAGGTGATTATTGCAAGTAATAACTAAATGTCGTAATTGTTAATAATTCGGTTTCATTTTCACATCCACTGGGGTAAATAAATGGTGGGGAAACTGAAAGTCAGCTCTAATGACCAAGCCAGAAATAGCGCCCATGTCAATCGGCTTATGCAATGGAATAAAATGACATGGTCTCGTGTAAAAATAGCGTAACGATTACTTCAGCGCAGTTATGGTGTGTGTGGAGATGGTGGCAGTGGCGTAGGAAATGGTTTTACTGAGCGAATGCTATTTTTTACCACGTTTTTATTAACTTGCTTTCGTGTCCACATTTTTTTTTCAAATCTGCCAACGTAAAATTGAACCACTTCTGATGGTCGTAGAGATCTCAAAATTTTACCACAGATAGATCTTGGATGACAATGCATTGCATCAAAATTTCAGATCGATCGAATGCACCGTTAATAAATTATTGAACTTTTTAGTTTATCTATATATAAGCATCTGTACCGTCTGCTTTTGTTGACATCCATGAGCTCACCCCGTGACCACATCACTGTGTTTTTAAAACGTTGGGCGGGCGCTCATGAGGTGTTTGGTATTTTTAAAAAAATAGAGGTAAAAAATATTTTTAAAAACCACGTTTTTGTAAGTGGACTAAAAAGAATAAAATAAAGAGGTAAAAAAAAAGATTTTAAAAATCCACGTTTTTATAAGTGTACTAAAAAGAAGAAAATAATTTAAAACTAATAACTTCAAGTGCTTTCATATAATATGACTAAAAACGTGGGGCGGGTGTTTGGTATAAAAATTAAAGATTTATAATTAAGAAGGCAAAAAAGATATCTATAAATGAGAGAATGAGTGAACTGCATATGTAAAACCTCCTAAGCGCCCGCCCAACGTTTTTAGTCATATTATATGAAAGTACTTGAACTTATTAGTTTTTAATTATTTTCTTCTTTTTAGTACACTTATAAAAACACGGTTTTTAAAAATCTTTTTTTTACCTCTATTTATTCTATCGATACATGGAATAAAATGCAGACATTATTGGCGGCCAACTGGATTTTTTTTACCAATAAAATTGAAAACAAGAGCAAGAGGGGTGGGTTTGTTAAGTCCTCGTGTGCAACTAAATAATAACCTAATGTGTTAAACAAATATGAAATATTAACTGTTTGTTACAGACGATGATTGCGTCCAACACTTATCCATTGTTTATGTTTAGTCTTGCATTTTTATTAGAGTGTTAAATGTTGATTAAATGTTAGTTTTCCTGGTTTCCTCAGGCAACAAAACCACGTCTGAATTCCAGACGGGAAGAACGAGAATTTGTATGTGTTTGTTCTTGCGTACGGGATAAGGAAGATGTTTTTATTCTTATGTCTATCTGAGGGTTATATCAGATTATCTTTGTGTTGTATTTCCAAACTAGAATGAATTGCCTTATGTATTATTACTACTTTACTCTTGGTTCTTCTATCCTCTAGTTTCAAAGATGAATGATTTAACTAATGGTGTTACTCTTGTCAGTTTAAAATATTCTCCAGTAATGAATCTGGCAGTTGTTGTTTTATTTTTTTTATTTTTTAATGTCTTCTAGTTTATTAATGCTTTCTTTAGTGGATGGGTCCCATACAGAAATGTCACTATTTATTTCCACGGGCCAAGTCAAAAGTATGAGCCAACAATGATCCTAACAAATCGTGGTCACTTCCATCCTTAGATCTTGGACGTCTGTCTCCAGTGCACCCCGGACCAGGACAACACAAACTCACGTCTGTCTCCAGTACACCCAGGACCAGGACAACACAAATTCACGTCTGTCTCCAGTACACCCCGGACCAGGACAACACAAACTCACGTCTGTCTCCAGTGCACCCCGGACCAGGACAACACAAACTCACGTCTGTCTCCAGTGCACCCCGGACCAGGACAACACAAACTCACGTCTGTCTCCAGTACACCCAGGACCAGGACAACACAAACTCACGTCTGTCTCCAGTGCACCCCGGACCAGGACAACACAAACTCACGTCTGTCTCCAGTACACCCCGGACCAGGACAAAACAAACTCACGTCTGTCTCCAGTGCACCCCGGACCAGGACAACACAAACTCACGTCTGTCTCCAGTGCACCCCGGACCAGGACAACACAAACTCACGTCTGTCTCCAGTGCACCCCGGACCAGGACAAAACAAACTCACGTCTGTCTCCAGTGCACCCCGGACCAGGACAACACAAACTCACGTCTGTCTCCAGTGCACCCCGGACCAGGACAAAACAAACTCACGTCTGTCTCCAGTGCACCCCGGACCAGGACAACACAAACTCACGTCTGTCTCCAGTACACCCCGGACCAGGACAACACAAACTCACGTCTGTCTCCAGTGCACCCCGGACCAGGACAACACAAACTCTTGCCAGTTTCTCGCGGATGAGGAATATCAACAACTAAATACGACCCGCGGCGTAGCATGTGCCGCAGACTTGCTCATAGATAGTGCAAAAAAACAGGGGGAAAGAAGGGACACAAACAGTAGCACGAAAAATGAAAACAGCGCGAGTGAACGTGCATTGTTGGTCTCGAGACATGCGCACTGCGGTTGTTTTTACGTGCCTCCCACCCCACCCTGCACCACCCTAGCTTGCCAACCATAAACTGTGATTGGTCGACCCTAGCGAGGGTCATTCGTCATCCTTATTTGCACACGTCTTGTGCTTGTCCTAATTTCTGGTAAATTATGTGTATAGATTCGTCGCAAAGTTCTCTGATCTTATCGAGAGGAAAAGGTGGCAGTCGGCTCAGTCAGATTTGGGGAGGGGAGGGGAGGGGAGGGTGTCTTCGGGTCTTGATTTTGGCTTATTTGGCGACTACCGTTTGTTGTTTTTGTTTTTTCGTAGATGTTGTCAAAGTCTAGGTCAGTAAAACTATTATTTGTGGTTTCTGAATGTAATGGTCACCTGTGCTATAAGATGTCACTGATCTACAAATGTTCAATGTTTAACATTAGTGTTGTGGAAATTGGGACACCCTGGGATTTCCATTTATAAAATGAATGTACGGGAAAGTGTTCTGAAAATATCCTCCACATATTCGACCAACAACAAAAATTGTTAAAAGAAATCAGTTCAAACGGTTTTACGTTGTAAATATGAAGCAATCAAAATCAAATAACAGTATTTACCGTATATACTTCACTGAATGATCCTTCACGACTCGAGCAGATAATTAAAATAATAATAAAGAATATCTTGACACGTTTACATTTGGTGATAACTGCCGCAGCGTGTTGTTGTTGTTGTTGTTGTTGTTGTTGTTGTTGTGTTTTTTTAAGGCACAATGTCTCCACGTAAACTTATAATCCCTCAAAGCCCAGATCACTCACAGGGTTATCGTTTGAAACTAAACACTAAAACAGAAATAAATATGATTTCATCACAAGCCTATATACATACATCAATAGCACTGCGTCATGCGATAAACAGTGGGCTTTTAAATGACTTACTTCTGAGTGAGACTGAGTAAGTCCGAAAGGAAACAAAGACCAACAAAATAGTCCGAGCTGTTATTTCAGCTGATGTTTAAATAATTACACATCAGGGATTCCAACACGTGTTTTACTGAGGTGTCTCATGAATAAACTGCTGATATTCTTTTTAAAAAAACACACACACAGATAATACAAAGATCTATTAAAATTACGAGGGGTAAAAAGTATATGTGTTATCTATGCCCAGTTAGCTTGATTGTGTGTATCTGTGTGCGTGCGTGTGTGTGTGCAAGCGTGCGTGCGTGTGACCACCATTGACTTCATGCACTCTAACACATATCGGTTGAGGACCACTGGTTAAATCAAATTACTTTCGGGGTTTAAAGAGTGACGCGGGGCTTGCATACATACATAATGTAGGCCGTTGTAACAAAGGTTTTTGTCTGGTATGTTACAGGTTATTTATCTCAGTAGGCCGTTGTAACAAAGGTTTTTGTCTGGTATGTTACAGGTTATTTAACTCAGTAGGCCGTTGTAACAAAGGTTTTTGTCTGGTATGTTACAGGTTATTTAACTCAGTAGGCCGTTGTAACAAAGGTTTTTGTCTGGTATGTTACAGGTTATTTATCTCAGTAGGCCTTGTAACAAAGATTTTTGTTTGGTATGTTACAGGTGATTTAACTCAGTAGGCCGTTGTAACAAAGGTTTTTGTCTGGTATGTTACAGGTTATTTATCTCAGTAGGCCGTTGTAACAAAGGTTTTTGTCTGGTATGTTACAGGTTATTTATCTCAGTAGGCCTTGTAACAAAGGTTTTTGTTTGGTATGTTACAGGTGATTTAACTCAGTAGGCCTTTGTAACAAAGGTTTTTGTCTGGTATGTTACAGGTTATTTATCTCAGTAGGCCGTTGTAACAAAGGTTTTTGTCTGGTATGTTACAGGTTATTTATCTCAGTAGGCCTTGTAACAAAGGTTTTTGTTTGGTATGTTACAGGTGATTTAACTCAGTAGGCCTTTGTAACAAAGGTTTTTGTCTGGTATGTTACAGGTTATTTATCTCAGTAGGCCGTTGTATAAAAGGTTTTGTCTTGTATGTTACAGGTTATTTATCTCAGTAGGCCTTGTAACAAAGGTTTTTGTTTGGTATGTTACAGGTGATTTAACTCAGTAGGCCTTTGTAACAAAGGTTTTTGTCTGGTATGTTACAGGTTATTTATCTCAGTAGGCCGCTGCAGAGCCGTCTTTAAACCATTTTGGGCCCCCGGGCAAAGAAATAGTGTTGGGCCCCTTCCCCGCAGGAATAAAAAATAAATAAACATTTTATATATAAATAAACATATTCCCATGGGGCCCCTATGCTCGTGGGCCCCCGGGCAAATGCCTAACGGGCCTATTCGTTAAGACGGCCCTGGGCCGTTGTAACAAAGGTTTTTGTCTGGTATGTTACAGGTTATTTATCTCAGTAGGCCTTTGTAACAAAGGTTTTTGTTTGGTATGTTACAGGTGATTTAACTCAGTAGGCCTTTGTAACAAAGTTTTTTGTCAGGTATGTTACACGTTATTTATCTCAGTAGGCCTTTGTTACAAAGTTTTTTGTCTGGTATGTTACAGGTTATTTAACTCAGTAGGCCGTTGTAACAAAGGTTTTTGTCTGGTATGTTACAGGTGATTTAACTCAGTAGGCCTTTGTAACAAAGTTTTTTGTCTGGTATGTTACACGTTATTTATCTCAGTAGAT
Organism: Ampullaceana balthica; assembly: GCA_944989445.1. Lineage (NCBI taxonomy): Eukaryota > Metazoa > Mollusca > Gastropoda > Lymnaeidae > Ampullaceana > Ampullaceana balthica. Next base: position 454,762 of record CALYLW010000106.1, read on the forward strand.
AGACACGAGAAACTAGACACGCACAGCGTACGTGTCAGGCTACGGCGAAAAATTTGTCGACATGATCTCAGAGGCACGGTGGTCGAGTGGCATGCGCGCGCGGCTGGCGTACCAGTGGCCACGGGTTCGAATCTCCGTAATGAAAGCAGTGATTTGTTCCTGGGGCCAAGGGTGTCGTAAATCCACCAAGCTCCAAATAGGTATTTGACACTACTAAGGGAAACAAAGGCGGCTGGGAATAGCCTGGGATCGTTCTAGCCGTGGCCTGTGAAGGACGCAACAATCTTCTGTCTTGAAGGAGATTAAGGACATTAGAGTCTTCGCCAAGTAATAAATCTCCTCAACGGAGAGGTTCGCGGTAGGTTGGCGATGGGGATGTTGTAGGGACACCGGGGGGGGGGTAGAAATTACATCAATGTTTATTTCAATATTGTATGGGTAGGGGAAGTAAATAACATTTTAAAATAAATAAACATGTGTTATAAGAAACGAAATATTGTCGTCAGCTTCATCTTCATGAAAATACTTTAATTATTTAACACCATCGACACGCGTGTACCATCTAGACCCCAAAGGCTGTAGAGAAATTATAGACTGTATTTTGGAATCATTTATTGACCTTTGACCTCTTGTGGAACACGCTTATCAACTGAGTTTTTTTTAAAATTATTTTTTATTTAGAAATATATTTTTTTTAAAAAAGGGAGCTCACTGACTTTCAAATTATGTGACACTGAAATCTCTGACGTGTAGGCAGGAAGTCTACGTCATTTTCTTAAAAAGTAGTTGCGGTCAATTATGACCGTGTCCCATCATCAGATTTCTCGTCTACATACTTCAAGATACCTGATTGGAGACTTTCAATGAGTTTCATTTAACAAGACAACTGCATTGACCGACTTTAGATCTGTAACTTCCAAACATTTTTTTTGGACGGAACACGATTTAGTGGATGTTGATAGGACCGTACCAACCTCGACTAACCTATGCACAAAATAGCATACGGTCAATGTCCCAATAAAACCACCAAATGCAGATTCGAATCGTTACATTATATTTTTGAGGATCATTGACAAGGCATTGACGAAAGGCAGCCTGAACATTTATAGAAAACGGCTGCCCTTTAGCCCTTAGACAATAGAGAAAATGTTGCGGAAACTCTTGTGAAGGCGTCCATGGACAGAAGTGCCCACTTGAGCGAAGAAAATGTAGGATCGTTGCCTCATCCCATCCCATAGGACAGTGGTGGCGAACCTATTTGGGGCCGTGTGCCAGAAATTCCACTAAAACCCACTTATTTATAGCAAAGTACCAATTAAACCCACTTATTTATAGCAAAGTACCAATTAAACCCACTTATTTATAGCAAAGTACCAATTAAACCCACTTATTTATAGCAAAGTACCAATTAAACCCACTTATTTATAGCAAAGTACCAACACAAAGTGAAACCCGAAATAGGGGTGGGGGGGGGTTAGCTTAGCTGGTTTGATTAAGGAAGTAATATTTTAGCCGGCTGACGAGACTCTGCGGGCCGACTGTGGCACGCGTGCCATATGTTCGTCATTAGTGCCATAGGAGGACCGTCAAATGAAATACTTTCAGAACCCTATGCAGCATTGGCATAAACAAAATCCCAGGAATTTTTACCTAAATGTAAATGATTTAGACATTTTATTAATTGCATTAAATAACTTCCTTTCTTTAATACTGACAACTACATTTAAGTTTATAAATAACGTCAGTAATAATGTGTCCACTACTGCACGTTAGTCTTGTGGAGGCCTTGGGGACAGGCATCTGTAGACAGGCCCCAAGTTAGGGTAGAGTCATGCCCACCATGCATCACACACAACGCCACCGCAAAGAGATAACCACATTGACACGGTCTATAGTTTCAGCCAAAACAGCCAAGAAGTCAATCCTAAAAGGCAACTACATGGACACAGCCACGAGTCTATAGTTTCATCAAACACAGACAAAAACACAACCACATTGACTCAAAGTATGCACAAGAAACACTTTGAATTGTCTATGACATTATTTTATTTGCCCCATAATTACATCATAGACAACATTATGGGAATCCCCGTATCATACAAAATATTTCTAATGTAGAATTCTATCTGAATCTGAGGCCTTCTACATCTGTGTCCAAAGCCGAGCACACAATAATATAAGAGCGATGTAATGCTAGAAGAATGAGAACACACATGATTATGATGCATAAGCCAAAAATGATTACACGAAGGCCCTATCAATACAAGTTATACACTTAAATCACGTAAAGATGTTTTGCATTAACCAAAAAAAATTTATTATTTTTTTGCCCTGAAAGGAAACAATAATTTAACAATCTCATTTTGATATACAACTTTCTTACTCTAATTGCAACACGTTATACATTTTGTAAACATTTATTTTTAGTAGTCACTTTGAAGATTAAACTATAAAAAGAGAAAAATGCATGTAACAATATCTATCTATCTGAGAATGACTAAAGTATCAATACATAGGTTGTGGCTCAGTAAACTGTAATGGCAGGTCAAACAACTTGTGTCAGTAAAAGTTAAAAATAGAAGAGAAAAAAAAGAAGACTTTATTAAATTAAAATCTCTATTGAAAGAAATGGCTTTTTAAATAAAATATTGTAAAGTTAGAACTGTAAAAGAAGCAATTTATAATTATTTATTTAAAGAGCATTAAATTATCTCAGGTTCCTTTTGTAAGTACAGGCTGTTCACCACACTTTGACACATCCACACACACACTTTGACACATTCACACACACACTTTGACACATCCACACACACACTTTGACACATCCACACACACACTTTGACACATTCACTTTGATACATCCACACACACACACTTTTTCAAAAAGTTATACAAACGATGGTTCAAAAGATACTTTTGTTTTTGTTCCAAACTGAGCAAAAATAATCTGTGTTCAAACTGTTAGTTACAAAATCTTGTCACTCCTTGTCCCACCTTGTCACACCTATAGATTAGTGTCTCACATAGTCATGAGAGTTAGTTCTAGATAAAGAAATATCACAGGCTCCAAGCAAGTGAAAGTGTCTTATTTGGTCCTGTAATGTGAAAGTGTCTTATTTGGTCCTGTAATGTGAAAGTGTCTTATTTGGTCCTGTAATGTGAAAGTAGCTTATTTTGTCCTGTAATGTGAAAGTAGCTTATTTGGTCCTGATATGTGAAAGTGTCTTATTTGGTCCTTTAATGTGAAAGTAGCTTATTTGGTCCTTTAATGTGAAAGTATCTTATTTGGTCCTCTAATGTGAAAGTATCTTATTTGGTCCTGTAATGTGAAAGTATATTATTTGGTCCTTTAATGTGAAAGTATCTTATTTGGTCCTCTAATGTGAAAGTATCTTATTTGTTCCTCTAATGTGAAAGTATCTTATTTGGTCCTGTAATGTGAAAGTATCTTATTTGGTCCTCTAATGTGAAAGTATCTTATTTGGTCCTCTAATGTGAAAGTATCTTATTTGGTCCTGTAATGCGAAAGTATCTTATTTGGTCCTGTAATGTGAAAGTATCTTATTTGGTCCTGTAATGTGAAAGTATCTTATTTGGTCCTGTAATGTGAAAGTATCTTATTTGGTCCTGTAATGTGAAAGTATATTATTTGTTCCTGTAATGTTTTTACTGATCTAGAGAGCCACTACCTATTTTTATTTTTAAAAGTTAATACAGCTCAACGTTTGAGAAAAAAAACCTAATATTTGCAACTGCTGCAGTAAATGTAATATTTTGGACTGATGCAAAAAATATAATATTTTAGACACATTGATCAATGCAATAAGAATTATACATGATTTTAAATTTTACAGTAAAATCTTAGTTTTAATTATTTAATTTTTCACCATCTTTAAATATTTTCAATTCAGTCATATTTGTAGTCAAATATTCTTGTTAGAACATAGAGGTCTCTGTACAATAAAAGCCAAAACATGTATTAGTAGTTAGCATAAGTTTAACTGGCAGCTTACTATTTATATTTGAAATAAAACTGGCTTCTTGAATTTTATTTTTTTGCTTTTTTTGTAACTAATAATTTTATCTTATAAAGTATGCTCTTTCTATGCAGAAGATTTTAATATAATCTTAATTTGCAACAGAACATATTTAAAATATTGGTTTGACTAAACACCTGTGCTGCCAAGCGGTTTCAAAAATATATTTTTTAAATTTCTTTTTTCGGTACTAATGCCATTAATTTTATCATAATATGACAGCACAGCTAAGGACGCCTAAATTTGGTAGATTTTAAATGCTCACAGAAGTAAGTAAAAATAACAAACAAAATAAACAAAGAAACATTTCCCAACTGTACAAAGTTTGTATGAATGGGGTGGGGGTGGGGGGGGGGTGAGAAATCAACAAAACAAATGTAATGTATGGAAGATGATGTACAACAAGCGTTCTCAAATATTAAATCAGTGAGTTGAATATTTTGCAAACAGCTTATTAAAATGAACCACCTGAATCCTTAGAACAGATGGATCATTTTTGCTCAATTCAAACGTAGTTTATGAAAGTGACGTACGCGATAGAGACCACACAGACAAATTATTACCAAATATTCATTTCATCAAACATACCTCAGCTAACTCAATGCCACCATTCAATATACAATTTTTCAAACAATGACAACAGCAATATGTGAAATTGTCATTGACCAAAATTACATGACAAAACATGAATGCAGGCTACAATTTTGATAATTAATGATAGTGGACCACCAATATTTCACAGTTAAGAGCAAGCCTTCTCTCATTTTACACAACAAATTTTGACATCATGTTTAAATTGAGACTAATGCTATAAAACAAAACATAATACAGGAATTACATTTTGTGTATTTTACTAAACTTACCCTTACGGCAAACTTTCTTTCATTCCAACAGAGTTTCATTCATTGATTGAATCAAACATTGAGCAAAAAAAATTGAATTGTGGTTAATCTCAACAACAATGTTCCCTTAAACGTGTGCTGCTGCGTGGCCGCGCAGATATTTTACTGATGCCGCGCAGCTTTTTAGAATTACAGCGCAAATAATTTTGTAAAATATTTTTGACTTTACACAGGGACCAACAAATCTTAGAGGGAACATTGCTCAACAAGAGTCTAAGATATATTTTTATTGAACTCCTATAATCATATTTGATTCTAAATTTGGAATATGATAAAATTAAGTCTCTGTAGGGGTGAGTTGGAGGAATAAAGACATTTGACAAAAGGAAGCAAGGGGTGGGGCAAAGGATTGGGCAAGGGGTGGGGGGGAAGGGGTGAGGCAAGGGGCGGGGCAAGTGGGGCAAGGGGCAGGGTATAAAAAGAAGTGAATATTTAAAAAAATATATTAAATGTAAGTAAAAAAAAACATCTTTGGTAAAAAATATAAATTCATCGAAACAAATTTTATTTTAAAAAAAACAAGATTTGCCTCCATAATCTTAGCGAATTAGTTTTTATCTTATTTCTTATGATTTTTGCATTTCCATTATAAATTTTCAAAACAGTCATTTCTGATATATACTGATAACAAAGCACTAAACTACAAAAAAATTAAAATGACAATAAACATTTTTTAAAAATGAGTTGTACATACAAAACCAAAGCCTATGGGAGTACACACACAATATTCTCTTAATAAAAGAAGTAGACAATGAATTGAACATGAGTGTCATGCTATACAATTGTTTGCCATTTTATCTATGTGTTAGGGCAGCAGCGGCTGCCGCATTAGTCTTATGTCTTGTCTTATCTGTTACAGACGCTCCTTCTATACAGAAGATTATTGCGTCCTATATTTATCCATGGCATGTGTCTAGCAATGCATTTCATTAGTTTTAAATGTTGATAGTTTGTTGGTTTTTCTGATTTGAACAGGTAACCCATTCCACATCCAAATTTCAGACAGGAAGAACGAGTTTTTTCTCTTCTTTTCTTGCATATGGAGTAAGAATTTTTTTATTTATTCACAAGTCTGTCTTAGGGTTGTATTAGATTATCTTTGTGTTGTATTTCCTCGTTAGAATTAATTGCCTTATGTATTATTACCACTTTGCTCTTTGTTCTTCTATCCTCTAGTTTTTATCATTTAAATTTCTTTTGGGAAGGTGCCTGGATAATTATTTTTCAGATTTTTGTGTGAAAATTTTAAAGACATCAAATAATTGTATGACTAAAGTATCATTACAGTATTTAACGCTATTTTTCCTAGTTCTTTATCTTTGATTCTGAATTAAGAGACAAGATGAGATGACTTGATGTTGAGACAACAAGGACACTCACATTTTGTTACTGCTTTAAAACAAACAAATTTAATTTTCTCAAACACTTTTTCTCTCCATCAGTACTGAAAGTAACTGAACACAAAAATATTGATAAATAAATTGATATAAATAAAATATAATAAATAATAATGAATAATATAAATAAATAAACATGGCAAACTTAAACAACACACAAAAACCAATCACGATTTTAAACAAGAGAAACAATTTTACCACAAGACTCATTCCGTCTTCAATTTCTCTGTATGGATCTGATCTAATTGCAAACAACATCTGATGAAGGCAATCACGCCTCAACAATCTGATCTAATTGCAAACAACATCTGATGAAGGCAATCACGCCTCAACAACCTGATCTAATTGCAAACAACATCTGATGAAGGCAATCACGCCCCAACAACCTGATCTAATTGCAAACAACATCTGATGAAGGCAATCACGCCTCAACAACCTGATCTAATTGCAAACAACATCTGATGAAGGCAATCACGCCTCAACAATCTGATCTAATTGCAAACAACATCTGATGAAGGCAATCACGCCTCAACAATCTGATCTAATTGCAAACAACATCTGATGAAGGCAATCACGCCTCAACAACCTGATCTAATTGCAAACAACATCTGATGAAGGCAATCACGCCTCAACAATCTGATCTAATTGCAAACAACATCTGATGAAGGCAATCACGCCTCAACAATCTGATCTAATTGCAAACAACATCTGATGAAGGCAATCACGCCTCAACAATCTGATCTAATTGCAAACAACATCTGATGAAGGCAATCACGCCTCAACAATCTGATCTAATTGCAAACAACATCTGATGAAGGCAATCACGCCCCAACAATCTGATCTAATTGCAAACAACATCTGATGAAGGCAATCACGCCTCAACAACCTGATCTAATTGCAAACAACATCTGATGAAGGCAATCACGCCCCAACAATCTGATCTAATTGCAAACAACATCTGATGAAGGCAATCACGCCCCAACAATCTGATCTAATTGCAAACAACATCTGATGAAGGCAATCACGCCTCAACAATCTGATCTAATTGCAAACAACATCTGATGAAGGCAATCACGCCTCAACAATCTGATCTAATTGCAAACAACATCTGATGAAGGCAATCACGCCTCAACAATCTGATCTAATTGCAAACAACATCTGATGAAGGCAATCACGCCTCAACAATCTGATCTAATTGCAAACAACATCTGATGAAGGCAATCACGCCTCAACAATCTGATCTAATTGCAAACAACATCTGATGAAGGCAATCACGCCTCAACAATCTGATCTAATTGCAAACAACATCTGATGAAGGCAATCACGCCCCAACAATCTGATCTAATTGCAAACAACATCTGATGAAGGCAATCACGCCTCAACAATCTGATCTAATTGCAAACAACATCTGATGAAGGCAATCACGCCTCAACAACCTGATCTAATTGCAAACAACATCTGATGAAGGCAATCACGCCCCAACAATCTGATCTAATTGCAAACAACATCTGATGAAGGCAATCACGCCTCAACAACCTGATCTAATTGCAAACAACATCTGATGAAGGCAATCACGCCTCAACAATCTGATCTAATTGCAAACAACATCTGATGAAGGCAATCACGCCTCAACAATCTGATCTAATTGCAAACAACATCTGATGAAGGCAATCACGCCTCAACAACCTGATCTAATTGCAAACAACATCTGATGAAGGCAATCACGCCCCAACAACCTGATCTAATTGCAAACAACATCTGATGAAGGCAATCACGCCTCAACAACCTGATCTAATTGCAAACAACATCTGATGAAGGCAATCACGCCTCAACAACCTGATCTAATTGCAAACAACATCTGATGAAGGCAATCACGCCCCAACAACCTGATCTAATTGCAAACAACATCTGATGAAGGCAATCAACAAATTACTCTGATCATTAACATCATGCCAAATACAAAAGTCTATCAAAGTTTTTTTACAGTGCAACATCAACTATCATTATAAACTACAACATAATGTAAATAATGGGAACATACTGAACATTTTTTTCATTTGTATTTTCTTCAAATGTCAGGCGAAATTTCGGAGTTTTTCTTGTTTTGTGTGTGTGTGCCTTAGTTTGAAATTGCTAATTTTCTAAAATGTATCTGAGCAATAATTGATTTTCTGTTATTGTGGATGGATTTAAAAGCTTATTAAATTTAAAACTGTGTCAGTGAAAATTTAATCTTAACTTAATTACATTCATTTCTTTTCTTTAAATTAGTTTAAAGTCATTGCAATGTTTTCCATTTATTTATTTCTTTTTGGATTTTTTTAGCGTTTAGATTTTTACAAAATTTGGTCATTCTTTTATATGTACTTCAAACAATGATTCACACAAGATACGACAAAAGTGATTTCCCCTCTTTTGAGATATTAGAATAAGTCAAGTTGGTGATTTAATTGAAAAAAGTTGGGGGAGAATTTATCAACATTAGTTATCCTTAATCACTAAATAAGCTACAAAATGTGTTATTCACTATTATGTGACTGAAATAGTACACAAGTCGCAATATTTTGTCAACAAAATACAGTCAGAGTTCAGATTATAAGATTTCCATATTCAATTATTTTCATGAATGTTTAAGAAAAAACTGCTAGTCACCATAAAGGCAATTCTAATATCTCTATTTCCAGTCCATAATTTGTATAAATTACCTTCTAAAAGTTATAAATGGGAAATTCCAATCATTTTTTTTTATGAACAGCCTACAACACTGATAGCAGCACCATAACGTCAACTCAATTTGAACTCTGTACTGGGTGACCTCCTGACCTCCTTATAGCAGGGCTTACAAACTGGAACGGGGCGGCGGTGGTAGTGGCCAGGTAGAGGAATATTGCGGGCGATGCATCTTGTGCAGAAAACATGACCACATTTCCAACAGTGAAACTGGGGAAAAATTTCAAACGTAAGAACCAGAATGTTGGGTTAATTTAATGCAGCTGAAAAATATGTTTTGCAAAATTTTAATTTTTTCAATAAATATACTTGCTTCAACAATATGTAGTACATCTTTTATTTTATTATTTACTTGATGGTGTAGCCACACCCATCTGTAGCCACACCCATCATTCTTTTAGATTTAGTGTACAAATTATTCTTATCCTTAACAAAGACGCCGACAAGGTTGACATTGAACACACGCTTATTAAGGAAGGACTCAAGTCAAAGAAATCATGTATGAAAAAGTAAACAAATAATAACAATAAAAATCAAGAATAGATTACTTTACCTTCTTGACATAGTAATCAAACGGTGTAGCACATGAACAGCTGTAGACGTTCCTGAAAGACTTCCAACTTACTGCCACTGTCTTCAGCTCCGCGATGAGCTGGTCAACGGACAGCTGGTCAGAACTGGGAGACCTAATCAAACTTGCGGGCTCAACGCCATTGTACACATCATCGATGCCGGACCTCGACATCTGAGAACTGGACTCGTCAAACCCAGACTCGGTGTCACTTTTTAAGTGATTGACCACGGCGTTGTCCAGGGGAGGGTAGCGGCCGTTCATGGTCAAGTCAGAGTCCGAACTATTTTTGTGCAGATGGTCATCTGAGACGGGCGACTTGGCATGGTTAGGACCATCACCGATGTGACCACTCAGAAAGCCATCAATGGAATCCATAGACAGGTATCCTTGCAGCTTTCGTTGAATTGTTTCATCTGACTTGCCTAAAAGCTTGCAGATTTGGGTCACCCTCTGTGAAAAGGTCATGAAAGATGTTTTTCTTTGATTACAATAAAAGTGAAAGGGATATTTTTCTATATATACATATACATTATATATACATGGCTCTAAATTTTCCTATTAATAACACAAAAATATGTTAGTCAGCTTGTCACAAGATTAAATGACAATATTTTTTAAAGACACAAAAGTTTTTTTAAAAAGTTTTAAATGCAATTATAAAATGAACAAAAGTAAGCAGATGACAGCGGTTTATTCCAGGTAAATTGTTGTGGACATTTTATACTAGTTCAAGACACAGTTTTTATATCTTTTCTAATAGATTTAAAACATTTGATCCAGATGAAAATAGATATAAAGAAATGAGTTTAAGTAAATTTTATAAAAACTTTTATAACATATTTCTACAAAGTACTCAGGTTAAAATGAAATGTTATAAAAATAAAACATTTTTCTCCTAAATGAAAGTCTCTATCAGTGCCCTGCAATACTTAAAAAAAAATATTACAGTAGATTACGCATTAGAAGATTATTGCGTTCTTTGTTCTTATAAGAACGCACAGACCATGATGGCATGTTGGAAAGTGACGCGGCATTGACAGGCCACGACTATGAAGGACTGTGTGGCACATATGGGGCCATCCATATATTACGTACGCAAGTAGGGGGGTCTTCAATAAATAGAATTTTGCGTATGGGGGTCTCAACTGAATGTGTTTGTACACACAAATTTAATTTGCATAATACTAAGCCTAGTACGTAAATCGCTCAGGCTGCAAACGGCATTCGAGATCGACTGAGTCAAGACTGATATGCAATAATGTTTTATAATTGAATGCAAACGAAATTCTGAACTTTTAATTACTTGGAAGTAATTAATATTTGATTCAGAACAAACGTTCATACATTGCTAAAATATATCTGTCTGATAAATATTTCCATTTTATTGAAATTAGTAGAAGTTTTTTTTTCGCCCATTGGTGCCTCAGCCCTTATATATACATAACGGGACGGCGATTTCACTGCTTATATTGTTCTATTTAATTAGTTTTTTTGTGACGTCATCCATGAATGACGTCACATGATTTTGGCCAATTTTACCCCCCCCCCTCGTCACACTTCATTACGAAAATAAAGACCCCCCTACAATATGACGACACAAAGCTTCCCCCCCCCTCTAAAAAAAGGCGTATTTTCTAATTGAAAATTAGCATGTTGCAAATTACTTTTTTGTCATTTAAATCTGTATCTAGTGTAAGTCTGGACTCAAATATCGTAACACGTGTGAAGCCATTGAAAATGTAATTAAATAAATTGAAAGCAATCAAATATTTTAGTGGAACTTTTATTTAAAGTTGCGCATTTTGATGTGACGTTATATTTCTTAAACAACCCCTCCCTCACCCTCCCCACACATGGTGAGCCCCTCCCCCTTTTTTAGGCGCGTGACGTCATTTAAGGACGGCCCCAAAGAGTAAAACCAATATCTTTTGACTCTGGCTTAAAAATTAATTATTTAAATGGGGGGGGGGAAGCGAATTTGTACGTACGCATATGGGAGGGGGGCCCGAAAATGTACGGGGTGCAACAGGGGGAGGGGGTACAAAAATATGACTTTTTGTGCGTACGTAATATATGGATGGCCCCTATACCCAGCTGCCAATGATTCCCCAACTAGTCTCAAGTACCCATTGGAGCTGGGCGGACCCAGGGACACCATTATCCACTAGAACAAATCCCTGCCTTCGGACCCACGATCACATTTCAATTACAAATTTGATGATAATATTCATTCATCTTGTTGCAGCAATATGTTTGTTTTGCTTTTGGATGGCACCTAAGTTTGCTTTCATCAATGCTTCATACATAAGAAACACATTTCACATATAGCTACATAAACCACTAATGAACATATTTATCTTCCTTCTTTTTTTTTAACCACGCGTTTATCACTGTTAAAAATGTTCATTATATCATTATTTTCAAGAACTGTGTATGAAATACTGATTTAACCTAAACCACTGACTTAGTTAACATTCAAGTATAAGGTTAATTACATGTTACATTGTGTTATGACATGAAATGTAACACAGAATAAGGTTACATTACATGTTACATTGTGTTATGACATGAAATGTAACACAGAATAAGGTTACATTACATGTTACATTGTGTTATGACATGAAATGTAACACAGAATAAGGTTACATTACATGTTACATTGTGTTATGACATGAAATGTAACACAGAATAAGGTTACATTACATGTTACATTGTGTTATGACATGAAATGTAACACAGAATAAGGTTACATTACATGTTACATTGTGTTATGACATGAAATGTAACACAGAATAAGGTTACATTACATGTTACATTGTGTTATGACATGAAATGTAACACAGAATAAGGTTACATTACATGTTACATTGTGTTATGACATGAAATGTAACACAGAATAAGGTTACATTACATGTTACATTGTGTAATGACATGAAATGTAACACAGAATAAGGTTACATTACATGTTAAATTGTGTTATGACATGAAATGTAACACAGAATAAGGTTACATTACATGTTACATTGTGTTATGATATGAAATGTAACACAGAATGGGATAACGGTTATCTGTCCTTAGGCTCGATTTAATTTGAGCTGAAATTTGACCTAAGATGAATTTTTAAACAATAGCCAGTGAAAACTAGTAGAATATTACACGGTATAGGGGTGAAAAGTGCTTGCTGAAAAGTCAAGCTAAAGGGACATCTCTTACTCTTCACTTCAAACACATTGCAAAGGCAACTTGTTATGTAAAATTGAACACATGGATGTGCTGCAATAATTGACTTGAAGCCTTTGATAGCTTTTAATTAAAGCCAAACATCGTGCCAAACAATTATATTAAGATAGTCTTTTTAACCTCTTCTCGGCGGTACGTAGTCATGGGTCAGTCTAGCATCAGCTCATAGCAGACCAGTGTACCGCAGCACATTGGTTGTTTGAGCTCTACTCTATTATTTTAAGTTTTCTATGCTGGAGGGTTTATTAGCCGGGGTTAACTGGCAGGGGTTTATTGGCCGGGGTTTATTGGCAGGGTTTTATTGGCAGGGGTTAACTGGCAGGGTTTTATTGGCAGGGGTTAACTGGCCAGGGTTTATTGGCAGGGTTTTATTGGCAGGGGTTAACTGGCAGGGGTTTATTAGCAGGGGTTTATTGGCAGGGGTTTATTGGCAGGGGTTTATTTGCCGGGGTTTATTAGCGGGGGTTTATTGCTACCTTCTCCAACAACAGGACGTGATCCTCTAGAGATGAGCTGTGATCTTTAGCAGCACTGACAATGTCCATGACATTTTCCCTCGGGTGAAGGCCACTATCAAACCTGTTGTACATGCCTTTCCAAAACCTGAGACATCGGAAAACAATTTACATATATTGGGTTTTAAATGTGACAAAAATGATAGACTACAATAGTTGCCAATTGAAACGTTCTCGTATTGGAGTTACATTGACATTATTTTGTATTGAGTAGGGGGTCATATGATGTTCATTATTGGATTATTTTAGCAGGACATTTGATCATTTAATTTAAAGGAGTTCTTTGTGGACAATTTTGAGAAACAATTCTAGATGACTGATGCACTGATTAGGTGGATAGATTTGTAATCACTATTTTAATTAGAATTACAAGGACTGTTTTGTTGGACTTACTTGAGTGCTTGTGGTGAAGGATTATAAAGACTGTTTTGTTGGACTTACTTGAGTGCTTGTGGTGAAGGATTACAAGGACTGTTTTGTTGGACTTACTTGAGTGATTGTGGTGAAGGATTACAAGGACTGTTTTGTTGGACTTACTTGAGTGATTGTGGTGAAGGATTACAAGGACTGTTTTGTTGGACTTACTTGAGTGCTTGTGGTGAAAGATTACAAGGACTGTTTTGTTGGACTTACTTGAGTGCTTGTGGTGAAGATGTCGGTATGATAACCGGGCGTCTAATTTCATAAGTCTTCATATACAGAGGATTCAGGTACTCGCTAGAATGGTGAGCCAGGAATGCCCAGAGTGAGTAGGTTTTCTCTGACAGCCTGCGAGTTATTAGAACATTTGCATTTAGCGATCAAACAATGAAAATTTGGGATAAATGAAGAGGTTAACTAAATAGATAGCTAAACGCACAAATAAAGTAAGGTATAACAGTACACTAGAAACAAAAACTGAAACATGTTCTTATGTTTGGGTAAATTTGGATTTAGAAATGGATATTTCCCCCTCTATTTTTACTTTAGCGTCACTTTGATAAATGATCCAAAATTTGATACATCACTTTGATAAATGATTCAAAATTTGATACATCACTTTGATAAATTATCCAAAAATTGATACATCACTTTGATAAATGATCCAAAATTTGATACATTAAGCACATCTAAATGATGTCAAGAAACTTCGATAAATACCTGAGGTCAAGACGATCCTTCTCACAGTTGCCGATGAATGTGCCAAACTGGCAGGAGTAGGCATGGTCGTGTATGGTGAGGAGGAACCTCTCGTTGAACTGGAAAGCACAAGGGAACTGCTGCATCATCTGCCACACAGACTCCAGGAACTGAGTGAACACCGGGGACGTTTCCTTGACGTCGACGCTCTCCAGCAGGCCGCACCGGTCAGTGAACTTGTGCCCAAAGGCCAACCACTCTTTCTCAATAAGTGCCTGGAATATCAAATGACATTTAGGGAAATATTACCCCAAAAATCTTTAAAATAGCAACATAACAGTTCTGACGCAAGAAACATGGAGAAAAAAAAATAGATTTTAAAAATGTTATTTCCGCATATACTTGCCTATAAGTCGAGGGTAGCTTATATACCAAAAATTAAGAAACATGGTATGAAATATGAACCGCAGATAGGTCAAGGGTATAACTAGGTCTTTGCAATCCTAGAATTTTTATAATATTGTGAGATTTGACCTAGGTACATATCCTGGAACAAAGAGTTATAGCCCTTACTTCTCTACATAACCAGTGCACACGCACAGCCTCAACGTTATATTTGACCGCAGCACACAGTAGGTACATGCAGTTAGTGTTGTCTCGCCAGCTAGCAGTCAGGGCTGATGATGATGATGATGTGTGTATGTGGCTAGTCATCAGATTGCAGTCAAGCATCAACAGACTGCTGTGGTCTGTGTGCATGCATGTACCAGGTATGTGGGTCAACGTCCTGCTAAGTAAACTAGTATTACCAGTTACTGGACATTGCCCCACATTCAGTGTCCAAAATTCTATCAAAAGTAGCACTGACCAGTGAATAAGTAGACTACATTTTAAATGTGGAGAGCCTGAACGAATGGTCAGCAAACAAGAGTGTAAGCAATAACCATGACCTCGATCTAACAACAAAGAGAAATTCTAAGTGGATAAATCAACTATATTTTAACATGAAGTTTAGGACTTAAATAGTTCGACTTATACACGAGTATATGGTATATACAAATTACTTTTTAAAAAAATAATTCATTTGAAGACAAATTAAATTTCACAATAAAATAGAAATAAGTTAAACTTTCTTTGTGACACTTTATGCAAAGAAAGATTGTGCAGAAGTAAAGATGAGCTCAAAATGTAACCAAAGACTTCAAATTGAATGTAGACAAAACTTAATTATGATTTATTTTATTATTAAAAAAAAACAACTTTCAGCACAAACTTTTTTTGTCCAACGCATTTTGATAAATCAAATTTTGTTTTCTTCTAATTAACGTGTCCCCGACAGGCCATCTCTTTTTATATTGATTTTAAAATAGTTTTTTTAAAAATAAATTTATAGCTTTTCAGTTGAAGTCTTTAAATTCTCAACTACTAAATTTGCTCATTTGCCACGCCCTTCCCCTCTCTCCTTACTCAAACCTGCTTTCCTGAATGACAGCATCTCCTTGTTAACACATAAACACTTGTCTCCTTGTTAACACATAAACACTTGTCTCCTTGTTAACACATAAACACTTGTCTCCATGTTAACACATAAACACTTGTCTCCATGTTAACACATAAACACTTGTCTCCATGTTAACACATAAACACTTGTCTCCATGTTAACACATAAACACTTGTCTCCATCTTAACACATAAACACTTGTCTCCATGTTAACACATAAACACTTGTCTCCATGTTAACACATAAAAACTTGTCTCCTTGTTAACACATAAACACTTGTCTACATGTTAACACATAAACACTTGTCTCCATGTTAACACATAAACACTTGTCTCCATGTTAACACATAAACACTTGTCTCCATGTTAACACATAAACACTTGTCTCCATGTTAAAACATAAACATTTGTCTCCATGTTAACACACAAACACTTGTCTCCATGTTAACACATAAACACTTGTCTCCATGTTAACACATAAACACTTGTCTCCTTGTTAACACATAAACACTTGTCAGGTCAAAAGTCCAACATATTCAACCAATATTTTGAGGACTACAAATATACAATTATGTAATAATGTCTAAAATAAATAGTATAACTAAAATAGTATAACTAAAATAGTATAACTAAAATAGTATAACTAAAATGGTATAACTAAAATGGTATAACTAAAATGGTATAACTAAAATGGTATAACTAAAATGGTATAACTAAAATGGTATAACTAAAATGGTATAACTAAAATGGTATAACTAAAATGGTATAACTAAAATGGTATAACTAAAATGGTATAACTAAAATGGTATAACTAAAATGGTATAACTAAAATGGTATAACTAAAATAGTATAACTAAAATAGTATAACTAAAATAGTATAACTAAAATAGTATAACTAAAATAGTATAACTAAAATAGTATAACTAAAATAGTATAACTAAAATAGTATAACTAAAATAGTATAACTAAAATAGTATAACTAAAATAGTATAACTAAAATAGTATAACTAAAATAGTATAACTAAAATAGTATAACTAAAATAGTATAACTAAAATAGTATAACTAAAATAGTATAACTAAAATAGTATAACTAAAATAGTATAACTAAAATAGTATAACTAAAATAGTATAACTAAAATAGTATAACTAAAATAGTATAACTAAAATAGTATAACTAAAATAGTATAACTAAAATAGTATAACTAAAATAGTATAACTAAAATAGTATAACTAAAATAGTATAACTAAAATAGTATAACTAAAATAGTATAACTAAAATAGTATAACTAAAATAGTATAACTAAAATAGTATAACTAAAATAGTATAACTAAAATAGTATAACTAAAATAGTATAACTAAAATAGTATAACTAAAATAGTATAACTAAAATAGTATAACTAAAATAGTATAACTAAAATAGTATAACTAAAATAGTATAACTAAAATAGTATAACTAAAATAGTATAACTAAAATAGTATAACTAAAATAGTATAACTAAAATAGTATAACTAAAATAGTATAACTAAAATGTTATACTCCATGTTCCCCACAACTGTTTGTTGTTCCATTTGCAAAATAAAAAATGGGTGGGCAAAGTTGCACAGCATCCATTTTTTGTGTGTGCAAAATTTTACATTCCACAAAGGGAATTATTATATTATCCTAATGAAAAGTTGCTGGGCGGAAATTCTAAACTGCTGTGCACCATCATTCCTGCACAGCCACGCAGCTTAAAGTGATGAGTGGTTATACATACCACTCTCCATCACAAGAGTAGAGATTACCTGAAACCCTTGTATCGTCCTATAGTAGGGATCCAACATGAGTCCGGCCAGAGAACACGTTTGAGCAGTGCGATCCCAACCATCAGAGCAGTGGACCAGCACACTAATGCCATCAGATATTGCCTGCAACGCAAACAATCAGAAAATGATGCTCTCGTGGAATGCATCAAGAAAAAAAAATTGACAGGGAAGTCGCACCAAAGACAACAAGATGTGGAATCTTTGAAAAAGAATAAAATTTCACCAAATATTCATATTGGTATTAACATGTTTTAAGAGAAGAGTTGTGAATGGCAAGCTGTAATTGTTGTTGGATAAAAGAAATCATTTAATACAGGGATTCCAAACTGATGGGCGATAAGACTACACAGTCATTATTGAATAATCAAATTTCCACAAGATATTTGAAAACTTTTCTGCTGGGTCAGGTTTGAAGTTAATCTAAATCTATTGGTTATGATCAAGAAAATATATTGCTGTAAATCAGGTAATTATCTATCTTAGATAATCCACAATTATTCTATCTTAGATAATAAACAATTTAAGAAAACATAAAATTAAATGGTGAACGTCACTGGCTGAGTTTCATGGTTTCTCACCTTGGCAATAAATGCTGAAGTCTCAATAATTGCCCCGATGTGCTTTAGCCAGCTAGAAGCCTCCAGCCGAGACAGAAAATCATTCATTGAAGGCTTTTTGAGTTCAGACACTGAGGAGAAATAATGTAAAATATTTAATGGGCTCACACGAAAAAGATAAGTGTTCCATTCATTCTGAGACAACCAAAAATATTAGAAAGATGAATGTGTTTGAGTTCAGCTCAAGAATTCTGGGTCAGGAATTTGTATTCTCACAAAAATGGTGACACACTAGATGAGTTCTTTTAATACAGAGCACACTGGCAATGTCTGGTGGCAAGAGAAGTCATTAATCAATTGAATGCTTTTAGGCCATAAATCTTTCAGAGCATTGGTGGGATCAGAGTCATATTTTAATTTAACATGGATAGATCTGATGGCAACATGGGCAGGTGTTTGGTATAAAAATTAAAGATTTCTAATTTAGAAGGCAAAAAGAGAGATCTATAAGTGAGAAAATGAGTGAACTGCATATGTAAAACCTCATAAGCGCCCACCCCACACTTTTAGTCATATTAAATCACATTACTTGAACGTATAAGTTTTAAATTATTTTCTTCTTTTTAGTCCACTTATAAAATCGTGGTTTTTAAAAATCCTTTTTTACCTTTATTTTTTAAAATCTTTTTAGTCCACTAATAAAAACGTGGTGTTTAAAAATCTTTTTTTTACCTCTATTTATTTTACCAAACACCTCATCAGCACTCGCCCAACGTTAATACCACGGCAATTAGGTCACGGGGTGAACTTGGCACGTGCAATCTAACAACGGCAGTCGGATACAGATGTTTAGATAGAGATAAACTAAAAAATGCATTAATTTAATTACGGTACATTCGATCGATCTGAAATTTTGATCGAAGTGATTATTCGGAGATATCTCCGTATAACGCTGGGCGTTATAGACAGATATTTCCCATGATTCTTAGCGTCATACGCAAATTTTTTTGGCTGGTCATGTGACTTCTTGCCAATTTGATATAAGATTTTTAAAAATTCATACGATTCTTGAGCTTCTGTGGTCTCACGGTTAGGACATTAGATTCTTGAACTCTTAAGTGGAGGTTTGAGTTTCGTTTGAGTCTTTTTTTTTAAGGTTGTAGTTTCAGTTTTAGGGTCTGGGTTAGGTTTAGTTGTCTATTTTTAAAATTAAAATAGAAAAAGATTTTCGTTTGAGTCTTTTTTTTAAAGGTTTTAGTTTTAGGGTCTGGGTTAGGTTTAGTTGTCTAATTTTTAAAATTAAAATATAAAAAACAACAAATATAGCAACCAAAATACGATTTATCGAGCGCACCGTTCTCTTTGCTTTTACAAAATTAATTTTAAAATCATAAATCTTTTTGAAATAAATTTTAAGCTATGATAGGTACATATATATTAAATTAGAACGGAAATTTTGTTTGTTTTTTAAAAAAGAAATCTCCGTATAACGCCGGGAGTTATTGGGAGAAATCTCCGTATAACGCCTCCCAATTTTGATACAATGTATTGTCATCCAAGATCTATCTGTGGTAAAAATTTGAGCACTCTAGGACCATCAGAAGTGGTTTCATTTTACGTTGGCAAATTTGAAAAATTGCTGACAGACAGACAGACAGATGGACACAAAAGCAAGTTAATAAAAACGTGGTAATAATAAAGGCTATTTCTTTGCTAAACAAATTAAACTATTTTATAAGACTAGGGTTTGGCCAATTTAACATTTTCTTATAGTTAAGATTAAAGTATAAAGAGCATGGATAAGATTAAGTGATATATTACTTTAAAAAGAGAAAATGAAATTGTTTTAAAATCTCTGTTATGGGACGCGGTGGTCGAGTGGCAGCGCACTGGACTGTCGTACCGATGGTCACGGGTTCGAATCCGTGTGAAGGCAAGGGTTTGTTCCCGGGGCCTAGGGCGTCCCTGAGTCACCCCGCTCCGAATGGGTACCTAACACTACATGTAGTTAGGCGGCTGGGTAATGCGTGGAACCCACAAAGCCGTGGCCTGTGAACGCTGCATCACTTGCCAAACAGATCATCTGTCATGGTCTGTGGACGCAACTATCTTCTGTATAGAAGGAGCGTCTGTATAGATAAGACAAGACTATAGTGTAACTGATAAATCGAAAAGCAATGGTAGAGATACCAATCATCTGTAAAACACAATTGTATTTTGAAAGCTTAGTATTTAGTGAAGGTATATGTCTGTCTATGATGGGTGTCAATGTTGGACAACTAATGATGAAACAAGGAAAAGACTGAAGGTATTGATGAGTTGTTCTCTATAATGGGTGTGAATGTTGGACAACTAATGATGAAAAAAGGAAAAGACTGAAGGTATTGATGAGTTGTTTCTCTATAATGGGTGTCAATGTTGGACAACTAATGATGAAACAAGGAAAAGGCTGAAGGTATTGATGAGTTGTTTCTCTATAATGGGTGTCAATGTTGGACAACTAATGATGAAACAAGGAAAAGGCTGAAGGTATTGATGAGTTGTTTCTCTATAATGGGTGTCAATGTTGGACAACTAATGATGAAACAAGGAAAAGGCTGAAGGTATTGATGAGTTGTTTCTCTATAATGGGTGTCAATGTTGGACAACTAATGATGAAACAAGAAAAAGACTGAAGGTATTGATGAGTTGTTTCTCTATAATGGGTGTCAATGTTGGACAACTAATGATGAAACAAGGAAAAGGCTGAAGGTATTGATGAGTTGTTTCTCTATAATGGGTGTCAATGTTGGACAACTAATGATGAAACAAGGAAAAGACTGAAGGTATTGATGAGTTGTTTCTCTATAATGGGTGTCAATGTTGGACAACTAATGATGAAACAAGGAAAAGGCTGAAGGTATTGATGAGTTGTTTCTCTATAATGGGTGTCAATGTTGGACAACTAATGATGAAACAAGGAAAAGGCTGAAGGTATTGATAAGTTGTTTCTCTATAATGGGTGTATATGTTTGACAACTAATGATGAAACAAGGAAAAGGCTGAAGGTATTGATGAGTTGTTTCTCTATAATGGGTGTCAATGTTGGACAACTAATGATGAAACAAGGAAAAGGCTGAAGGTATTGATGAGTTGTTTCTCTATAATGGGTGTCAATGTTGGACAACTAATGATGAAACAAGGAAAAGGCTGAAGGTATTGATGAGTTGTTTCTCTATAATGGGTGTCAATGTTGGACAACTAATGATGAAACAAGGAAAAGGCTGAAGGTATTGATGAGTTGTTTCTCTATAATGGGTGTCAATGTTGGACAACTAATGATGAAACAAGGAAAAGACTGAAGGTATTGATGAGTTGTTTCTCTATAATGGGTGTCAATGTTGGACAACTAATGATGAAACAAGGAAAAGGCTGAAGGTATTGATGAGTTGTTTCTCTATAATGGGTGTCAATGTTGGACAACTAATGATGAAACAAGGAAAAGACTGAAGGTATTGATGAGTTGTTTCTCTATAATGGGTGTCAATGTTGGACAACTAATGATGAAACAAGGAAAAGACTGAAGGTATTGATGAGTTGTTTCTCTATAATGGGTGTCAATGTTGGACAACTAATGATGAAACAAGGAAAAGACTGAAGGTATTGATGAGTTGTTTCTCTATAATGGGTGTCAATGTTGGACAACTAATGATGAAACAAGGAAAAGACTGAAGGTATTGATGAGTTGTTTCTCTATAATGGGTGTCAATGTTGGACAACTAATGATGAAACAAGGAAAAGGCTGAAGGTATTGATGAGTTGTTTCTCTATAATGGGTGTCAATGTTGGACAACTAATGATGAAACAAGGAAAAGACTGAAGGTATTGATGAGTTGTTTCTCTATAATGGGTGTCAATGTTGGACAACTAATGATGAAACAAGGAAAAGACTGAAGGTATTGATGAGTTGTTTCTCTATAATGGGTGTCAATGTTGGACAACTAATGATGAAACAAGGAAAAGGCTGAAGGTATTGATGAGTTGTTTCTCTATAATGGGTGTCAATGTTGGACAACTAATGATGAAACAAGGAAAAGACTGAAGGTATTGATGAGTTGTTTCTCTATAATGGGTGTCAATGTTGGACAACTAATGATGAAACAAGGAAAAGGCTGAAGGTATTGATGAGTTGTTTCTCTATAATGGGTGTCAATGTTGGACAACTAATGATGAAACAAGGAAAAGGCTGAAGGTATTGATGAGTTGTTTCTCTATAATGGGTGTCAATGTTGGACAACTAATGATGAAACAAGGAAAAGGCTGAAGGTATTGATGAGTTGTTTCTCTATAATGGGTGTCAATGTTGGACAACTAATGATGAAACAAGGAAAAGGCTGAAGGTATTGATGAGTTGTTTCTCTATAATGGGTGTCAATGTTGGACAACTAATGATGAAACAAGAAAAAGGCTGAAGGTATTGATGAGTTGTTTCTCTATAATGGGTGTCAATGTTGGACAACTAATGATGAAACAAGGAAAAGACTGAAGGTATTGATGAGTTGTTTCTCTATAATGGGTTTGAATGTTGGACAACTAATGATGAAACAAGGAAAAGACTGAAGGTATTGATGAGTTGTTTCTCTATAATGGGTGTGAATGTTGGACAACTAATGATGAAACAAGGAAAAGGCTGAAGGTATTGATGAGTTGTTTCTCTATAATGGGTGTCAATGTTGGACAACTAATGATGAAACAAGGAAAAGACTGAAGGTATTGATGAGTTGTTTCTCTATAATGGGTGTCAATGTTGGACAACTAATGATGAAACAAGGAAAAGACTGAAGGTATTGATGAGTTGTTTCTCTATAATGGGTGTGAATGTTGGACAACTAATGATGAAACAAGGAAAAGACTGAAGGTATTGATGAGTTGTTTCTCTATAATGGGTGTCAATGTTGGACAACTAATGATGAAACAAGGAAAAGACTGAAGGTATTGATGAGTTGTTTCTCTATAATGGGTGTCAATGTTGGACAACTAATGATGAAACAAGGAAAAGGCTGAAGGTATTGATGAGTTGTTTCTCTATAATGGGTGTGAATGTTGGACAACTAATGATGAAACAAGGAAAAGACTGAAGGTATTGATGAGTTGTTTCTCTATAATGGGTGTCAATGTTGGACAACTAATGATGAAACAAGGAAAAGACTGAAGGTATTGATGAGTTGTTTCTCTATAATGGGTGTGAATGTTGGACAACTAATGATGAAACAAGGAAAAGGCTGAAGGTATTGATGAGTTGTTTCTCTATAATGGGTGTCAATGTTGGACAACTAATGATGAAACAAGGAAAAGACTGAAGGTATTGATGAGTTGTTTCTCTATAATGGGTGTGAATGTTGGACAACTAATGATGAAACAAGGAAAAGACTGAAGGTATTGATGAGTTGTTTCTCTATAATGGGTGTGAATGTTGGACAACTAATGATGAAACAAGGAAAAGACTGAAGGTATTGATGAGTTGTTTCTCTATAATGGGTGTCAATGTTGGACAACTAATGATGAAACAAGGAAAAGACTGAAGGTATTGATGAGTTGTTTCTCTATAATGGGTGTCAATGTTGGACAACTAATGATGAAACAAGGAAAAGACTGAAGGTATTGATGAGTTGTTTCTCTATAATGGGTGTCAATGTTGGACAACTAATGATGAAACAAGGAAAAGACTGAAGGTATTGATGAGTTGTTTCTCTATAATGGGTGTCAATGTTGGACAACTAATGATGAAACAAGGAAAAGACTGAAGGTATTGATGAGTTGTTTCTCTATAATGGGTGTCAATGTTGGACAACTAATGATGAAACAAGGAAAAGACTGAAGGTATTGATGAGTTGTTTCTCTATAATGGGTGTCAATGTTGGACAACTAATGATGAAACAAGGAAAAGGCTGAAGGTATTGATGAGTTGTTTCTCTATAATGGGTGTGAATGTTGGACAACTAATGATGAAACAAGGAAAAGACTGAAAGGTATTGATGAGTTGTTTCTCTATAATGGGTGTCAATGTTGGACAACTAATGATGAAACAAGGAAAAGACTGAAGGTATTGATGAGTTGTTTCTCTATAATGGGTGTGAATGTTGGACAACTAATGATGAAACAAGGAAAAGACTGAAGGTATTGATGAGTTGTTTCTCTATAATGGGTGTCAATGTTGGACAACTAATGATGAAACAAGGAAAAGACTGAAGGTATTGATGAGTTGTTTCTCTATAATGGGTGTCAATGTTGGACAACTAATGATGAAACAAGGAAAAGGCTGAAGGTATTGATGAGTTGTTTCTCTATAATGGGTGTGAATGTTGGACAACTAATGATGAAACAAGGAAAAGACTGAAGGTATTGATGAGTTGTTTCTCTATAATGGGTGTGAATGTTGGACAACTAATGATGAAACAAGGAAAAGACTGAAGGTATTGATGAGTTGTTTCTCTATAATGGGTGTGAATGTTGGACAACTAATGATGAAACAAGGAAAAGGCTGAAGGTATTGATGAGTTGTTTCTCTATAATGGGTGTCAATGTTGGACAACTAATGATGAAACAAGGAAAAGACTGAAGGTATTGATGAGTTGTTTCTCTATAATGGGTGTGAATGTTGGACAACTAACGATGAAACAAGGAAAAGACTGAAGGTATTGATGAGTTGTTTCTCTATAATGGGTGTGAATGTTGGACAGCTAATGATGAAACAAGGAAAAGACTGAAGGTATTGATGAGTTGTTTCTCTATAATGGGTGTCAATGTTGGACAACTAATGATGAAACAAGGAAAAGACTGAAGGTATTGATGAGTTGTTTCTCTATAATGGGTGTCAATGTTGGACAACTAATGATGAAACAAGGAAAAGACTGAAGGTATTGATGAGTTGTTTCTCTATAATGGGTGTCAATGTTGGACAACTAATGATGAAACAAGGAAAAGACTGAAGGTATTGATGAGTTGTTTCTCTATAATGGGTGTCAATGTTGGACAACTAATGATGAAACAAGGAAAAGACTGAAGGTATTGATGAGTTGTTTCTCTATAATGGGTGTCAATGTTGGACAACTAATGATGAAACAAGGAAAAGGCTGAAGGTATTGATGAGTTGTTTCTCTATAATGGGTGTGAATGTTGGACAACTAATGATGAAACAAGGAAAAGACTGAAGGTATTGATGAGTTGTTTCTCTATAATGGGTGTGAATGTTGGACAACTAATGATGAAACAAGGAAAAGACTGAAGGTATTGATGAGTTGTTTCTCTATAATGGGTGTGAATGTTGGACAACTAATGATGAAACAAGGAAAAGGCTGAAGGTATTGATGAGTTGTTTCTCTATAATGGGTGTCAATGTTGGACAACTAATGATGAAACAAGGAAAAGGCTGAAGGTATTGATGAGTTGTTTCTCTATAATGGGTGTCAATGTTGGACAACTAACGATGAAACAAGGAAAAGGCTGAAGGTATTGATGAGTTGTTTCTCTATAATGGGTGTCAATGTTGGACAACTAATGATGAAACAAGGAAAAGGTTGAAGGTATTGATGAGTTGTTTCTCTATAATGGGTGTCAATGTTGGACAACTAATGATGAAACAAGGAAAAGACTGAAGGTATTGATGAGTTGTTTCTCTATAATGGGTGTCAATGTTGGACAACTAATGATGAAACAAGGAAAAGGCTGAAGGTATTGATGAGTTGTTTCTCTATAATGGGTGTCAATGTTGGACAACTAATGATGAAACAAGGAAAAGACTGAAGGTATTGATGAGTTGTTTCTCTATAATGGGTGTGAATGTTGGACAACTAATGATGAAACAAGGAAAAGGCCGAAGGTATTGATGAGTTGTTTCTCTATAATGGGTGTCAATGTTGGACAACTAATGATGAAACAAGGAAAAGGCTGAAGGTATTGATGAGTTGTTTCTCTATAATGGGTGTGAATGTTGGACAACTAATGATGAAACAAGGAAAAGACTGAAGGTATTGATGAGTTGTTTCTCTATAATGGGTGTCAATGTTGGACAACTAATGATGAAACAAGGAAAAGACTGAAGGTATTGATGAGTTGTTTCTCTATAATGGGTGTCAATGTTGGACAACTAATGATGAAACAAGGAAAAGACTGAAGGTATTGATGAGTTGTTTCTCTATAATGGGTGTCAATGTTGGACAACTAATGATGAAACAAGGAAAAGACTGAAGGTATTGATGAGTTGTTTCTCTATAATGGGTGTCAATGTTGGACAACTAATCATGAAACAAGGAAAAGGTTGAAGGTATTGATGAGTTGTTTCTCTATAATGGGTGTCAATGTTGGACAACTAATGATGAAACAAGGAAAAGACTGTGCCACCAACAACATGTGCCACCAACAACATGTGCCACCAACAACATGTGCCACCAACAACATGTGCCACCAACAACATGTGCCACCAACAACATGTGCCACCAACAACATGTGCCACCAACAACATGTGCCACCAACAACATGTGCCACAAGTTCACTCATGAGAAGTACATGGAAGAGACAAAAGATATTATTGCTAGCACACATCTTTATATGGAATAGAAAGACTGGTTTTATGTGGGAAGATATCTGGTAGCAGAAACACTAAAACAGATAACAACATACGTGGAGAGTCTGACCGAATGGACAACAAACAAGAAGGTAAGAAATAACGACAACCTCAAAACAGCTAGCAACAGAGAGACATGTAGAGCCGTTATCGCCGTTGTCTGGTCCACACCTGGTACCTGATGATGGTGTTGATCACACCTGGTACCTGATGATGGTGTTGTCCACACCTGGTACCTGATGATGGTGTTGATCACACCTGGTACCTGACGATGGTGTTGATCACACCTGGTACCTGATGATGGTGTTGTCCACACCTGGTACCTGACGATGGTGTGATCAAACCTGGTACCTGATGATGGTGTTGATAGTTTTTGCTATTTGGTGCTTACTTCTATACAAATTATTTTGATATCAATTTATTACAAGTGTTAAGTTAAGAAACTGGCACTTACTCTCAACCAACTTCTGCAGACTTGCCCTCATCACATGGATGTTTTCAATGCCCAGAAACTGGAACTTCATGTTGCTGTAGAAGTTTTCATTTTCATAGCCCTTCCCTTGTGCTTTATTCACCATTGCATTGATCTGTGGGCCATGGTTGAGAAAAAAACAACTTTTCAAGACAAAGCCAAAACAAGGTAAATAAATGACCGTAACAAATAAAAGCCAATAGAAACAGAGAAGATGTCCTGTCCTGAGCTCCCAATCTCTATTCAAACCCCCTCAGATATTTTCATGGTTATGTTGCGAGCACCTACTTCTTTAACCAGCTGTTTTATAGGGCACACATACACTCATCAAGGCTTTCTTTGGATATTGCACAAAAAATCTGAAGCCAGACACTTAACCTCATTCATCCCCTCCCTGATGACCTTTCACCTTTCATTCTTGCTTTTCATTCACAGAGAGTTAAAAGTATTTAATTATTTTCTTTATTCTGTATTCATTTTCCAAAAAACTCCCCTATTGCCCCCCACCCCCCACAATTTAAAAACTTCACCCACATCCACCCTCCTTTATTGACCAAGTCATTCTTTCAACAAATTCCAAATATTCTCATTGCCTCTCAGAATAACAGTAGATGTAGAGTTCTGATTGTTGTTTTAATACTAAACACCCAATCTGTGTTTGATCAGACCATCTTAAGAATTATTGGATTGGATTTTCCCATCAGTAGAGATCATCCCCTGCTGGCATAGATCATCCCCTGCTGGCATAGATCATCCCCTGCTGGCATAGATCATCCCCTGCTGGCATAGATCATCCCCTGCTGGCATAGATCATCCCCTGCTGGCATAGATCATCCCCTGCTGGCATAGATCATCCCCTGCTGGCATAGATCATCCCCTGCTGGCATAGATCATCCCCTGCTGGCATAGATCATCCCCTGCTGGCATCTGAATTAGCATAGATCATCCCCTGCTGGCATCTGAATTAGCATATATCATCCCCTGCTGGCATCTGAATTAGCATAGATCATCCCCTGCTGGCATCTGAATTAGCATAGATCATCCCCTGCTGGCACCTGAATTAGCATAGATCATCCCCTGCTGGCATCTGAATTACTTTCTTTTTTATATAATTTTTATTATCCCTTTAAAAAAAATCCCATTTCAGAATAACATAAATATTTAAAATTATTGCCAGTAAAAAGTAATATACATGTAATGCAGTTACAACACCCCAAAAAAACAAAACAAAAAAGAAAAAACTTCAAAGCTACGTTAGTTGCAAGGAGACTGCTGCTTTTCTGTTAAATCCGTAGCTAATAAAGATTTTAACTGAAGTGTATTAAAACAAATTTCTCAAATTTTCCTGGTGAGATTTTATTTTGGAAAAATAACAGTCCAAATTTAGTTTATTACATACTATTGTCACGATCCAGTTTTTTTCTATTACTTTCAAGCTCCACAAATGTTCATCAGCAGGTACTAGTCTAATCTTTAAAACAATTTTTTTTTAAAAAGATTGACAAACTGTTTACAAATCCCTTCTTTTCTATTGGTGAGCTGTTCCTTGTTTGCTATTTAATAGTCTTCATTTGATCTGATCACCAGACCTGGGGTTTTATGGGTTTTTTTTTAATGGATGGGTGGGGCAGGGGTGGTGGTGGTGTGGATTTTTCCAACTTCTCATTTCAGGATCAGGAGATCAAACATTGTCTTCAACAACCTCATTTCCTTCAGCCCCCACCCGCCCCATCTCCTGATGAACATTTGATCAATCACCCAAAGACCACACCACTTCTTTAATCTTTAAACAGTGTCTTTAAACTACCAGGACCTCTGGGATTAGACCATTACTTTATAAATAAAAAAACAAAACACAAAATGAAATTGTGATGAGTGGTGGAAGAAGTTAATGAGTGGTGGCACTGAATGTGTGGTGAAGGTGATGAGTGGTGGCACTGAATGTGTGGTGAAGGTGATGAGTGGTGGCACTGAATGTGTGGTGAAGGTGATGAGTGGTGGCACTGAATGTGTGGTGAAGGTGATGAGTGGTGGCACTGAATGTGTGGTGAAGCCCAAATCAATAGGAAACCAATTTTATAGGTTTAATATCTCTGATCATGCATTAGAATCGATGACAATGTCTACTCGGACAGCTGGAATGGAGCAGTCCTTGGGGCCATTCACTGGAATAATGACAAATGACTTAGAGTCTGGTGGGTAGGAGCTTTGATACACAGTACATCAGGGATTACATGGAGCACACAAAGATACAAACTTTATTGTACATGCTGAGTTGACCCACATTCATTATACATTTACTTCTTCTATTTATTTAGGGCCCATTATCAATATATCTGGTTTTTCCCTGAATAATATCAGGCTGTGTGGACTCAGTGATACCCTTAAGTAATGGGAACAGATCATTGTCTTCACACATACTCGAACCCACCAGTCTCAGTACGCCAGCCAAGGGTGCAAGCCCCTCAACCACGGTGCCCCCTGTACTCACTGGTGAGAAAGTAGGGCAGTGGGGGGAGTCGATATGGTCTCAGAGAGAAAGGCGAGAGCATGGAGCTTGACTGTCCCATCGTCCCTCCACTGCGATAATTTTGATTTCAATAAAATTTAGTTTTGAACCATATTTATTGTTGTGTAAACAACAAACACATTTTCTACCAGAGATAGTTAACAGTTATCCCAAGGGCTGCCATTGTTTTTTCACTTCACATTAAGGAAATATCCCTTTTTTACCCACACTGTACGCCAATTTTATAGAGTAGGAATTCAACAAGCTTTTTTAAAATGACATTCCTGAAATCTGGCAAATGTTTGCAGTATGCTGCATGGTGCTGTGAGGCCAGTGACAACTGTGTTAATTTACTTCTCTTTTATCATTATGTTTTGTTAGAATTATTGTGAAAATTCAGACAACAAACTCATCCTTCTTGAGGATTAAAAAATAAAACTGAAAACCATTGTAGGACAACTCTGATCCTGGGATGTAGGACACGTAAAATACACTCAATAAAAATGATGCATCTTTAAACAATTGTTAATCCTAAATGACATAAAAATGCGTAAGGTCTGCACAAAAGATTATTTTTAAAAATTCCACGTAATCCCCCCCATGCTTTTATGTAGGGAAATTTTTAAAAATCTTCAGTGGGAAAAAAAACAACCCTGGCAAAAAAAATTGTCTTCAATTATCTTCAGTTTTCAGGATAAAGCTCTTGATGTAATGGCAAAAACTGGTAAACGCTGTGATCAATAAGTGTATTATTTTTAAAAATTAAAAAATGGTTTGGTTAATTTATAATTTGTCAGTCAGGTGTCTCACCTTGGGTCTTGTGTCCACCACATACATGAACTCAGACTTAGGGTTGGACTTTAAGATGGCCTGCAGCATTTGTTCATCTTCCACACATCTGGCAGAGAAGCCTGACAAGGGCTGGCTGCATCGTGTTAGAGCTGCCTGATAGGACGACAGTCATCAGGTGTTATAGACAAAATAATAAAACCTGGCAATGTTTAGAGTCTAACACTCCATGTTATCAATGATGTGCACATAGAGAAAAAAAAGGTAATTTTCAAAGAAAACAGTTTCATAATCTTTCAAAATAAAAATGAATTAACAACAACTATTAAGTTTTTATTATATTATGGTAGCTAAAGGCTGATTAAATTGCATGTGGAAAATTTTGTATTTTTCTTGTGTTAAAAATGTTCAAATTTTTAAGTTTTGTTTAGTAAGGAATATTCATTTTTACTTATTTGAAAAAGAAGTATACCTTAAGTATAATTTTAATAAATAAGTCACACAAAAATCTTGTCACTTCAATATAAGTAGTGACCAACTGACAGCCTGATGAATTTTCTTGATAATATTTTATAATGGACCCTCAGGAATCTATAGTTTTTCAAATTAAATTTTACATGCTCATATTCAGATCGTACACAGAACAAATATTTGAACATTAGAACAATTACATACAAGCATCAAAAGTTTTTTTTTACTGCCTCCCCTCATAATATCTCATGCAGATGAAATCTTTGAGTGATCATTGAACCGTGTCATGTGGTGGTAATCAGGGTGTTGTCTGTCTTAAGCCACATTTGATGATTACATCTTTTTATTTCTCATTGCCTGATCAATGTATTTCCTTTTTTTTTAAGCCTCATTCAATGATGGACTTGTATAAAATCCACATTTTTTAAACAGTTAACATATCAATCTGGGCTTGAACTTGTGGTCAAAGGCTGGTTTATGTACGTTTGGGTTGATGTACATTTGGGTTGATGTACATTGACGTTTGGATTGATGTACATTTGGGTTGATGTACGTTTGGGTTGATGTACGTTTGGGTTGATGTACATTTGGGTTGATGTACGTTTTGGTTGATGTATGTTTGGGTTGATGTATGTTTGGGTTCATGTATGTTTGGGTTGATGTACGTTTGGGTTGATGTACATTTGGGTTGATGTATGTTTGGGTTGATGTATGTTGGGGTTGATGTATGTTTGGGTTGATGTATGTTTGGGTTGATGTATGTTGGGGTTGATGTATGTTTGGGTTGATGTACATTTGGGTTGATGTACGTTTGGGTTGATGTACATTTGGGTTGATATATGTTTGGGTTGATGTATGTTTGGGTTGATGTATGTTTGGGTTGATGTACGTTTGTGTTGATGTACATTTGGGTTGACTGATTTCACTGGACAGCTATCACTCAAATATGTTTCAAGCAAAGGTTTTAAATGGACATATTTTGGGTCCAGATTCTTAGAAATCTTAAACTGTGTCTACAAGAAATCTCACCTGGTTTTCTGAATGCAAGTAAGACAGTACTGGTAATCTGCCCCTGCTCCTGAACTTTGAACTTCCCACAAGCACGTGGGTGGTGGCACAAGATGGAACATACAGTAAACTTGGGTAGGTATCACAAAGCTGAAAAGGAAAATTTTCTAAAAATTATAAATAAATGATTCAAAGTAAAAGTAACAGACTAAGTTAACTGATATGACATTGAACAAATATTTTGCATTTTCCTCCATACAAAATCATTTAGAGTTCAACTATACTTTAAAGTTGAAAATAGCCTTGCTTGTCCCATTATTCAAACAAATTTAATCCGATGTCCAGATATGGCAATAACACAACTAAACTTTTTTCAGAACTTAAAATTTTTAAAATTCATTTCAGAAATAGGAAAACAACACGCTAAGTGGCTAAGTAATGAGTCGGAAGACTCTGCCTTGTTTTGTTGTTGATGGAGAAAAGTTTTCAAGATAAAAGGCCATTAAAAATAATGATGAGAATTGGAGTAAACAATCTCCTTCTGTGCCTGAATACTCTTGTGGGAGATATTCATAATTGTTTCGTTAGTGGGGTGAATCATGATTTTAATATATGTCCTTTGGGTAAATGTTCTTCAATCATCTGTTGATGTATTTATTAATTTATTAAGCACCAATCAGAGATAACGTAATGGAGTTATCTAGGAAAATCAATGAACAAAAAAAATATTTAAAAAATAAAAAATTTCTGTTCCTCTAACTGATGTGGCTGACAAACAACCCCCTGACACACTGTCACCAACAACCTACAATGTCAGCAGCTCTAACTCTCTCCTTTGTACCTAGTTGTCTATCAGGTTAGAGACGTTTGAAACTAAGGTTTACAAGCCTTGATGTTTTGTTGATGGGATGACTTATTAACTTTTTTATTTAAATAAATAAATAATAAAAATAGTCTTATTGTATTAAAATTTATGTATAAGCAGTTTTATTATATAATTTATGTAAGCCCTTACCTGCCATTTCCCCTCTCCCTAAGATTACAAATGAATTAAATACAGTCTGGCCTTGGTGTCCTAGAGCCATTAATGACAATCATCCCCCTCCCTAACTTACGTCATATTTGTTGTTGAGGCTGGTGATCACCCACCCCCCCTCCCTAACTTACGTCATATTTGTTGTTGAGGCTGGTGATCACCCACCCCCCTCCCTAACTTACGTCATATTTGTTGTTGAGGCTGGTGATCAACCACCCCCCCTCCCTAACTTACGTCATATTTGTTGTTGAGGCTGGTGATCACCCACCCCCCTCCCTAACTTACGTCATATTTGTTGTTGAGGCTGGTGATCACCCACCCCCTCCCTAACTTACGTCATATTTGTTGTTGAGGCTGGTGATCACCCATCCCCCCTCCCTAACTTACGTCATATTTGTTGTTGAGGCTGGTGATCACCCACCCCCCTCCCTAACTTACGTCATATTTGTTGTTGAGGCTGGTGATCACCCACCCCCCTCCCTAACTTACGTCATATTTGTTGTTGAGGCTGGTGATCACCCACCCCCTCCCTAACTTACGTCATATTTGTTGTTGAGGCTGGTGATCACCCACCCCCCTCCCTAACTTACGTCATATTTGTTGTTGAGGCTGGTGATCCCCCACCCCCCTCCCTAACTTACGTCATATTTGTTGTTGAGGCTGGTGATCACCCACCCCCTCCCTAACTTACGTCATATTTGTTGTTGAGGCTGGTGATCACCCACCCCCTCCCTAACTTACGTCATATTTGTTGTTGAGGCTGGTGATCACCCACTTCCCCTCCCTAACTTACGTCATATTTGTTGTTGAGGCTGGTGATCACCCACCCCCCCTCCCTAACTTACGTCATATTTGTTGTTGAGGCTGGTGATCACCCACCCCCCCTCCCTAACTTACGTCATATTTGTTGTTGAGGCTGGTGATCACCCACCCCCTCCCTAACTTACGTCATATTTGTTGTTGAGGCTGGTGATCACCCACCCCCTCCCTAACTTACGTCATATTTGTTGTTGAGGCTGGTGATCACCCCCCCTCCCTAACTTACGTCATATTTGTTCTTGAGGCTGGTGATCACACCCCCTCCCTAACTTACATCATATTTGTTGTTGAGGCTGGTGATCATCCAGTTTTCGTTGGGGGCTCCCATCCTGAGGAACTCGGACTGTAGATCAAACGCCTCCCAGCCGTAGCTCTTCTCAATGTTTTCATTGGAGATGAAATCAAAGGCGTACAGCTTATTGATCTCGGCTGGGGACATGTTATCAACATTTTAATGGCAGTCCTGAAGACAAGCCAATGCAACACAAAACACTAACAAAAAAAACAACAACCTAACAAAACAAACAAAAACAAAGTGGTTAAAATGAAAGGTTCCTCCTTCATGTTCCTTTTTTTTTGAGGCCCCTATCCTATTAACTCGGGCACGCTTCCGGATCTGTATATGTCGTTAGGATCTGTATATGTCGTCAACTTTTTCAAAACGCTAGTAAACATTTTTTCTGGTTCGCTAGAGTGCTGAAATGATCACAGCAGGTTTAGCTTGTGGGGAGGACTAAGCTATTAAAGTTTCAGATCGATCGAATGTACCGTAATTAAATTAATGGATTTTTAGTTAATCTCTATATATCTGTATACGTCGTCATCTAGTATTTGGGTCAGCATGTAAAAACCTTGGGATATCCCCTAAAAATAGCTAACCAATCAGCGTTAAACCTACATAACAGTCATTGCAAATGGCTGCCCCCATGTTTCGAACTTTGTTTGTGTGGGTTTATGTGAAATGTTTTTGAAAATTCAATGTAAGACGAGTGTCTGATGGACCAAGCACTTGCCAGGAAAGTGGAACTTTGTTTATGTGTTTTATTCTTTTGATTTTTTCAGTATCTAAGCCATAATTTTATCAAGAATACGTTTCTAGGTCAAGTAACACGCTATGTTTGAGTTAATCATAGTCGTGTTGTGTGTAGGACATGTGTAGTGTGTATAGAAAAACATTCCAGAAAGACCAAGGGAAATCCTAGAATGGCTTATGTAAACAATCTATGTGTTGTGAAAAAAATATTTTTTTGCTAAGTGGATCAGCGCACAAACAGCTTACGAAAGCAAAAGGAATATTACATAAAAAGAAAAGCTCAAGAAAGTGTTGAACAACGGAAAACAGGACTTCATGAAGGAAATTAAGTTTTACAAATTTTTTGTTAACACGTAAAAGTAGAAAATAAAATGAACAAACAAATTTTTTTTAAAAGATGAGGCCCTGCTGCAGTGAGGAATGTAGAGTCTCACATGAAAAAGCAGAACATAATTTTTTAGTCACAAACTAAGTAGTCACACAGGGGGACTCAGAACTTTTGTGTTAGTTGATCAAATTTTATATCTAACATTAAATCCCAAAATCGATCACAATAAATATCAATAAAACATAGAGTTCTGAGTCCCCCTGCGTGACTACTTAGTTTGTGACTAAACAATTATTTTCTTCTTTTTGATGCGAGATTCTACATTCCTCACTGCAGCTGGGCATCATAATAAGTTTACATCACTCTATATTTTTTGGGACTTATACTCAGCTTAAAATTTATTAGGCTATTACACCATTATATGAGTTACGTCAGACCTACAGTAGTGAATGAACAGCTTTGAGATTTCTACAATGTAGGACAACTTCATCCAGTTCAGCTTACAGCAACCTGCTCTGATTCTGTGGGTGGGGACCTAGTTACCTGGCCTGGAGAACTCCAGCAGAGACTGGTAGATGTCCTGGCAATCTCTCTCTGACCCCCCCCCCTGTATGGTGGTGACCTAGTTACCTGGCCTGGAGAACTCCAGCAGACTGGTAGATGTCCTGGTAATCTCTCTCTGACCCCCCTGTATGGTGGTGACCTAGTTACCTGGCCTGCAGAACTCCAGCAGAGACTGGTAGATGTCCTGGCAATCTCTCTCTGACACCCGCCCCCTTGTATGGTGGGGACCTAGTTACCTGGCCTGCAGAACTCCAGCAGAGACTGGTAGATGTCCTGGCAATCTCTCTCTGACACCCGCCCCCTTGTATGGTGGGGACCTAGTTACCTGGCTTGCAGAACTCCAGCAGAGACTGGTAGATGTCCTGGCAATCTCTCTCTATGACACCCCCCCCCCTTGTAGGGTGGTGACCTAGTTACCTGGCCTGGAGAACTCCAGCAGAGACTGGTAGATGTCCTGACAATCTCTCTCCTTTGGAATGATGAATGTTATACACAAGAAGTTCTTGCAGCGGATTTGCAAGGGGCATCCCTCCGCCGTCATGGGCAGTTTTTCCACCTGGCCCATGTGCATGTGCAGGATCTGGGAACGTAAAGAAAATTTGGGTACATGGTAAATGCCACTCAGTGCTTCCCAAAATTATTTCTTCTATTGACACCTGTCCAGAATAAAAATTTACTCAGCGCTCCTTTTAAATATGTTCATAAATTCATATAGATAACAAGAAAATTAAGCTCGGTTTGTTCCAAATTGCATATATAATATTTTTTTTTAAATATACGCCTGCACAGTGGACCTGCTGCTATTTGACATATTAATTTTGAAGTATATGGCGTAGAATGTGTTTACCATTGTTGTTATATCGCTGTGAACTTGCCGGAGTTGACAAAGGACGCCCTGGCAGCAACACCTTGACGCAACAATGGCGGCAGGAATACAACAGATGGGAACCGCTGAACACGATTACCTGACAACGTTCTACAATCAATGTAAAATAACAGCATGGCATTTTGAGGACTCAAAAGGTGATGTGGATTAGATCTGCATCTGACATTAGGTCGTTGGCCGGCACCCTGTATGTCACTAATGTCTCTAAGATGGGACTGAGCTGGGCCAATGTCCCACGTGAAAACTCCTTACTTAACAAGTTAGAAAACAAATAAGGAAATATAAAACAACTAAATCAGGTGTGTACGAGTACAGGGGTAATTGTAGTGGATGCGACATTAAAGTAGAGGCAGATACAAAATGGTAGAGGCTGCGGCAGAGTGGTAGAGGCCAATGTTCACTCTAAGGTTCGTGGATCCTTGTGCAAAACAACAAACTCGTGTGCAAAGTTGCACAGTATCCATTTTTAGTACAATTTTACACACCATAAACATATATTTTATTGTCCTGATCAAAATTAGCCGCGTTGTTATTTTAATCTGATTCCCAGCATCGGTGAGATATCTGCACGGCATCTGTGAGATATTTGCACGGCATCTGTGAGATATCTTCACCTCATCGGTGAGATATCTGCACGGCATCGGTGAGATATCTGCACGGCATCGGTGAGATATCTGCACGGCATCGGTGAGATATCTGCACGGCATCTGTGAGATATTTGCACGGCATCTGTGAGATATCTTCACCTCATCGGTGAGATATCTGCACGGCATCGGTGAGATATCTGCACGGCATCGGTGAGATATCTGCACGGCATCGGTGAGATATCTGCACGGCATCGGTGAGATATCTGCACGGCATCGGTGAGATATCTGCACGGCATCGGTGAGATATCTGCACGGCATCGGTGAGATATCTGCACGGCATCTGTGAGATATTTGCACGGCATCTGTGAGATATCTTCACCTCATCGGTGAGATATCTGCACGGCATCGGTGAGATATCTGCACGGCATCGGTGAGATATCTGCACGGCATCGGTGAGATATCTGCACGGCATCGGTGAGATATCTGCACGGCATCGGTGAGATATCTGCACGGCATCGGTGAGATATCTGCACGGCATCGGTGAGATATCTGCACGGCATCGGTGAGATATCTGCACGGCATCGGTGAGATATCTGCACGGCATCGGTGAGATATCTGCACGGCATCGGTGAGATATCTGCACGGCATCGGTGAGATATCTGCACGGCATCGGTGAGATATCTGCACGGCATCGGTGAGATATCTGCACGGCATCGGTGAGATATTTGCACGGCATCGGTGAGATATACGTCATTGGTTAGATATCTGCACGGCTGGGACATAATGGTGGATGCTGGGACATAATGGCCTAGGATAAATCAACAAGAGCGAACATCTGCAGCTCTAGCTTGATGGAGCTCTCACAAACACCAACAAAGTCTCATGCTCCCCCAGGGGCGTATCGGACACAGACCCCGGGGAGCCATCACGCAGTGGTTTGGCCATTACGATTAAATCCCTCTCAAAGGAAATCTTTCCAATCTGCGGCTTTTGAAATAAAGATTTCATCTCTGGTATATACCATACGTCATTGGTTGATAGATACGGCTGACAATTCAAATTTAAACCGATCTATGATATCTGAAGAATGAGTCAGAGGAGTTGATTTAATGTAAATAATTAAAGAAGTTGCTGATTTTTTTTTGAATAGCAAACAAATAAACGATGGGAACGAAAATTGCTCAGAATGCGAGATGTTTTTACCAGTAAAAAAAGAAGAGTTTTTAATATCACTGTTCAGTTTCGCTTGTCATTTCACAGACAGGAAAACGTCATACCTATTACGTCATGTTCATATTTCTAGATACAGCTTTCATAAAACAATGTTTGCATGATACAGTTGCCACAGTCAAGTCTGTTATGCTGACTCAAACTAACATAGAATTAACAATGATCTAATTAGATAAGACCTAACAGCACATGGGTATTTTATTAATATCTTAATGAAGCTGGCACAACTCAATATCCTTGATATTTCTATTAATAGATTTACGCCATGAAAGGCCAAGGTTGATTGCAAGGAGACGAAATTAAAATTATTTTAAAAAAAGTAATTAACGTTACACGTGTTAAAAAAAATCATATTTAGAAAAATAACAAAACTGATCCAAGAGGTATTTACGATTATTGCCACTAGGAACAAAGCAATTTTCTAACCTTCATCTCCCTCCCCACTACAGAAAAGGAAAACTGCAACTGTCCGCAAATGAAACAATTTCAAATAATGGAAAAAGAGGCTACATCTCCCCCCCCCCTTTGCGCTCCAAACAACGTATTGCGCCTCTGACGAGGGTTAAAATTGAGTGATTAAAGAATTGCGACGGGGATTCCCAGTAAATCCTACTTGAAGAGTAAATGTGCCGCAATGCATGCAATGAATGTTGTTGGTACACAAAACTCCATGATTCTGTATGAAGGAACTCAACAGACACCGTTTGGCACGTGATCATGGACGGAGCTAATATTTAAGGCACAAAATAGTTGTGTTACTAATTACTCAATCTTTACTCTTTTTAGTCTAAGTGTATGCTATGGTGAGTTTTGAAGTATTGATTATGTTCAAATATAATACGCATTGCCCGACAAACATTTACAGACTGGAAATGACTGATCGCCCCTTGATGTTAAACATGGTTGATGTGGTCGGGGTTGGTGTGAACTCGGCACGTGAATGTAATGTAAACAAGAGCAGACGGATACTACATATGCTTATATATAGATAAACTAAAAAGTTCAATAATTTAATAACGGTACATTCCATCGATCTGAAATTTTGATACAATGCATTGTCATCCAAAATCTATCTGTGGCAAAATTTTGAGATCTCTAGGACCATCAGAAGTGGTTTAATTTTACGTTGGCAGATTTTTAAAAATTGTGGACAAACAGTAACGAAAGTGATTTCATAAAAACTTGGTAAAAAGAATAAAAACAAAAACACAAGGAGGCCACAAATTAAGTAAATTGATACATTATTTATAATAAACGCTCTAAACGACAAACGGTAACAAAATCAAAGCACGCTAAGTTTAGAGTTTTCCACAAGTTGAGTTCAATTTTTAGTTTTGTTTTATCTGCCACTTCTCAACTACACATTCAACACATCTGTTGTTCAGGGTTGCCATATTGGCCTTTTTAAGGCCAAATTCTCAAAATGTGGCCTTTTTTAAGAGGGTTTGGCCTCAAAATTTTTTTTTGGCTTTTTGGCCTTTTTCTTAAAAACATAAATATATATATAAATATAAAATATATATACAAATAATATTTATCACACAAAAAATATAAAACTCGCCAATAAGTCACTAACGTTATTAATTATTTTCTATTTTTGAATATCTTACATGTATGTTAGACATTAAAAAGTTTTTCAAAAGTTGAACGAAGAGGCTATTAAGAAAAAGCCAGATATAGAATGCAGCTCACACTTTTAGACGCTATTGTTAGAGTCAGGGCTGAGCTTTTGTTTACAAATAAATGCAGTAAGGACTTTCTCATGTCACCAAGAATGCTTCATGACTTGACATCTGATAAAGTTTATAATAATACTGCAAATAGCAGTCTATAGGAAAAGGATGACCTGAAGCTTTTCTTTCAAATTTGTATGTTAGTATCATAGTCTATTTATTTTGTGAATATAACCATACATAAGAACATTGGCATTTACACATTTATTATCCTTTTTCTCCTGGTTCTACCTTCATTTTAAATAGTTAAATAATTTTCAGCCGTTATGAACCGTCCATAAATGACGTCACGCAATTTTGGCAGATTTTTCAATGTGTTTTCACCCCCCCCCTCTCGTCACACGTAATCAAGAGCTAGACCTTTCCAATATAACGTCACAGTTCTTAAAAGCGTCCCCCCTCACCATATATTGCAATAAATCTGTGACCCCCTCCCGCCCCCTAGGTGCGTGACGTCATTTTTGTTGACATTTTTCATATAACATAAGTTTGGCCTTTTTTGGGCCTTTTTTGGCAGTCAGTTTGGCCTTTTACCCAAATTACAATCTGGCAACCCTGCTGTTGTTCGTTCTCAGTCTGTTCATTTGACAGACGCATGATCCACCGTTAATTTAAGATTAGAAATGGAAAAAATACAGATTTTAATCTTGAGCCGTCATCTTCACTGAGCCGTCACCTTTACTGAGCCGTCATCTTTACTGAGCCGTCACCTTGACTGAGCCGTCACCTTGACTGAGCCTTCACCTTCCCTGAGCCGAGATTTAATGAGATATTCAATGCGTTCGACATCTCAAAATGAACACAATGCGCATTGTTGAGCCATTTCTAGAGCCTGAAGTTTTGACGATTGCAAGTTTAATTTTAGGATTGCCTCAAAGATGGCCAACATTTCACCCCACATTCCACGCAATTTGACGTCACGTCGATATGAAAACTTGGTTGGCGTGCTGGGCAATGCTCCCTCTAAGGTTTGGTGGTCCGTGTGCAAAGTAAAAAATATCATGTGCAAAGTTGCACAACATACATTTTTTGTACAATATTTTACAAACTTTGCTGCGCGGTAATCCTAAACAGGTGCGTGGCGTAGGTCGGATATCCGCGCGGCCGCGCTACTGCGCAGCTTAAAAGGGAACATTGGTGGTGAGAGATATTCACGCTCTTGGACGAACGTCTTCAAATCCCATGTCTTTTTTTTACATTATCTATAATAAAAATTTGCTAGTTTTCTAGAAAGCTTTTTAAGAATAAGGATTTTTGTCCATTGTTTATCCCATACATCCTTACCCATATTTAACAATTTGCTTATAGCTGAAACTTGAAGAACTTGGTCTACAGCCCATAATTTAACAACTTGGTCTACAGCCTATAATTTAACAACTTGGTCTACAGCCCATAATTTAACAACTTGGTCTACAGCCCATAATTTAACAACTTGGTCTACAGCCCATAATTTAACAGCTTGGTATACAGCCCATAATTTAACAATTTTGTCTTTGTATAATTATTTAATAACAACCTGGTCTAAAGCCTATTATTTTACACCGTGGTCTAACGCCCATTTTTAAGACTTGGTCAAAAACCCATTATTTAACACCTTGGTCTAACGCCCATTATTTAATACTTGGTCTAAAACTCATTATTTAACACATAGGTCTATAACCTATTAATGAACTAATCAGTATTTAGCCAATTTCAATTATTCAATAATTTTGTTTCTTGGCTATTTTTTTTAATCGTCTCTGTTCCTTCGGCATTTTTTGCCCATTTTTAATTTGGTTTCTTTTCAATTTCAAGCAAATTTCTTTATTTCCCGTTTTGCATTCTGTTTCTCGTCCTTGTTTGACAATGCGGAGAGCGATGTCCAAAGAAATGTCAGCCCAAGATGGCGGCAACGACGTCAGGCTTCACGCGTGCGTCT
This sequence comes from Ampullaceana balthica, assembly GCA_944989445.1. Classification (NCBI taxonomy): domain Eukaryota; kingdom Metazoa; phylum Mollusca; class Gastropoda; family Lymnaeidae; genus Ampullaceana; species Ampullaceana balthica. Next base: position 497,126 of record CALYLW010000106.1, read on the forward strand.
AATTAAACCGTAGCGGGAGGCAATGCCAGGCTAGCAGCGACAATTAGTGATGGTCCCCCATCTCTCAGCCCCCTCATCACTGCCTGGAGGTCCGCCCCTACTTTCTGCTCTCAAATGATCCGTCCTATCGAACGGCCGAATAGGATCTGGTAAAATTAGAAGCAGTTTGGTACTCAAGTAATGGATCCCGAGTTTCCATCCTCAAATCTAGATGTTTTTTTTCCCCATTACTTTTATTGATTTATCATCTGATGAGTTATGATAGCACCATATAATAACTGAACCTCAACTTAAACTCCTGGGATCAACAATACAAAAACATTACACTGCTCAAGTTCCATCCGCTCAAAACGCTAGTATCTTACTGGTGTTATTACGCAAACAATATATCGATACGTCATTTAAAATGTATCGATACATCATTTAGACATCCTAGTTATCGTGTGGTTGTATTGATACATCAGCTTCTGATCAACATTTCGTGATCAGGTTCCCAGACGATCATCTTCACCTCAAAGAACGCATCCATCAACATTTCGTGATCAGGTTCCCAGACGACCACCTTCACCTCAAAGAACGCATCCACCCAACATTTCGTGATCAGACTCCCAGACGATCACCTTCACCTCAATGAACGCGTCCACCGCCCCGCACATTTCGTGATCAGACTCCCAGACGATCTCCTTCACCTGAAAGAACGCGTCCACCGCCCCGCCCCCCCCCCACATTTCGTGATCAGACTCCCAGACGATCACCTTAACCTCAAAGAACGCGTCCAACCCCCCCCCACCCCACCCCCCCAACTTCTCTTGGCACTCGACGTTATAAACAATGATCACGTGCTATAAAGGTCAGTGTCCATCATTCCTAGCGGTTGGTCTCTACGGTTCAGTTTAGAGTTTAGAGCTACCGGCACTCTACGGCATCAAGTTTGTATCAAACCCCAGCTATAGAGGGGGGGGGGAGGTTCCTCGGGCAATGGGGAAATTTATATAACGGTTCCGGTAGCGCTTTTTAGTTTAAAAAAAAGATATTTATATCAACGACCTTATTTTGAAGGTAGCTATTGAACAGGGAAACAAGGGTATGACTACAAGATAACGATACAACCAAATAACGAACGTATCGGCAAGATGCCTTCCTCCGAAAGAAAGAAAAACAGGTTTAATTCTGGTTGATGTCTCCTGGATTTAATTTACGCTGCCGAGTTTGACCATGTTTTTAACACCAACAACATTACTTAAAAGCCAGATGTGAGAAACAAATTTCCGAGGACAAGAAAAATGTGTGTGTGTGTGTGTGTGTGTGTGTGTGTGTGTGTGTGTGTGTGTTGGGGAGGGTGGAGGTCGGTGCTGGAGCTGCAAATGTGAATTTGAAAACTAATTAATTTAAGAAGAAACAAAACTACACAAATCGCTTTTATTATGAAACATGTTCTCACAATGTCAATGTCCTTACAATGTCAATGTCCGTCAATGTCCTCACAATGTCAATGTCCTCACAATGTCAATGTCCTCACAATGTCAATGTCCTCACAATGTCAAATTCCTCACAATGTCAAAGTCCTCACAATGTCAACGACATCACAATGTCAAAGTCCTCACAATGTCAACGTCCTCACAATGTAAAAGTCCTCACAATGTCAAAGTCCTCACAATGTCAATGTCCTCACAATGTCAAAATCCTCACAATGTCAAAGTACTCACAATGTCAATGTCCTAACAATGTCAAAGTCCTCACAATGTCAATGTCCTCACAATGTCAATGTCCTCACAATGTCAATGTCCTCACAATGTCAATGTCCTCACACTGTCAATGTCCTCACACTGTCAATGTTCTCATGACAGTTTTGGACCCCAACATTAAACAGGTCATCAATAAAAGTCGACACTCTATACCACATTTTATCCACACCACAATCGTCCGGCAGTCCAGTAATTGACAATGCCATCACGTCCCTATAACAAATAAGATCCAGAGGTATTTTAGTTGATTCCGATTATTTAATAAGACCAATTTCTGGAAAGTTCCTAATAATATCTCGAGCGTTTGATTGGGGGGGGGGACCACAATGAGACGCGTCTCAGTTCTCTCCCTTTCAATGTCGGGTTCTGTCTCATAAAAGCCACCCTGACACAGGGGGGGGGGAGGGGGTAACAGTGAGCCACGTCTCAGTTCTCTCCCTTTCAATGTAAGGTTCTGTCTCATAAACCCATCCTGACACAGGGGGGAGGGACCAGAGTGAGACACGTCTCAGTTCTCTCCCTTTCAATGTCGGGTTCTGTCCCATAAACCCACCCTGACACAGGGGGAGGGGACCAGAGTGAGACACGTCTCAGTTCTCTCCCTTTCAATGTCGGGTTCTGTCCCATAAACCCACCCTGACACAGGGGGGGGGGACGGACCAGAGTGAGACACGTCTCAGTTCTCTCCCTTTCAATGTCGGGTTCTGTCTCATAAAAGCCACCCTGACACAGGGGGGGGGGAGGGGGTAACAGTGAGCCACGTCTCAGTTCTCTCCCTTTCAATGTAAGGTTCTGTCTCATAAACCCACCCTGACACGGGGGGGGGGACCAGAGGGAGACACATCTCAGTTCTCTCCCTTTCAATGTCGGGTTCTGTCTCATAAACCCACCCTGACACAGGGGGGGGGGAAACCAGAGTGAGACACGTCTCAGTTCTCTCCCTTTCAATGTCGGGTTCTGTCTCATAAACCCACCATGACACGAAGGGTCAGAGGGAGACACATCTCAGTTCTCTCCCTTTCAATGTCGGGTACTGTCTCATAAACCCACCCTGACACAGGGGGGGGGGAAACAGAGTGAGACACGTCTCAGTTCTCTCCCTTTCAATGTCGGGTTCTGTCTCATAAACCCACCCTGACACAGGGGGGGGGGAAACAGAGTGAGACACGTCTCAGTTCTCTCCCTTTCAATGTCGGGTTCTGTCTCATAAACCCACCCTGACACAGAAACAGAGTGAGACACGTCTCAGTTCTCTCCCTTTCAATGTCGGGTTCTGTCTCATAAACCCACCCTGACACAGAAACAGAGTGAGACACGTCTCAGTTCTCTCCCTTTCAATGTCGGGTTCTGTCTCATAAACCCACCCTGACACGGAATATAGAATGTCATTGTTTGTTGTTTTTTACTTTTTTTTTATTTTACATAAATATTTTATGATATAGTATGTTTTAAGAATTCAAATATAATTTTATTACTTATGTATAATACGTATTTTATGTTTATTATACTGATGAGGGCATTAGCCGAAACGTTTTCTGTCGTGTTAGTTTTAAAATAAAGCTCACATTTATTGTTTTCGTCTTACTGAGACCAGTACCTGACACCAGCCCACAGCCCGGAGGCCAGTACCTGACACCAGCCCACAGTCCAGAGGCAGGTACCTGACACAAGCCCTCAGCCCAGAGGCAGGTACCTGACACAAGCCCTCAGCCCAGAGGCAGGTACCTGACACCAGCCCACAGCCCGGAACCTGACACCAGCCCACAGCCCGGTACCTGACACCAGCCCACAGCCCGGAGGCCGGTACCTGACACCAGCCCACAGCCCGGAGGCCGGTACCTGACACCAGCCCAGAGGCAGGTACCTGACACCAGCCCGGAGGCCGGTACCTGACACCAGCCCACAGTCCCGAGTCGTGGAGTTAAAAGATCGATGCAATTTTATAAGTATCAGTTTAAACGTTTTCTTATACTTATACTATACATTATACAAGCACGTTCTACACAGAAGATTACTGCGTCCTACGCTTATCCATGGGTTATGTATAGTCTTTTTTTATAAGCATTTTTGTAATTGACAGTGTGTTAGTTTCCTGGTTTGTTTAGGCAATGAATTCCAGACCGGAAGAAGGAGGATCAGTATGTGTTTGTTCTTGTGAATGGAACAAGAAAAGTTGATTTTATGCCTATATCTATTGTTGCGTTTTATTTACAAATTATAATTTAATGCACCATGTATTACTTCTTTCCTCTTTCTTCTTCTACTTCTATCCTCTGGTGTTTAGAGATTGTTTAAAAATTTAACTGATGGAGCTAATTTTTTTCAGTTGTAGTGAATCGCGAAGCTCTGTTTTAAATTTATCTACATGTATCTATATACTGTGGTGGGTTGTTCCTATTTCTTGCTGCCCCAAACTATTCTCTGAATCAAAGTCCATTTTTAAAAAAAACAACCAATGTTGAAACTGACAATATTTAACTTCTGTTCACGTGACAACACACCCACTTTTTGGTGAACTCTCTCTCTTTCTCTCGCTCTCTGAGTGAGTCACTAAAGGTCGCCGTCCCACTTCTTGACAAACATACAAACCATTACGAGAACTTGTTGCTGAATGACTTCGGGAACAAATATTTCAGGACCAACGAGTGTTTCCAAAGAGATTCTCTGATTCAAGGTAGTTAATAAATGATCACCCCCTCCCCCCCCCCGACATCTTTCATAAAGAAAACAAAATGTGACACAACCCAGCACCGTTCTCTCCCCTCACCCCACAAACGAGCGAACACAGTCACAGACCATCATCGTCCATCGATTTCAACTTTTAAGGATCGTCGTTTTGTTGGTTTTTTTTCCACCTCCCGCATCCGCAATTTGCCTCTTCCCACCATAACCCATCTGCGGGGGAGGACTTTACCTTCATGACCAAAATCCATTCATGTACTACTTCACTAAGCTGAGTGAGTGACGTCATCATTCAAATCCATTCATGTACTACTTCACAAAGCTGAGTGAGTGACGTCACCATTCAAATCCATTCATGTACTACTTCACTAAGCTGAGTGAGTGACGTCACCATTGACTCCGAGAGCTCTATACACCTGCCCCACATAATTCCGAGTGCTATCCAACACTTGACCTTTTCTTGTGGAGTGCGGGTATTTAGTCACGAGAGCTCTTCAGTTAACAGAAAGAATTTTCGTTGAACTAAGTTTTTGTTGTTTCTTTCTCTGTAAATCATAGGATGTTAGTGACTCTTGAGTTCAACATCTTTTTAAATCATACGATGTTCGTGATTCTTCAGTTCAACATCTCTTTAAATCATACAATGTCCGTGACTCATCAGTTCAACATCTCTTTAAATCATAGGATGTCCGTGACTCTTCCGTTCAACATCTCTTTAAATCATAGGATGTCCATGACTCTTGAGTTCAAAATCTTTTTAAATCATACGATGTCCGTGACTCTTGAGTTCAACATCTCTTTAAATCATACGATGTCCGTGACTCTTGAGTTCAACATCTCTTTAAATCATACGATGTCCGTGACTCTTCAGTTCAACATCTGATATGTGATGGGGGTTGAAATAAACAAACAAACAAACAAACATAGACACATAAGAAATTATGCTGCTTTAATGGTCACACTTCTAAATAATAATAATAATATTAATTTAATTTATTAAAAAGGAAGGGGAAAAACAACAACTTGAGCCAGTAAAATATTGTCTCAGTTACATTTGTTTCTATAGTCCTCACGTTACAATACCGACTCCGTGACAATTTGGCTCTGAGGCCAAGACTTCCCCTCCAAAGTGCGTCATACCCAATCATAACGCAAACTGAGGCCTGCCATGTGGTATACCCTTTGATCACAAAATCGATGCCAACACGAGATCTGTCCGTGGATTCCCCCTAAGATTAAACAATCCCACAATCACGCCGTCATATAAGCGGCCATTTGTGAGTAGATTTCTCCTCCAGATATCCGCAAAGCCGCCCGGACTTCTCTGACGTGTAGTATTTGGCAGGATTCCACCCAAGTGTCAGGGAGAGATGAAAAAAAATCTCCCGACGGGGGCGCCAAAATCGATGTTCATTTCATCCCCGCGCTTCTCTAAGTCCATTCTGCGCGCCCCTCCCACACTCACCCAACATCTTACTGCTCGGGTTATTGCGGAGGTTTGGGGGAGGGGGGAATCAGTAAGATTGATGCCACCCCCTCCCTCCGGCCGTGTACAAACCATTAATTTTCCCGCCTTTATGGAACATTCCCCTGCTCTCTTACACCATTCTTCACTTGACCAGAACTTTCTATTTCAATATCTATCCATTATCCACCCCTGGCATGGATTGTCGTACTTAATATTGACATAAAGTGGAGAGGACAACTGGCGCTGTGTCCGTACGGTAAAATGGCTGTTCTGAAATACCAAGAGCGGGTACAATAAGACTCGTGAAATTCGTCATAAAAAAACAAACAACTACCTGTAATTGAAACCTACAACCGGTGTATTATTGCAGGCCCCGGTGTATTATAGCAGGCCCCGGTGTATTATAGCAAGCCCCGGTGTATTATAGCAGGCCCCGGTGTATTATAGCAGGCCCCGGTGTATTATAGCAGGCCCCGGTGTATTATAGCAGGCCCCGGTGTATTATAGCAGGCCCCGGTGTATTATAGCAGGCCCCGGTGTATTATAGCAGGCCCGGTGTATTATAGCAGGCCCCGGTGTATTATAGCAGGCCCGGTGTATTATAGCAGGCCCCGGTGTATTATAGCAGGCCCCGGTGTATTATAGCAGGCCCCGGTGTATTATAGCAGGCCCCGGTGTATTATAGCAGGCCCCGGTGTATTATAGCAGGCCCCGGTGTATTATAGCAGGCCCCGGTGTATTATAGCAGGCCCCGGAGAGGACATCCAAGGTCGAGGGTGAGGTTGGCGATTGCTACATTTAACGTAGAGAAAAACTCGGCTTGTCTTTTGTCTCTGGTAGCTGGCGTGTATAAAGAGATTATACCAAAAACACAAGTAGAGTTTACAGTCTTCGAAAAGTGCAGCCACGTTAACAATGTTGCACAGTAGACACAGAACAGTGCAGGGAGGAGACACAGAACAGTGCAGGGAGCAGACACAGAACAGTGCAGGGAGGAGACACAGAACAGTGCAGGGAGGAGACACAGAACAGTGCAGGGAGGAGACACAGAACAGTGCAGGGAGGAGACACAGAACAGTGCAGGGAGGAGACACAGAACAGTGCAGGGAGGAGACACAGAACAGTGCAGGGAGGAGACACAGAACAGTGCAGGGAGTAGACACAGAACAGTGCAGGGAGGAGACACAGAACAGTGCAGGGAGGAGACACAGAACAGTGCAGGGAGGAGACACAGAACAGTGCAGGGAAGAGACACAGAACAGTGCAGGGAGGAGACACAGAACAGTGCAGGGAGGAGACTCAGAACAGTGCAGGGAGGAGACACAGAACAGTGCAAAGAGGAGACACAGAACAGTGCAGGGAGGAGACACAGAACAGTTCAAAGAGGAGACACAGAACAGTGCAAGGAGGAGACAAAGAACAGTACAAGGAGGAGACACAGAACAGTGCAAGGAGGAGACACAGAATAGTGCAAGGAGGAGACACAGAACAGTGCAGGGAGGAGACACAGAACAGTACAGGGAGGAGACACAGAACAGTGCAGGGAGATGTTTCTGATCACCGAGGCTGAAAGAGTCAAAACAATTCCTTTACTCACTCTCAAACACACGCAATGACACCCCTCCCCCCATACACAACTACACTTACGTTCTAAATTTGTTTTTTCGAAATATTTGTTCTGGGAGTTTCCCATTTTCCAAATTTTCAAATAAGTTGAACGACATAATAGTTGGGTCGTTTCTTTTATCAAATCTACACGAAGCTTAAGGAATTCCATCGACAATTTAAGAATTATCTCCTCTAAATTTCTCACTTTCGCACAAACAATTTTACAAATAAAATGCTAAAAAATCGTGTTGTTGATCTATGGCTCAGCTACGTCACGCTATGATCGGGGAGATTTGACGAAATGAATTCGTTGGAAGGATATAACGGAAACGGGGCCATTCTTGTACTTGACCCATTGGATATAGCCATCTCATCTTTTGATTGGCCAGATTCGAGACTACGACTGTTCTCATCTTCTGATTGGCCAGATTCGAGACTACGACTGCTGGGCACGGGGGGAAATATATGAGGTTTGGTCTTTGTCTGTGGCCCCATGTACGCTGAGTTCTATCTTCTCATCTTACTCTACCGACGTCCTGGAAGTCAGGGAGGGGGGGGTTCCAAGGGATTAGACATCAGTTTTCTGGAGGTTTAATCAGTCGGTGGGAGAAACGGTCACCTAGTTAATTAAAGCGAAAATGCAGTGATGATCCGCACCTGTTATATCCCCAAAAAATGATTGTGTTAGACAGGGGAGGGAGAAAAAGGGAGGGGGGGAGGGAGAAAAAAAAGGGGACGGGGTTGACTGTATCGTAATTTACTAATTTAAATGTAATATATCGAGTACGATACACGCAGTGTGAAATTTTAGAAACGTTTACGAATTTATTTAGTAAATTAAATGGATCATTTGAAGAGAAAAAAAAAGTGTAGCAACAAATGTGCACGAATATATGTTGTACTGAGTTGAGAAGGTCCTCGTATGGACCGATGACAGAAGTTATTTTATCACGGACCACTTCGTTGGCGATGTGCTCCGTGTAGGAGATGTGTAGGAGATGTGTAACAATATATTGTGATATATCATTATTACGAGCTGGTTTTTTTTTCCTTCTTTTTTTTTCATTAAAAAAAAATGTTTTTATTGTTAAAAATGATGAAAATTTCATTTGAACTTGTAAATTAAACTGTTTTACACGCGATCGCCTTAAAAACTGTTGGGGTCAATTTAATTAACATTCGCATTCCGACATCTACTCAGTCTCATTTTAATTCAGGGTCAAACTGATTTTTATTATGAAGGAAAATTTCTCTGGAACGCACTGACTTTGTTACAGTTTAAAACTGACCAAGTTCGAATTTTCACAACACCAAGCCCCTCGGTAGACAGTTACAGAATTCAACTGTAGAATGAACATCGGTCCCCAGTCTTGTTACACTGGAAGTACCAAACTGTCCAGCTGACCGTTGTTAGTTGGCTACTTCTCCCCTCATGCCCCCCTTTCCCCACCCACACCGCCACAGGATGCTGTCCTTCATTTCCTTCGGCAATATCTAAAATCGATCCCGACTTGAGTCGATCACATTTGAAGTCTCTGGTTTCAATCGTAGGACAGCTGCTTTAACCCGGGGGTCTCTCGGTCCAATAAGTTGGGTCCTTTTAGTCCAGGAGATGGCATGAGGCTTTTAGTCCAGGAGATGGCATGAGGCCTTTAGTCCAGGACGTTGGAGGCCCCTCATCCAAATAGCTGTGTGGGTGGAGGGGGGGGGGAGTTCAGTCCAGTAAATTATAAAACATATTATCTACCTGTACTTTTATTTCGACCTTTAAAAAATTTCTTTTTATTTTTTTGGGGGAGATTTTATTTTTTTCTCGACTTCTTATTTTTATTTTTTAAAACTATGAATTATACATTCAATTTTTAAATATTTTTTATCATTAATTATTAATTTTAAATAACGAATTTTTAAATTTATTTTGAGAGTATCTTTTCTCCGTTACGACAACCCATATATATTTAATTGTGCCATGATAATAGTATTAATTATAAGACTAAAACCCTTCGAACATTACTTTGACGTTTTAACTAGTATTGATGTTTGCTTGCACCGCACATAAAAAATTAAGAGATAAATAAATAACAATTCCTATCACTCCTTCGACACAGTCCTGTCGAGACAATTGTTTGAGCGCAGTGAGCTGTACATGTGCACATATCAACGGACTTATTACAAACGTAAACAAAACGCTAACTCTGACAACGCCAACAATTCCGCCACAATCTGTGAGTGCAAGTAGAGAGGAGTCTTTTAAATATGGGAAGGAGCTTTAACAAGGGACGAAACCCTGTTAACCAAACGGGAAAGGCTACTCACAAGTAGAGATCCACTGCTGGCTAATCAGACAAGAGCATTTCAAAACTTAAGAACCGCTCCTAACTAATCGGACCAACTAGAGTGTCGGTCACCTGATTCCTCAAAGTCGTCTGCTGAGTTAGTCAATAAGGCATCACTAGGGGTCAAGGTCCTGCCCTCGCACGATTAAATATAGTTGAGGTTCTATTGTTTCCATTAGAACTTTCTCGGGGCTTGTTAGACCTTGGCGGCGCCCATCTCCTCTCCAGATCAACGGAGGACTTTTTAGCGATAGTCATTCATCCACATTTTTATTGTGGCTTTAACGTGGGCTAAATCTCACGCCCCTCAGCTTGTGAGGCGAGCTCACTATTGACTTCGCTTTCCAGCAGCCGAGGCTATCCAGCAGCCGAGGCTATCCAGCAGCCGAGGCTATCCAGCAGCCGAGGCTATCCAGCAGTCGAGGCTATCCAGCAGCCGAGGGTTACTAAACTTATAAAAATTCTTGAAGTTAAAAAAAACGTCAAGAAAAGTGTCACCAACAGAGGAGAAGGTGTTTCAATGTCCAGGCTTCTACACTATGAAGTTTTTCTCTGAAAGCAGAAGCGAGAAGCCTAAAGCCAGGTGATGTGAAGCCTAAAGCCAGGTGATGTGAAGCCTAAAGCCAGGTGATGTGAAGCCTAAAGCCAGGTGATGTGAAGCCTAAAGCCAGGTGATGTGAAGCCTAAAGCCAGGTGATGTGAAGCCTAAAGCCAGGTGATGTGAAGCCTAAAGCCGGGTGATGTGAAGCCTAAAGCCGGGTGATGTGAAGCCTAAAGCCAGGTGATGTGAAGCCTAAAGCCAGGTGATGTCTAGTGAGATCAAATCTGGACGACACGTTTCTATCGACTCTCTATCTCAAAGCAACAGCCCGGAGCCCAAAGACAAGAGTTGAAAATTGCGGGCCACGAGAGTAAAATTTATTTTCTGAAACTTTAATGAACGAAAGAAAACATTTTGCGTGCACTGTTGACAGAAAATGTATAAAGTGACTTCCTTATTCTATATACACGCTGAATTTAAGTTTAAAGAGAGAGATTTCAAAGAAGAGGAAATAACATTTGAGAGAAATAAACATTCACATTAAACTTTAATCATGTATAATATTCAGTTATTAATTAAATTATTACTAATAAATTTTAAACTTGAATTTGAGATTAACTCTGATTTTTAAAATATTATTTATAGATTTGATTGAAATGGAAACCACGTGACAGTTACTTTGAGTTTTTAACTAAGGATTTACGATTTTTTTAGGGGGGGGGTGTCGCAGGCCAAAGAAACAATTAAATATATAAATAAATAAATGTGTATTTATGGGGGGGGGTCGTCGCAGGCCAAATAAACAATTAAAGATATAAATAAATAAATGTGTATTTTTTTTTGGGGGGGGGTCGTCGCTTTTTCAAATAAACAATTAAAGATATAAATAAATAAATGTGTATTTATGGGGGGGAGGTCGTCGCAGGCCAAATAAACAATTAAAGATATAAATAAATAAATGTGTATTTTGGGGGGGGGTCGTCGCAGGCCAAATAAACAATTAAAGATATAAATAAATAAATGTGTATTTATGTCGTCGCAGGCCAAATAAACAATTAAAGATATAAATAAATAAATGTGTATTTATGGGGGGGGGTCGTCGCAGGCCAAATAAACAATTAAAGATATAAATAAATAAATGTGTATTTATGGGGGGGGGGTCGTCGCAGGCCAAATAAACAATTAAAGATATAAATAAATAAATGTGTATTTATGGGGGGGGGGTCGTCGCAGGCCAAATAAACAATTAAAGATATAAATAAATAAATGTGTATTTATGGGGGGGGTCGTCGCAGGCCAAATAAACAATTAAAGATATAAATAAATAAATGTGTATTTATGCATCCCGAAATGGAAAGTCCAAAGAGGTAGCATCCCTAAACGTATGAGCCGGGTGCTCCGGGTGCTCCGGGCAACGGTCGGACAAGCTGTGGCAACGGAATGCCAAAGAGATATCTATCTATAGTGGTGCATGGGTTAATGAACATTCAATAGTTCTTTGAAGATCCTTTGTGTGATGTCATGGGGTCAATGTCTGAGGGTATGACGTAGGACTAAACAGACATGCCATTGAACATAACGCTTCCGAGTACAATGATGTCCGATAAATGCTAACCTAAGGGATGTCTAGACCTAAGTGCTAACCTAAGGAATGTCTAGACCTAAATGCTAACCTAAGGGATGTCTAGACCTAAATGCTAACCTAAGGGATGTCTAGACCTAAATGCTAACCTAAGGGATGTCTAGACCTAAGTGCTAACCTAAGGGATGTCTAGACCTAAATGCTAACCTAAGGGATGTCTAGAACTAAATGCTAACCTAAGGGATGTCTTGACCTAAATGCTAACCTAAGGGATGTCTAGACCTAAATACTAACCTAAGGGATGTCTAGACGTAAATGCTAACCTAAGGGATGTCTAGACCTAAATGCTAACCTAAGGGATGTCTAGACTTAAATGCTAACCTAAGGGATGTCTAGACCTAAATGCTAACCTAAGGGATGTCTAGAACTAAATGCTAACCTAAGGGATGTCTTGACCTAAATGCTAACCTAAGGGATGTCTAGACCTAAATGCTAACCTAAGGGATGTCTAGAACTAAATGCTAACCTAAGGGATGTCTTGACCTAAATGCTAACCTAAGGGATGTCTAGACCTAAATACTAACCTAAGGGATGTCTAGACCTAAATGCTAACCTAAGGGATGTCTAGACCTAAATGCTAACCTAAGGGATGTCTAGAACTAAATGCTAACCTAAGGGATGTCTTGACCTAAATGCTAACCTAAGGGATGTCTAGACCTAAATACTAACCTAAGGGATGTCTAGACCTAAATGCTAACCTAAGGGATGTCTAGACCTAAATGCTAACCTAAGGGATGTCTAGACCTAAATGCTAACCTAAGGGATGACTAGACCTAAAACTTTACAGTCATTACCGTCTGTGTAAATCTTTATCCAACATAAAGAGCTTGATGTCTGTCTTTCCTTAAATCACTCTCTCTCTGTCTCTCTTTTCTCCTTCTGTCTTCCCCCCCCCCTCTCTCTCTCTCTATTTCTCTAAATGTGAAAGTGACCATTTCTCTGGTTTTGTATATCAATAAACATGTGCGACCACCTGATGCCGTGTCTATCTATCTGCACATATAATTTCCATCCCAGCAGTTTGCCTTTGTAAACAAATGGTTGAGTTTAATGCACCATGGGTCTATGTACAAATGGTTGAGTTTAATGCACCATGGGTCTATGCAAACAAATGGTTGAGTTTAATGCACCATGGGTCTATGTACAAATGGTTGAGTTTAATGCACCATGGGTCTATGTACAAATGGTTGAGTTTAATGCACCATGGGTCTATGCAAACAAATGGTTGAGTTTAATGCACCATGGGTCTATGTACAAATGGTTGAGTTTAATGCACCATGGGTCTATGTACAAATGGTTGAGTTTAATGCACCATGGGTCTATGTACAAATTGTTGAGTTTAATGCACCATGGGTCTATGTACAAATGGTTGAGTTTAATGCACCATGGGTCTATGTACATTATGGTTGAGTTTAATGCACCATGTGTCTATGTACAAATGGTTGAGTTTAATGCACCATGGGTCTATGTACAAATTGTTGAGTTTAATGCACCATGGGTCTATGTACAAATGGTTGAGTTTAATGCACCATGGGTCTATGTACAAATGGTTGAGTTTAATGCACCATGGGTCTATGTAAACAAATGGTTGAGTTTAATGCACCATGGGTCTATGTAAACAAATTGTTGAGTTTAATGCACCATGGGTCTATGTACAAATGGTTGAGTTTAATGCACCATGGGTCTATGTACAAATGGTTGAGTTTAATGCACCATGGGTCTATGTACAAATGGTTGAGTTTAATGCACCATGGGTCTATGTACAAATGGTTGAGTTTAATGCACCATGGGTCTATGTACAAATGGTTGAGTTTAATGCACCATGGGTCTATGTACAAATGGTTGAGTTTAATGCACCATGGGTCTATGTACAAATGGTTGAGTTTAATGCACCATGGGTCTATTTACAAATGGTTGAGTTTAATGCACCATGGGTCTATGTACAAATGGTTGAGTTTAATGCACCATGGGTCTATGTACAAATGGTTGAGTTTAATGCACCATGGGTCTATGTACAAATGGTTGAGTTAATGCACCATGGGTCTATGTACAAATGGTTGAGTTTAATGCACCATGGGTCTATGTACAAATGGTTGAGTTTAATGCACCATGGGTCTATGTACAAATGGTTGAGTTTAATGCACCATGGGTCTATGTACAAATGGTTGAGTTTAATGCACCATGGGTCTATGTACAAATGGTTGAGTTTAATGCACCATGGGTCTATGTACAAATGGTTGAGTTTAATGCACCATGGGTCTATGTACAAATGGTTGAGTTTAATGCACCATGGGTCTATGTACAAATGGTTGAGTTTAATGCACCATGGGTCTATGTACAAATGGTTGAGTTTAATGCACCATGGGTCTATGTACAAATGGTTGAGTTTAATGCACCATGGGTCTATGTACAAATGGTTGAGTTTAATGCACCATGGGTCTATGTACAAATGGTTGAGTTTAATGCACCATGGGTCTATGTACAAATGGTTGAGTTTAATGCACCATGGGTCTATGTACAAATGGTTGAGTTTAATGCACCATGGGTCTATGTAAACAAATGGTTGAGTTTAATGCACCATGGGTCTATGTACAAATGGTTGAGTTTAATGCACCATGGATCTATGTACAAATTGTTGAGTTTAATGCACCATGGTTCTTTGTGCGTCGTGGATTCCAGTCTACACCAAACGATTACAGGATAATTGGATTAATTTGACCTTGGCCTTTCCCGATTAGGACATGTCGACTTGACCCCGCAGCTTTTTGTTGATTCTAAATGAGACAAACTTTATGTTTTTTTGTTGTTTTTTTTGTACCATTCCCAGAAAGGGGAGAAAATCGATTTTTGCCTCATGATGCTATCGATTCTCACCCATTTCTGGTTTCACCGCTGTGGTCCTTCCCCGTACTATCGGATCGTACGCTCTCTGCACGCTGTCTATATCCCATTTACATTTAATGGGTGCTGCGTGCTCGAGGGCCCTTGTTTAGCGTACGATAATATACATAGGCGTGGAGCGTCTGCTCTTCAATGATTCCACGTTCAAACTGGGACGTAGGGGTATGCCCATGCCAGGCCCTGTGGGTATGTCCAGGCCAGGCCCTGTGGGTATGTCCGGGTCAGGACCTGTGGGTATGTCCGGGTCAGGACCTGTGTGTATGTCCGGGTTAGGACCTGTGGGTATGCCCGGGCTAGGACCTGTGGGTATGCCCGGGCCAGGCCCTGTCTTATAGCGCGAGAATTTTTTAATCCATACTTGCATGCTACTTTGTGTAACAAATAAAAAGGGCGTGGGACAAAGTTTTAGATAGGCCACTCCAACCAGAATAGGGTAACAGGACAAAGTTTTAGATAGGCCACTCCAAACAGAATAGGGTAACATGTGGGACAAACTTTTATATAGGCGACTCCAAACAGAATAGGGTTACAGGACAAACTTTTATATAGGCGACTCCAAACAGAATAGGGTAACATTGATGAGATCATCACATATATTTTGCACACGTTCCACTAAAATAAAAGGCAGGCTTTCCCATGAAATCCCTTGCCTTATGGAGTAACTCATATGCTTTCTAATTGAATCCCAATATTACTGAATATCTCACGTGTATTCCCATTGAATTCTAAGCCTCATAGAATATCACGTGTGTTCCCCATTGAATGCTAAATCTTATCAAATATCTTGCGTGTTTTCCTACTGATTCCCATCCAAACGTTTTTGAAATCTCCAGGATTTTCTCAAGTTGATTCCCAAACCTTGTGTAATATCTTGTGAACATAATGGGGGTGAGACTGCAGTCAGGCTAATAGATTAGTAAATGGATAACATGTAAACAGGGTATGAGTTAGCCTGACAGGACGTAACAAAACTTTCGCTGTTTTTTTACGTCCTGTCAGGCTTACTCATACCCTGTTAACATGTAATATCTTGCGTGTTCTTCTAATGAATTCAATGCCTTATGGATAATCTCATTTGATTCTCAACACCTCATTTTATCGAATTTTAAATTGCTCGCATGGTCAGACAACATAAATACACAACACTAATGTTACACGCCGTCCATACGTTAACACTATAAATACAAGGACTTACCCATGTTTCCTTCCTGCCCTCAGCGTCCACGAAGATGAGATGTGTGGCTGTCAGGTACAGAGTGCCCTGTGGTTTGCGGCCGCTGAATCTGTCCTGTAGTTTGACATTGTCCACCTGAAAATAACAAAAAGGACGGACCGTTAATTGGAAATGTCAAAGTGACTCACGCAGTCTAGATGTCTTGGAGACAGGAAGAATTTGAGCGGTGGCCGGGTTTGACATGGCTGCACATACGTCTGTCTAAGTGTTTATGACCACTTCTCGCATGTCAATCTGTCTAAGTGTTTATGACCACTTCTCTCATGTCAATCAAGATACTCCCCACCCCCTCCCACACACACATAAACATTTCCATTTCTGTTCCTAGGACCAATAAAATAGTTTCTGTTCCTAGGACCAATAAAATAGTTTCTGTTCCTAGGACCAATAAAATAGTTTCTGTTCCTAGGACCAATAAAATAGTTTCTGTTCCTAGGACCAATAAAATAGTTTCTGTTCCTGGGACCAATAAAATAGTTTCTGTTCCTAGGACCAATAAAATAGTTTCTGTTCCTGGGACCAATAAAATAGTTTCTGTTCCTAGGACCAATAAAATAGTTTCTGTTCCTAGGACCAATAAAATAGTTTCTGTTCCTAGGACCAATAAAATAGTTTCTGTTCCTAGGACCAATAAAATAGTTTCTGTTCCTAGGACCAATAAAATAGTTTCTGTTCCTAGGACCAATAAAATAGTTTCTGTTCCTGGGACGAATAAAATAGTTTCTGTTCCTAGGACCAATAAAATAGTTTCTGTTCCTAGGACCAATAAAATAGTTTCTGTTCCTAGGACCAATAAAATAGTTTCTGTTCCTAGGACCAATAAAATAGTTTCTGTTCCTAGGACCAATAAAATAGTTTCTGTTCCTAGGACCAATAAAATAGTTTCTGTTCCTAGGACCAATAAAATAGTTTCTGTTCCTAGGACCAATAAAATAGTTTCTGTTCCTAGGACCAATAAAATAGTTTCTGTTCCTAGGACCAATAAAATAGTTTCTGTTCCTAGGACCAATAAAATAGTTTCTGTTCCTAGGACCAATAAAATAGTTTCTGTTCCTAGGACCAATAAAATAGTTTCTGTTCCTAGGACCAATAAAATAGTTTCTGTTCCTAGGACCAATAAAATAGTTTCTGTTCCTAGGACCAATAAAATAGTTTCTGTTCCTAGGACCAATAAAATAGTTTCTGTTCCTAGGACCAATAAAATAGTTTCTGTTCCTAGGACCAATAAAATAGTTTCTGTTCCTAGGACCAATAAAATAGTTTCTGTTCCTAGGACCAATAAAATAGTTTCCATCAGTCGTCACATAAACATCGCTGTGCAGTTAAGAACAAAAATGCTTAAATATGAAGATAAAATATAGATAATTTATCGTTCACCGCTTAGGTGTATTCAGTTTTCTCTGTTCGCCATTTAGCTAATCTAATGGCATGTGTGTGTTTTGGGCTAAGACATGTTGTTGTTTTAACCACTGGAACTTCTGACGTTTGAACGCCATCCTCCAGAACACTTGTCTTTTGTTCCCTCGTTCGCTGCCATTTAATCCCCTACTGGGAACTTTATTGTCTTCGTTTATATATTATGAAATCTGAAAACGGTATTGCACAACAAAATGCTAATGTTAAATTTATCTTTTATATCCGAGTTTTAGTGAGAGATGTTCGCAATTAAAATATGTGGATCAACAACCCACATCCGCCGATGTAATTTCACCATGAAACAATTTTATTTTTTTTAAAAACAAGATTGAATTGTGTTTAATATTCTATACTTTCAACTGTGTCACTAACAAAGAGCCCAATACAACAGTGATGGGCAAACTAATCATTGTAAGGGCCGCATCAGTGGGTTATGTAACTTCAAAGTGTCCCATTTAAAACTTTTAAGTCTCAGTTTATGCAAAAACAAGTCGACTTTAATATAATATGATTGATTTCTTCGAATTCGCCCCAGGCTTTGGGGGGTCGAAGTTTGTTTAGGTGATAAAATACACGCTACCCCGAGCCTCTGGCTAGTAGAGGATCTTTCAGATCTGTCCTCACAGTTCTAGCAAGGATCAATGCAACAAATAAAAGTGCATCAGTTTACACAAGATAATCTCCATTATGGACCTCACTTAATTTAAACAGTTAGACAATAATTGTAAACAAGATAATCTCCATTATGGACCTCACTTAATTTAAACAGTTAGACAATAATTGTACACAAGATACTCTCCATTATGGACCTCACTTAATTTAAACAGTTAGACAATAATTGTACACAAGATACTCTCCATTATGGACCTCACTTAATTTAAACAGTTAGACAATAATTGTAGGCAGTGATACCTTTAAACGCAGGGCGGTAGCTGCTGTCGTTGGTGAGTCAATAGCCCATCAGGGCAGAGAAAGATAATGGCGGGTTGATGGTTCAACCGATTCGAAATGATCGCTAAATAAAGATACGTTATGTGTGTAGTTATGTGTGTGGTTAGAGCGGCATCAATGCCAGTACCAGTCTATAATGAACTTTGCCCCGTGGTTAAACTACCATCATGAGTAAGTAATGTAATGGTGTTCTGAAGATGTACTATCATCGATATCAGTAAATAATGGAGTGTTGGTCCATAGTTATACTAGCATCGATATCAGTAAATAATGGAGTGTTGGTCCATAGTTATACTAGCATCGATATCAGTAAATAATGGAGTGTTGGTCCATAGGTATACTAGCATCGATATCAGTAAATAATGGAGTGTTGGTCCATAGTTATACTAGCATCGATATCAGTAAATAATGGAGTGTTGGTCCATAGTTATACTAGCATCGATATCAGTAAATAATGGAGTGTTGGTCCATAGGTATACTAGCATCGATATCAGTAAATAATGGAGTGTTGGTCCATAGTTATACTAGCATCGATATCAGTAAATAATGGAGTGTTGGTCCATAGTTATACTAGCATCGATATCAGTAAATAATGGAGTGTTGGTCCATAGTTATACTAGCATCTATATCAGTAAATAATGGAGTGTTGGTCCATAGTTATACTAGCATCGATATCAGTAAATAATGGAGTGTTGGTCCATAGGTATACTAGCATCGATATCAGTAAATAATGGAGTGTTGGTCCATAGTTATACTAGCATCGATATCAGTAAATAATGGAGTGTTGGTCCATAGGTATACTAGCATCGATATCAGTAAATAATGGAGTGTTGGTCCATAGTTATACTAGCATCGATATCAGTAAATAATGGAGTGTTGGTCCATAGTTATACTAGCATCGATATCAGTAAATAATGGAGTGTTGGTCCATAGTTATACTAGCATCGATATCAGTAAATAATGGAGTGTTGGTCCATAGTTATACTAGCATCGATATCAGTAAATAATGGAGTGTTGGTCCATAGTTATACTAGCATCGATATCAGTAAATAATGGAGTGTTGGTCCATAGTTATACTAGCATCGATATCAGTAAATAATGGAGTGTTGGTCCATAGTTATACTAGCATCGATATCAGTAAATAATGGAGTGTTGGTCCATAGTTATACTAGCATCGATATCAGTAAATAATGGAGTGTTGGTCCATAGTTATACTAGCATCGATATCAGTAAATAATGGAGTGTTGGTCCATAGTTATACTAGCATCGATATCAGTAAATAATGGAGTGTTGGTCCATAGTTATACTAGCATCGATATCAGTAAATAATGGAGTGTTGGTCCATAGTTATACTAGCATCGATATCAGTAAATAATGGAGTGTTGGTCCATAGTTATACTAGCATCGATATCAGTAAATAATGGAGTGTTGGTCCATAGGTATACTAGCATCGATATCAGTAAATAATGGAGTGTTGGTCCATAGTTATACTAGCATCGATATCAGTAAATAATGGAGTGTTGGTCCGTAGTTATACTAGCATCGATATCAGTAAATAATGGAGTGTTGGTCCATAGGTATACTAGCATCGATATCAGTAAATAATGGAGTGTTGGTCCATAGTTATACTAGCATCGATATCAGTAAATAATGGAGTGTTGGTCCATAGTTATACTAGCATCGATATCAGTAAATAATGGAGTGTTGGTCCATAGTTATACTAGCATCTATATCAGTAAATAATGGAGTGTTGGTCCATAGTTATACTAGCATCGATATCAGTAAATAATGGAGTGTTGGTCCATAGGTATACTAGCATCGATATCAGTAAATAATGGAGTGTTGGTCCATAGTTATACTAGCATCGATATCAGTAAATAATGGAGTGTTGGTCCATAGGTATACTAGCATCGATATCAGTAAATAATGGAGTGTTGGTCCATAGTTATACTAGCATCGATATCAGTAAATAATGGAGTGTTGGTCCATAGTTATACTAGCATCGATATCAGTAAATAATGGAGTGTTGGTCCATAGTTATACTAGCATCGATATCAGTAAATAATGGAGTGTTGGTCCATAGTTATACTAGCATCGATATCAGTAAATAATGGAGTGTTGGTCCATAGTTATACTAGCATCGATATCAGTAAATAATGGAGTGTTGGTCCATAGTTATACTAGCATCGATATCAGTAAATAATGGAGTGTTGGTCCATAGTTATACTAGCATCGATATCAGTAAATAATGGAGTGTTGGTCCATAGTTATACTAGCATCGATATCAGTAAATAATGGAGTGTTGGTCCATAGTTATACTAGCATCGATATCAGTAAATAATGGAGTGTTGGTCCATAGTTATACTAGCATCGATATCAGTAAATAATGGAGTGTTGGTCCATAGTTATACTAGCATCGATATCAGTAAATAATGGAGTGTTGGTCCATAGTTATACTAGCATCGATATCAGTAAATAATGGAGTGTTGGTCCATAGTTATACTAGCATCGATATCAGTAAATAATGGAGTGTTGGTCCATAGTTATACTAGCATCGATATCAGTAAATAATGGAGTGTTGGTCCATAGTTATACTAGCATCGATATCAGTAAATAATGGAGTGTTGGTCCATAGTTATACTAGCATCGATATCATATATGATATCGTTATACAGCAATACTTCCTATAACTTATGCCGATGGAAAGAACGAATACAAATACTTTATTCTCTATTCTCTCTCACGGTAACAATAACACAAAGGGAACAGAATGAGCTCTCGCCTCGCATCACCTAAAATTACTTATGCCTCCATGATGAGAGTAATTCTTTAGATAACAGTATGACGTCTAATGGCACGACTGCCGTCAATTTGGTGTCTATTGGCACGACTGATGTCAGTCTGATGTCTATTGGCACGACTGCCGACAGTCTGGCGTCTAATTGCACAGCGGGTTTTATGCGGCTCATATAAAGGTCTGATCGCCTCCTGAAGATACTTATGTAAGAAATCTGCTCACACTCACTGGAACTTCGAATGGAATTTTTTTCTACCTGCAGTGAGTTACACTAAAACACGACAGCGATCAACGCCCCCTCAACCTTCTCACCGCCACCCCAAGAACCACCCCCACCCCCGCATTCTTTCAGTCCCATCCATAACACTAGGACCTCTAAAAAGCATCCAAACATTTCCAACAGATCGATTACATCCCCTTTTGAGTTCGAGTCCGCCCTTTTCCGCTTTGAGTTTACTTGGGTAAATACTCGATCCCTCGATCCCATCTCGTTGCAGCTCTTCGATCCTTAAAGTAAGCACGGGGTATTTTCATTCGCCCTGTTTGGCGAGGGACTCTTTTGTGTCTTGTAGAGAGGTTAACGCTGGGAAGCCTTCAGAGGAACACCTAAACACGCAACGTTTGTATAAATGGTGACGTCATGGAAATTGGACAATCTTACCCCAGTGAGATTATTGGTGAGAGCAGTGAGTGTGCTGGTTTAAATAAACAGAAATAATATACACAGTTCCTGGATGAAGAAAAGTTAAAGTACATGTAGAAGAAAAACAGTAAGAATCGAGAAATGGCCTCTAATTTATAAGATGTAATTGTATAGAATTTTGTTTTCATTTGGTGGCGCAATTCTATTAATAAAACGTCCGGTTAATTAGCGAGAACAATCTCACTTAGTTATAAAACAAATATCATGGTCTTCAAATAGCATGTATCTCAACAGATCTTTGGTCATCTATCCTACTTGAATGTGAGTTAGTAGAATTGACCAAGACAAAAGAAATATCATGGTCTTCAAATAGCATGTATCTCAACAGATCTTTGGTCATCTATCCTACTTGAATGTGAGTTAGTAGAATTGACCAAGACAAAAGAAATATCATGGTATTCAAATAGCATGTATCTCAACAGATCTTTGGTAATCTATCCTACTTGAATGTGAGTTAGTGGACTTGACCAAGACAAAAACTAATAACAACTTTATATTATTGGTTAAAATAATGCAAACATATTGTTAGTTCTATCCTGAAGCTGATACATATTGTTATTTCTATCCTGAAGCTGATACATATTGTTAGTTCTATCCTGAAGCTGATACATATTGTTAGTTCTATCCTGAAGCTGATACATATTGTTAGTTCTATCATGAAGCTGATACATATTGTTAGTTCTATCCTGAAGCTGATACATATTGTTAGTTCTATCCTGAAGCTGATACATATTGTTAGTTCTATCCTGAAGTTGATACATATTGTTAGTTCTATCCTGAAGCTGATACATATTGTTAGTTCTATCGTGAAGCTGTTACATATTGTTAGTTCTATCCTGAAGCTGTTACATATTGTTAGTTCTATCCTGAAGCTGTTACATATTGTTAGTTCTATCCTGAAGCTGTTACAACATAGTCTAAAAATAATAAAAAGAAGGAGACACGGCGTTTTCCGCTTTGAGAAATGAAAACATTTTTATTTATTAAACCGTAAAGGATCTTTTTATAGGCGGAGATATGGGGACACGATTTTTAATCGATAAACGAGGCTTTTTTCATTTAATTATTGTTTGTATTTTTTGGTGGAAAATTGTTAGTAAATAGCAATGCAAAACCAGTGAATAAAAATCTGACAAACACAATTTCATAGTTTTAACATTTGTTGGTGTACTTGATGCAACACGGATGTCGAAATAA
Organism: Ampullaceana balthica; assembly: GCA_944989445.1. NCBI lineage: Eukaryota > Metazoa > Mollusca > Gastropoda > Lymnaeidae > Ampullaceana > Ampullaceana balthica. The sequence goes on from CALYLW010000106.1 coordinate 520,347, forward strand.
GGGCTGCTGCTGCTCAATATATTAAATCGAAACGCAAAGGCTTTGTGTTAATAAAACAGACGATGTAAACATTTCGAAAACTTAATTCATTTAGTTTAACACATTTTTAAATGTTTTTTTTTAAATTAAATATATTACCTACCTTAACATTGGTAGCTAACAAAGAAGAGGAATAAACTAAAATGGGAACAAGCCCCTGACAACAACAAAAAAGCTCAGAATAATAAAAATGAAGTTTAGCTTTAAGAAAAACAATTTAAAAATATAAAAAAACTGGAAAAAGTCACAACAGCGATATATATTTTTCATTTATTGATATTTAGTTGCTGCTTTATTTTGCAAGCTGGACCAAATTTCTGAGGGAGAAAATCATTTTCTGCTTTTCCATTGGATTGTTAGTGTAAATTACAACCGTCTGTATACTGAACGAAAATACAGATATAGTAGTTAAAACTAAAACAAACATATAAACATCTTATAATTGAACTCAATTTTATATTTTAATGGGTTGGGGGGGGGGTGAGGAAACAATCATTTACGAGGCCTTAAAGGACATTCCCTAATGACCGCCTTGGCAAATACAATCTGGCTACCGGAAAAGGTACAAAAGCGCTACAATCCATCAATCTCTCCTCGCCGACCAGTCAGTCCCTGGAAGCGGTCATCTGTTCTTTGCTCTACAATTATATTAAAGGTTTTCGGGCACACGTTGGCGGGAAGATTGCTCCCAGAATGGCACAGGCAGACGGCCACGGGAAAGAAAGATTGCTGAAAGATTTCTGTCGGTAAGTGAAGAAAGATTGCTGAAAGATTGCTGGCGGTGAAGAAAAAAAAGATTGCTGCGGGTAATGAAATAAAGATTGCTGATGGTAGGGAAAGAAAGACTGCTGTCAGTAAGGAAATAAAGATTACTGATGGTAGGGAAAGAAAGACTGCTGTCAGTAAGGAAAGAAAGATTGCCGTCAGTAAGGAAAGAAAGACTGCTGTGGTTAAGAAAGGAGAGATTGCTGTTGGTAAGGATTTATGACACCTGAAAGAAAAAGGGTGGCGGTTATTCTTGTGTGAACAATGAATTACTTGTTAAATTTAAAAATTATGTCACTATAGCTAGGTCTGAAGGTCTTTTCAAAATGTAACTTTATTGTAAATGTAAAGGCGTATATCAACATAAAGCATTTCGTTTGTAAGACTTGTAAGGTATGGCAAAGCAAATCTTGAATGCCAAACATGCAGTGGATCAGGATGTTTAAAAATGAGCTCGGCTATTTTCATTTTTCTTTAATGGCACCGGCTCCAAGCACCTAAGATAATTTTAGAATTCTTTTGAAATAACCACGGTCTCGTTAATGGCCTTGGTTATAAATAGAATTGAAAATCTCAAAATAGTCCCCCGATACACACGCACTTTCTCTCTCTCTCTCTCTATCTATCTATCTATCTCTCTCTCTATCTATCTATCTCTCTCTATCTATCTATCTATCTATCTCTCTCAACCTAAGAGAAGAACATAACTAGTCTAGAGCGTTTACCAAAACTGGAAACACATGCAAGGACACCAACCGACCCCGCCAGAAGAGGCAGACGTTTTTGTGATTACAAATACCGACCCCGTTATAGGATTTAATGTACCTCCATTGTTAGAGAGCTATTGGCTGGTGGTAGGACAACATATAGGATTTAATGTACCTCCATTGTTAGAGAGCTATTGGCTGGTGGTGGGACAACATATAGGATTTAATGTACCTCCATTGTTAGAGAGCTATTGGCTGGTGGTGGGACAACATATAGGATTTAATGTGCCTCCATTGTTTGAGAGAAATTGGCTGGTGGTGGGACAACAGTTGACGGAATTATAGGATTTAATGTACCTCCATTGTTAGAGAGATATTGGCTGGTGGTGGGACAACATATAGGATTTAATGTACCTCCATTGTTTGAGAGAAATTGGCTGGTGGTGGGACAACAGTTGACGGAATTATAGGATTTAATGTACCTCCATTGTTAGAGAGATATTGGCTGGTGGTGGGACAACATATAGGATTTAATGTACCTCCATTGTTAGAGAGCTATTGGCTGGTGGTAGGACAACATATAGGATTTAATGTACCTCCATTGTTAGAGAGCTATTGGCTGGTGGTGGGACAACATATAGGATTTAATGTACCTCCATTGTTAGAGAGCTATTGGCTGGTGGTAGGACAACATATAGGATTTAATGTACCTCCATTGTTAGAGAGCTATTGGCTGGTGGTGGGACAACATATAGGATTTAATGTACCTCCATTGTTAGAGAGCTATTGGCTGGTGGTGGGACAACATATAGGATTTAATGTGCCTCCATTGTTTGAGAGAAATTGGCTGGTGGTGGGACAACAGTTGACGGAATTATAGGATTTAATGTACCTCCATTGTTAGAGAGATATTGGCTGGTGGTGGGACAACATATAGGATTTAATGTACCTCCATTGTTTGAGAGAAATTGGCTGGTGGTGGGACAACAGTTGACGGAATTATAGGATTTAATGTACCTCCATTGTTAGAGAGATATTGGCTGGTGGTGGGACAACATATAGGATTTAATGTACCTCCATTGTTTGAGAGAAATTGGCTGGTGGTGGGACAACATATAGGATTTAATGTACCTCCATTGTTTGAGAGAAATTGGCTGGTGGTGGGACAACAGTTGACGGAATTATAGGATTTAATGTACCTCCATTGTTAGAGAGATATTGGCTGGTGGTGGGACAACATATAGGATTTAATGTACCTCCATTGTTTGAGAGAAATTGGCTGGTGGTGGGACAACAGTTGACGGAATTATAGGATTTAATGTACCTCCATTGTTAGAGAGATATTGGCTGGTGGTGGGACAACATATAGGATTTAATGTACCTCCATTGTTTGAGAGAAATTGGCTGGTGGTGGGACAACAGTTGACGGAATTATAGGATTTAATGTACCTCCATTGTTTGAGAGAAATTGGCTGGTGGTGGGACAACATATAGGATTTAATGTACCTCCATTGTTTGAGAGAAATTGGCTGGTGGTGGGACAACATATAGGATTTAATGTACCTCCATTGTTTGAGAGAAATTGGCTGGCGGTAGGACAACAGTTTACGGAATACGAATTATACCCAAGCGTGTGATAATGAACGAACGTTATTTACTTTTAAAATTATATCAGGTTACATACAAAGTAAATGAATGAGAACAAATGCAAATAAACACAAACATCTAGGGCCTAGGGTATAGGACTGTATATAGCCACAAATACAAATAAACACAAACATCTAGGGCCTAGGGTATAGGACTGTATATAGCGACAAATACAAATAAACACAAACATCTAGGGCCTAGGGTATAGGACTGTATATAGCCACAAATACAAATAAACACAAACATCTAGGGCCTAGGGTATAGGACTGTATATAGCGACAAATACAAATAAACACAAACATCTAGGGCCTAGGGTATAGGACTGTATATAGCGACAAATACAAATAAACACAAACATCTAGGGCCTAGGGTATAGGACTGTATATAGCGACAAATACAAATAAACACAAACATCTAGGGCCTAGGGTATAGGACTGTATATAGCGACAAATACAAATAAACACAAACATCTAGGGCCTAGGGTATAGGACTGTATATAGCGACAAATACAAATAAACACAAACATCTAGGGCCTAGGGTATAGGACTGTATATAGCGACAAATACAAATAAACACAAACATCTAGGGCCTAGGGTATAGGACTGTATATAGCGAGAAAATACAAATAAACACAAACATCTAGGGCCTAGGGTATAGGACTGTATATAGCCACAAATACAAATAAACACAAACATCTAGGGCCTAGGGTATAGGACTGTATATAGCGACAAATACAAATAAACACAAACATCTAGGGCCTAGGGTATAGGACTGTATATAGCGACAAATACAAATAAACACAAACATCTAGGGCCTAGGGTATAGGACTGTATATAGCGACAAATACAAATAAACACAAACATCTAGGGCCTAGGGTATAGGACTGTATATAGCGACAAATACAAATAAACACAAACATCTAGGGCCTAGGGTATAGGACTGTATATAGCGACACTATAAAGACAGACCACAGCTTCACCCAAACCGATGGTAAGAGTAGTCCAAAACACAAACAAACTCAATAAGATGAATAATTCAAACACAATAATAAGGATACAATATCATGATATTAAAGAACGGACGAAGGTAAATATCCAATAGACGGTTAAGTACCCGTTTAAAAATGTAAATACAAAACTCGAAACCAGCGTTAATGCATTGGGTCACTCACTCACCTATTCATATACAGTCGTACCTCGCTAAATCGAAATTCCCTAAGTCGAAAACCTGACTATATCGAATACTTGTTAGGTCCCAGCCAAATTCCACAATACAAATGTATTTTAGATCTCCTTAACTCGAAGATTTTTGGCTTTCAACCTCCCTTAGTCGAATTTTCCAAGGCGTTTAGGTTAGTATTCTGGGGCGACACTTCAGAACAAGTATTCCGTAGAGCCACGTAAAAGGACGCAAATTCTTATCTCAGTGCCCTCCACAAGGGATTAAGCGACTCTTGCAAGTACCAAAAATGACCAAGACAAGAAAAATGAGTGGCTAGAAGAAGGGTAAGTAATTAGCGTCCCTTTGCTGCATGCTGTGACTCTTAAAAAGAAAAATCTTACTCCCCCAATCCCACTGTGGAGGGAATAAAGTGGGCGAGGGGAGGGAATGCGTCTCCTCTCACGGGCGTGTGTCGGTATGTCAAAGCAAGTTGGCTTCCTTTCATATGAAACACCAGACACCGCCTCTATTTCCTGTCAAGCCTCCTAGCCGGTATGGCTGTTCCCCCCTCCGCCCTCTCAATAGCAACATTGTCCTTGATTAATCTGCCTCTATTAGGCCATTTTCCCTAACTCGAAAACTCAACAACAAAAAATTCGGGTCCCTTTGAGTTCGACTCAGAGAGGTCCGACTGTATATGTAATTAATCCGAACAAGCACAAGATAAAAGCAAATAAGCATGACGAATTACCCTCGCTAGGGTCGGCCAATCACAGTTTATGGTTGGCAAGTCAGGGTGGTGCAGGGTGGGGGGCAGGTAGCTAACCGCAATGCGCATATCTCGAGACCAAAAATGCATCGGCGCCCCCCCCCCGACGTTCACTCACGTTGTTCTGATTTTTTCGTGCTGTAGTTTGTGTCCGTTCTTTGCACTATCTATGAGCAAGTCTGCGGCGTATGCTATGCCGCGGGTAGTATCTAGTTGCACATACTTTTTCATCATTCCATAAGAGAACAAAAACCTGTGGTGCTGTCCTTTTACAAATTCCAAAATATCAAGTCGTGGTCCATTCTCTGACACTCCCGCGAAGAATGGTGGGGCCAGGAGAGTTTTTAAGCGTGTTGCTTAATATTGATAAAAATCAAGGTCCTTATAATTAAATTTAGGGTGCAACCTCACTTCGCCCATTCATCACACATATATCATTAATAAAGGGAGATGGAACGTGAGAGTGTGTGAGGTGGTCGCAAAGACTCTACATCATCATTAACAAATTGCTTAAACAACAAGTGTTGACCTTTCAAATCTTTTAAAACACTATTTTTTCATTAGGTCTGCAAGGATTTGCGTTTTCAGATGAAACCCGATTATTGTAGAACACATGTATGCAATATATAGTTTAGAAATTGGATACAAAAACACTAATTTGTTTTCAACTCCGTTCAATTTCCCAAAAGAAACCGTTGTTGCTATTGTTCAAAACGAATACATGTAGTTATGCATGTCACTTATAGATGACATGAACGGAAACACAACATACACGTACATACAGTTTCAACACGGCCAATCAAATTAAGGACGCGTCGGCTTGCAATACCACGTGATAATTGAATGGGTTTACGGGCATACGGCTTCTAATCAACCATTACATATTACAGACCTTACAAGCGTTCAAGCTAATGACACACCTGCTCTTTCAAAAGATACAATAACCAATGCGCTAATCTCCACACCAAGGATCTCGTGTGACGGCCTAAGTGCAAGTGCCATTAAATATACATTCTTGTTCCATGGTCCAATGCACAAGTATGAATTTTTTTTTACCCCATTCATCTTCGTCTTGCTCCGAGAGACAGCGAGAGTGCTTTGGCTCCAGGACATCCCATAGCGCGCCACTGTAGTTTAGACACGACGTCTTTCGTCAGGGATGTTGGAAGGAAGATGACTCAATGGGGGAGAGACATGCCACCCCACCCCACCCCAATCAATAGCAGCAGTGTCAGTCGATAGATAGATGCGCATCACGGTGGGCAGCAGATGAAGAATTAAGGCAATCAATGGGCTACACTCTCAGCATGGCAACACACGTCGCGTATGCACGGCAACACAAGTCCGGGCGTGCACGGTAACACACGTCACGTGTGCACGGCAACACACATGTGTAACCAATTATGGCTGTCACACACACACTCACTCAAAGATTCTATCTATCTCTAGTTGTTTATAGCATACATATGAACTTCTGATGTTGGACACTCTCTGTCTCTAGTTGTTTATAGCATACATATGAACTTCTGATTGTCGAACTCACTAATATTTTAAAGTATAAAAATATTAGAATGGTTTCACATCCAATAAGGAATTTTAATTTTTTTAAACGCATAATTGTAGTATTAGTGCATCTATTGTTGGCGCGTAAATTTAATTGTTTGCGAGGGCGGTGGGGGAGATGGGGGTTAAAATAAATAATAAGTACCCAGTAGTTGTTTTAAAACTGTAAGATTTGGGTCGGGGCTGGGGTAAGAAAATAAAGAAAAATTATCAAGGTAGCATCAGTGGGAGTGAATCCAAAGAGTTTATTTCCAATATAAAAATAAGTAACAAGAATGAACACGTAGAATCGAAGATAATTTCTCTAGACCACAGTGAATGATAGCTGGCACGAAGGGGGGTTCAGAAAAATGAATTACAATTCACCTTTAATCCACTTTAAACAAGAAATAAAGGATTGGGGGTGGGGGTGAAGACACGTCAGATGAAGGACGACGACCCCCCCCCCAATTTAGTTGTTTTTAAATCCTTTATATTAACTCGTGGTGTCTGCGGCCGACCGACCGACCGACCGACCGACGTTGTCGCCAAAACTTTTGATCGATTTTTAACCCACTTGCTCGCAAGATAGCGAGCTGAAATTTTGCAGGCAGTTTCGTACCAATGATAAAAACAATGTATCAAAATTTCTGATCGATCGCATGTACCGTAATTAAATTATTGATTTTTTAGATTATTTTATTTATTCCTATGTATCATGCTATTTTTTGAGATAGAGCGTCGCGGTGCGTATTATATTGAACAACCTTTCTGTCGCGCAATAAGGTGTGTATTTTATTGACAGCTCTTTTTATAAACATATTCCTGATCGGTGCGCATTATATTAAACATGTTTTACGACACAACTGCAATTTTGTATTTCTGGATGGTCTGGCGCTGCGTATTATAATGAACATTCTTTTAGTTACTTCTCGTACATAAAGGATTTATAGTCAAAAACTTGGTTTTTTACGGGTTTTTCTTATTTTTCTCTCCTGCCTGGAGTCCACTCCAAAGAGACTCAGATTCGTCTCTGTGATCGACACTTGTCAACTCCAAATCGAGGCTAACGAGCGCTTCATTTCCATGGCAACCGATGTGTCTAAGGAGCTCCGACGCCATTGAGGCCGTGTCGTCCCAGGATATTTCATCCCTGGAACTCTCGAGCAATCACCTCGCACGGGGCCGTGGCAGTCGGGGGGAGTGTGGGCGGAACAAACCGTTTCTCCTGTCGGTTATGCCTACTAGAAAATATAAGAGAGAGAGAAGAGTACATAGATGTCCCGGGGAGAGAGAAGAGTACATAGATGTCCCGGGGAGAGAGAAGAGTACATAGATGTCCCGGGGAGAGAGAAGAGTACATAGATGTCCCGGGGAGAGAGAAGAGTACATAGATGTCCCGGGGAGAGAGAGAAGAGTACATAGATGTCCCGGGGAGAGAGAAGAGTACATAGATGTCCCGGGGAGAGAGAAGAGTACATAGATGTCCCGGGGAGAGAGAGAAGAGTACATAGATGTCCCGGGGAGAGAGAAGAGTACATAGATGTCCCGGGGAGAGAGAAGAGTACATAGATGTCCCGGGGACAAAGGTTTGGTCGGTGTAGCTTATACCGGCTGACAAACCAATTAGCTTGGTGGCATTTTAACAAAACGATGAAGCGCTGTGTTTGGTGCTGCCTCTAAGAGTTGTCATTATTGGGGTAACAGCGTATGTATTATACAAGATGCACTGAGATTTTTCAAAATAAAAACCCTTTTTTTATCTTCGTGAGGAGAGGGGGGGTGGTTAGAGGTAGACAGTAGAGGCACACCATCATGCTGATTACGGATTAACAACTCAATTACTCATTTGCCTTTGGGCCTGTCTCCTCCAAGATATAAGTGAACAGAAACACGCGGGTGTTGATATCGTTCGCCGTTGGTGGGAATGTACGTCAATATTCTTAATGGGTATCTGATCTCCCCCCACCTCCCCTCCCCGTACAAAGACCAATCAGCAGCATCCTTCCAAGACAAGGTGTTCTCACACTGTTCGAACGAGACCACTATCCTTATCTTCCACCCACCCTAAAGGGGCTTGTATTCGCCGCGAAGACTTAACCGAAAAGAAAACATCAGGTTTAAAGCTTTTTGGATAACAAATAAGGAAACTGAAAAATAAAATTTTAATGAAAAATGTAAAAGCAAACAATCGCCAAGGATGGAAATAAAATGCAAAACAAAATATGGTAAAATTGGTAGAGTGAGAACTGCAACGACTCTATCTACAATGTTTGAGAAGCATCGTTCGTTAATAATATCTCGTGATAATTAAGTTCCATCATAGTAATGATAATTTATATAAAAGAAAACAAAACTGGATAAAAAAATTAATATCGCATTCATAGAATGTCGTGTCGAACAAGAGAAAGTCATGTCTTTCTTCACTTGTTGAATCTTTCTCCGACCCACGAAAGATACAGACTTAATTTATTCCTACACTGCCATCCTTATTTCGTTTAAAACGTTAAATCCCGACTATTTTTCCGTTTCTGCCGCTTGCTTTCCTCTAAAGAAAACTTTCAGCTATGCGTTTTTAGTTTATAATAGATCTATATAGTTTTTAAACTATTCCTTGAGGAAGGTTTTTGAACGACATTTTTGCTGTGCCAATTTTCTTCACTATCCTTTAGCTTGTTTCACAGAGTCCTTTTGAAAACAAGAACAAGACGATGACACAACCCTTTAGCTTGTTTCACAGAGTCCTTTTGAAAACAAGAACAAGACGATGACACAACCCTTTAGCTTGTTTCACAGAGTCCTTTTGAAAACAAGAACAAGACGATGACACAACCCTTTAGCTTGTTTCACAGAGTCCTTTTGAAAACAAGAACAAGACGATGACACAACCCTTTAGCTTGTTTCACAGAGTCCTTTTGAAAACAAGAACAAGACGATGACACAACCCTTTAGCTTGTTTCACAGAGTCCTTTTGAAAACAAGAACAAGACGATGACACAACCCTTTAGCTTGTTTCACAGAGTCCTTTTGAAAACAAGAACAAGACGATGACACAACCCTTTAGCTTGTTTCACAGAGTCCTTTTGAAAACAAAACCAAGACGATGACACAACTGACCCAACCAAAGCAAAAAATCTATTAGGCCCTAAATATTAAAGTCAAAATTAAAAACTTTAACTTAAATCCTAGTTGGAAATGTAAGTCTGGGTATGGATAAATTCAATACGATTTTCTTAGCAACGTTATACTATCTCCAAACAAACAAGTAGGCAATACTCGCCCTAGAATAACTGTTTAGTATAACTGTTTAGTATAACTGTTTAGTATAACTGTTTAGTATAACTGTTTAGTATAACTGTTTAGTATAACTGTTTAGTATAACTGTTTAGTATAACTGTTTAGTATAACTGTTTAGTATAACTGTTTAGTATAACTGTTTAGTATAACTGTTTAGTATAACTGTTTAGTATAACTGTTTAGTATAACTGTTTAGTATAACTGTTTAGTATAACTGTTTAGTATAACTGTTTAGTATAACTGTTTAGTATAACTGTTTAGTATAACTGTTTAGTATAACTGTTTAGTATAACTGTTTAGTATAACTGTTTATAATAACTGTTTAGTATAACTGTTTAGTATAACAGTTTATAATCTGAAAGAGAGAAAAAAATGAATATCCTTAAAAATACCAAAAAGCCATCATAAGACAAACACTAACGATACATTCCCCCTCATTGCTACCCAGTCAATGTATTATATCTAACACTAACGATACATTCCCCCTCATTGTTACCCAGTCAATGTATTACATCTAACACTAACGATAGATTCCCCCTCATTGTTCCCCAGTCAATGTATTATATCTAACACTAACGATACATTCCCCCTCATTGTTCCCCAGTCAATGTATTATATCTAACACTAACCATACATTCCCTCCCATTGTTCCCCAGTCAATGTATTACATCTAACACTAACGATACCGATACATTCCCCCTCATTGTTCCCCAGTCAATGTATTATATCTAACACTAACGATACATTCCCCCTCATTGTTCCCCAGTCAATTTATTATATCTAACACTAACGATACATTCCCCCTCATTGTTCCCCAGTCAATGTATTACATCTAACACTAACGATACATTCCCCCTCATTGTTCCCCAGTCAATGTATTACATCTAACACTAACGATACATTCCCCCTCATTGTTCCCCAGTCAATGTATTATATCTAACACTAACCATACATTCCCTCCCATTGTTCCCCAGTCAATGTATTACATCAAACACTAACGATACATTCCCCCTCATTGTTCCCCAGTCAATGTATTATATCTAACACTAACGATACATTCCCCCTCATTGTTCCCCAGTCAATGTATTATATCTAACACTAACGATACATTCCCCCTCATTGTTCCCCAGTCAATGTATTACATCTAACACTAACGATACATTCCCCCTCATTGTTCCCCAGTCAATGTATTACATCTAACACTAACGATACATTCCCCCTCATTGTTCCCCAGTCAATGTATTATATCTAACAATTTATGTTGAGTCTTAGTGTTTCCTCCAACTCAAGTGGGAATCATATGCAAAATGTTTTGTAACTGTTGCATTAAGTGACACAATTTTGGTCGAATGGGCGGTGTGGGGGGGGGGTAAGTGATCCATCTACCCGCATACATTGTATCTTATGTATTTGTTAAAATCCTTTTGAACATATTTTGAAAATAATACAGCATTTTTAATTGGTTTACTATTTTACTTGTGGAAAAAAAATAACATCCAATATTTCAGACAAAGACTTTTCGACGTCTTTCAATAATGCAGCGCAGACAAATGCCAAAAACACAGAAGGTACTTCCGGTAAAGTTATTACATTCCCTTTCTCAATTCTGGCAGGTATGTTTTATTCATGAGATGGGGAAATATCAAGTGTAATCTCCCCGAGAAAGACCCCCTTGATAATCTATTCAATTCTATTCACTTAATGCAGAGGTTCTCAACTTTCAAATTTGAGGACCTCACTTAAACCATATCAGTAGCAACAACACATAATGTAATCAATAAACAGTCTCGACCCGGCGCTCCCCCTTACACACACACACACGTCGTCGCCCGGGTGAGGGGTGTCAAATAAGACGATAGTTGACTCGTATAAAAAAAAACCTTAAGGCCCAGGCAGCCCCCGAAAAATTGACCGATCAGAGCTGATAGCTGATGTTAAAAATAGAGCAGCGTGAGAGAAAGTGTGTACCCACCACTTTACCCCTCCCCCCCCCCACCCCAAGGCGTTTTATCTGTCTAGGTAGCAATGTGTTATTTACCCAATTGAACAGTTTGAAAATTTTCAGTGACAAGTTGGATAGTGAACCCATAAAACACACGGCAATAACAGGATCTTTCACTCATCTAACAACACGGCACTCAGAGGATCTTTCACTCATCTAACAACACGGCAATAACAGGATCTTTCACTCATCTAACAACACGGCACTCAGAGGATCTTTCACTCATCTAACAACGCGGCAATAAAAGGATCTTTCACTCATCTAACAACACGGCACTCAGAGGATCTTTCACTCATCTAACAACACGGCAATAACAGGATCTTTCACTCATCTAACAACACGGCAATAACAGGATCTTTCACTCATCTAACAACACGGCAATAACAGGATCTTTCACTCATCTAACAACACGGCAATAACAGGATCTTTCACTCATCTAACAACACGGCAATAACAGGATCTTTCACTCATCTAACAACACGGCAATAACAGGATCTTTCACTCATCTAACAACACGGCACTCAGAGGATCTTTCACTCATCTAACAACACGGCAATAACAGGATCTTTCACTCATCTAACAACACGGCAATAACAGGATCTTTCACTCATCTAACAACACGGCAATAACAGGATCTTTCACTCATCTAACAACACGGCAATAACAGGATCTTTCACTCATCTAACAACACGGCAATAACAGGATCTTTCACTCATCTAACAACACGGCAATAACAGGATCTTTCACTCATCTAACAACACGGCATTCAGAGGATCTTTCACTCATCTAACAACACGGCAATAACAGGATCTTTCACTCATCTAACAACACGGCAATAACAGGATCTTTCACTCATCTAACAACACGGCAATAACAGGATCTTTCACTCATCAAACAACACGGCAATAACAGGATCTTTCACTCATCTAACAACACGGCAATAACAGGATCTTTCACTCATCTAACAACAACAAGCGGGATTTTTCAACAACAGGAGGATCTTTCATTCATCCAAAACACGGCATTCAGAGGATCTTTCACTCGCCATACACATGGCAATAAGATGATATGTCACTCATCCACATAACTGTAACAAGAGGATCTTTTCACTCAAACAACATATTATAAAATCATGTGTACGCAATCACGATTCGGGCTTAAGACTTTCATGGCGTAAAACCAATTCGTGCATCGTCCTCTTTATTTCCAAACAGTTGACTTGGTAAAACTGTTGCAGATTTGACGCAACGGGTAATTTTCAGAAAAATAATTACCAAGACCTGTTTATAAATGTGGTTGAGCGGCATGCGCGCACGGCTGGCGAACCGAGAGTCGCGGTTTCGAGTCTGTTAAGGCTTAATCTCGTGGCTAAGGGTGTCCTTGTGTCCACCCAGCTCCAATGGTTACCTGACAATAGTTGGGTAAACAGAGGCGGCTGGGCATTGTGCCACACAATACCATCATAGCGATGGATTGTCAACGTCGCGTCATTTGCCGACAGGCCAGTGTTTTTTAAGATAGTAGGACGAAATTCATAAGCAGCATCTGTTATAGTTTTTTTTTAATTAGCAAGACCATCACAATTTGTTCCACACGCTTTTTGTATGATGTTATGAGTGAATAAGGCAACTGTGGTTGTGGCGAGCCGAATTATTAATTAACGCACAATGAACACGACATCTTGTAGTATGTGACGACATCTTGTAGTATGTGACGACATCTTGTAGTATGTGACGACATCTTGTAGTATGTGACGACATCTTGTAGTATGTGACGACATCTTGTAGTATGTGACGACATCTTGTAGTATGTGACGACATCTTGTAGTATGTGACGACATCTTGTAGTATGTGACGACATCTTGTAGTATGTGACGACATCTTGTAGTATGTGACGACACCTTGTAGTATGTGACGACATCTTGTAGTATGTGACGACATCTTGTAGTATGTGACGACATCTTGTAGTATGTGACGACATCTTGTAGTATGTGACGACATCTTGTAGTATGTGACGACATCTTGTAGTATGTGACGACATCTTGTAGTATGTGACGACATCTTGTAGTATGTGACGACATCTTGTAGTATGTGACGACATCTTGTAGTATGTGACGACATCTTGTAGTATGTGACGACATCTTGTAGTATGTGACGACATCTTGTAGTATGTGACGACATCTTGTAGTATGTGACGACATCTTGTAGTATGTGACGACATCTTGTAGTATGTGACGACATCTTGTAGTATGTGACGACATCTTGTAGTATGTGACGACATCTTGTAGTATGGGTGTGTCATCAAGATAATCGACGTTTAATCTCCATTTTTCCCCGCTCCTGTATTTGAACGTAGGTCTGTATGAACAGTGAAACGTTTTTAAAAAAAATCAATCCCGTAAACCTAGTGATTGCAAAAACACATTGACGCAGGTAAACTTGTCCTGTCCCGAAAATAGACATTTGTTTTATTCAAAACACTTGAATAAAAATAAAACTGGATTTAAAAAAAATAAGAATATTTAATTTTTGAGAATAAAAGTTTTGTTATGAAAGTGTCAAGCTGAATTTAAAAAAAATTAATGATCAGAATAATAGATATCACTTATTCAATGGGCAAAAGTAAACAGAAATTACTTAAATAATCACGAGAGAGGTGGCAAGATAGCTTTTTAGCTTGGTCGTCAATTACTCTTTACTCTTGCCATCTCGCGTAGAACCATCGCAAGGAGAAAAAGTTCCAAACGGTGCATTCGAATCTGGGACATTGAACGACATCTCTCAATCTCCCCGCTGTAACAACATTGAGCGACAGGTTTAGTTGATAGAATCAGAGAGTGACATCAGCCGCCATTGCTGTCTCGTTATTTAAAGGCTCTCTTATCATTCAGCGTACAAGCAAGATGTGAGTGTAGGAAGGGTCGGAGAAATGAGTCACGTTCGATGTGAGAATGAACAAAAACAATGAGAAACAGGAAAGATAAAGAGAAAGTAAGCAACTGGTAGCTGAGGAGGAAGTTTGGTGTTTTAGAACGGGGCAAGAGGGAGAGAGAACAAACAAGTCGTGGAAGATGGGAATTGATGAGATGATTGAAAGAATGGACAAGGGGTAGGGAAGTACTGAAAGAAAGGTTGAGAAGATATAAGAAGAAATAAAATATTTAAAAAATCTTTTTTTCTAAAAAGGACACGCTTTTGTTTACATATAGAAAGTGCACTATAAAGAATAAAATAAAAATTGTCTATGATAACAGATGAAATCCGTGAGCCTATCCACTGCACATAAAAGCGTGAGGCGTCCATCACAACTCATTTCTCTTTGCAACTATTCTTTTGCATATAGATAAATTTTCTAATTAATATGATAGTAGCATGTATATGATCAAAGTTGTGAAACTTTTAAAGTTTATTAATATCCAGAAAAATTTATATTTATGTTTCGCAGCCTTGTACATGATAGAGAGTTGTGATGAGCGCCCCACTCTTTTATGTGCAGTGAATAGGTTCACGGATTTCACCTGTTATTATAGAAAATTTTTATTTTCTTCTTTTTAGTGCACTTTATATCAATACTAATAAAGGCCAAAGCCCTCACTCACTCATCACTAATTCTCCAACTTCCCGTGGAGGTAGAAGCATGAAACTTTGGGAAGTTGTTGAGTAGCCTCTCGCGACGAAAATTGGCGTAAAAGAATTTTAAAATTCACACTCACGTTGTTTTTTTCCTAATATGCCCTACATAAAATATGAAAATCACTAATTCTCACATTTCGCGAGTAGATAAAAGAATGAAACTTTGGGAAGTTATTAAGTACACTTCCGTGATGGTAACAAGCGAAAAACAAGGAATGAAGTTTTTTCCTTATATGAGTATGAGCTATATAAAAACTGAAAATCACAAATTCTCATATTTCCCGTGTAGGTAGAAGCATGAAACTCTGCGTAGTTGATAAGTACACTTCCGCGATGGTAACAATCGAAAACGATACTTAAATTATCACTTACTGGGGGCCGGGGGCCCAAATGTAGTTTTTTTTCCTGATATAAGAAACTGACTCATCACTAATTATCCAACTTCCCGTGTAGGTAGAAGCATGAAACCTTGGGAAGTTGTTAAGTAGCCTCTCGCTACGATAAATGGCGTAAAAGAATGTTAAAATTCACACTCTTGGGGGACGGGGCCAAAAAAACGTTTTTTTCCTTATATGGGGTATGTAAAAATTAAAAAATCACTAATCTCCTATTTCGCGAGTAGGTAGAAGAATGAAACTTTGGGAAGTTGTTGATTACACTTCCGCAATGTTAACAGGCAAATAAATATTTAAATTATCCCATATCGGGGGCCCAAATGTAGTTTTTTCCTTATATGAGCTATATAAAAAAAGTAAAATAACTAATTCTCCTATTTCCCGTGTAGGTAGAAGCATGAAACTTTGGGTAGTTGTTAAGTAACATTTCGCGATGGTAACAGGTAAAAAAAATTAAATTATCACTCATGGGGGGCCGGGGCCTGAATGTAGTTTTTTCCCCTTATATAAAACAGACTCATCACTAATTCTCCAACTTACCGTGTACGTAGGAGCATGAAACTTTGGGAAGTTGTTGAGTACTCTCCCGCAATGTTAACATACGGGAAAAAAAATTCAAATTATCAGCTCGATAGGATCATGGGAAGTGTGTCATTTTTTATTTTTCGTTTTGTTATTCTGCGTGACCACGACAGAAAGACAGACAAGACGGTGAAGTTAATATATGTAGTATATCCCTCATGATCCAGATTGAAATCAATTGGTGTTTTAAATTTGTGTTAAGCGTGTTCTCAAAGGTAACTGAAATCCTAATTTCCGCAGCGAAGCGCGGGTATTTTGCTAGTATAGCGTGTTATTTTTTAAGAAAAAAATAATAATATTTAATTTTCTACTTTTTAGTATCAAAATTTTTCAATCGATTTTTCGACCTTATCAATTCAATTTAATTTGTTGAACTTCATTGCCTATAACTTAAATGTGATAGAGGTAAAAAGATAGATTATTAATTACAAATTTATGTATTAAAAAAAACAGTTTCCACAACTGAAAATTGAAACCCTTACCTCCAGGTCGGCAATCGATCACACTAACAATTTGACGAATTTCGTTCTTTTTAAACTTATAATAAAAACTCTCTACAATCCACTTCTGACGTCAACACATTGAAATTTAGGTGTGGTTCAGTGATGCGATATAATGACATAAATTAAAACTAAAAATGCATTAATTTTATTATAATACATTCGATCGATCTGAAATTTTGATACAATGCATTGTCATCCACGATCTATCTGTGGTAAATTTTGAGATCTCTAGGACCATCAGAAGTGGTTTAATTTACCGTTACAAGATTTGATGGATGGATGGACGGATACAACATACAAACAGTGTGACTTAAATAAAATCGTGTAAATTACAGAGACAGCTATCAATAATATCACGAGGAAAGTTGTGAGAGCAAATACAAAGGGGCGGTAGTAATGGGTGAGATAGAGGAAGTAAAGGGTGAGACTTAGGAGGAGGTAGGTGATGAGATAAGGGATGAGGTGAGGGTGAGATGCAGGAGGTAAGGGTCAGATAAGGCAGGAGTTAAGTGCTGATGTAGAGGACGAAGTAATGGTTGAAATAGAGGAGGGGGGTAAGGGGTGGGGGGATAAGGGGTGAGAGGGTAGGGGGTAAGGGATGAGAGGGCAGGGGGGTAAGGGGTGAGAGGGAAGGGGGTAAGGGGTGAGAGGGAATGGAGTAAGGGGTGAGAGAGGAGGGGGTAAGGGGTGAGAGGGCAGGGGGTAAGGGGTGAGAGGGCAGGGGGTAAGGGGTGAGAGAGGAGGGTGTAAGGGGTGAGAGGGCAGGGGGTAAGGGGTGAGAGGGCAGGGGGTAAGGGGTGAGAGAGGAGGGGTAAGGGGTGAGAGAGAAGGGGTAGGGGTGAGAGGGCAGGGGGTAAGGGTTGAGAGGGCAGGGGGTAAGGGGTGGGGGGATAAGGGGTGAGAGGGTAGGGGGTAAGGGATGAGAGGGCAGGGGGTAAGGGGTGAGAGGGAAGGGGGTAAGGGGTGAGAGGGAATGGAGTAAGGGGTGAGAGAGGAGGGGGTAAGGGGTGAGAGGGCAGGGGGTAAGGGGTGAGAGGGCAGGGGGTAAGGGGTGAGAGAGGAGGGTGTAAGGGGTGAGAGGGCAGGGGGTAAGGGGTGAGAGGGCAGGGGGTAAGGGGTGAGAGAGGAGGGGTAAGGGGTGAGAGAGAAGGGGTAGGGGTGAGAGGGCAGGGGGTAAGGGTTGAGAGGGCAGGGGGTGAGAGGGCAGGGGGTAAGGGGTGAGAGAGGAGGGGGTAAGGGTTGAGAGGGCAGAGGGTAAGGGGTGAGAGAGGAGGGGGTAAGGGTTGAGAGGGCAGAGGGTAAGGGGTGAGAGAGAAGGGTGTAAGGGGTGAGAGAGAAGGGGTAAGGGGTGAGAGGGCAGGGGGTAAGGGGTGAGAGAGCATGGGGTAAGGGGTGAGAGAGAAGGGGTAAGGGGTGAGAGAGAGGAGGTCAGTGGTGAGATAGGGGAAGTGTTAAGGGGTGAATACTTCATCCCCACGGCCAAAATCGTCAGTCACTCACGAAGCTGACCTGTGAAAATTTGATTAGTTTTGTAAGGCTCTGTCTGGTTTGCTGATGTTAAAATGATCTCAATCGATTCCACATCTCGCGCCATCATCAGCTTATATGAGTTTACAAGAGATATGTCGATACACACTTTGATGTCGGTGCAGTCAAGATGGACATTTGGGATAGAATATATTCGAATACCGATATACTGCACCACTGTAACAAGTGTTACGAGGTGATGAATGGGACTTTACGAAGAAAAAAACAGGTCCATTCAAGAATTACTTTCAAGGAATCTATTCGGTTACTGTTCTCCCCAACCAAGATTGGTAATTCATAATGTTATGGTGTTACCTTTGATATATTTCATACAAAGAAGATGAAAAAAATGACGCGACAGTAAAAAAGTTATTTTCAATAAATTCAGGAGACCTTTTTAAAACCGATCCTCGCATGTCTTTGTAACGTGAAATCAATGTTTTTTTGTTTGTTTGTTTGATTTTTGTGTGTGTTGTTTGATGTTGTTTTTTAGCACTGCCTTATGTGAAGTGCGATTGGTTCGATTGATTAAAATTTAATGGATGTCGGGCTGCGTTCAATTTAAGTGGAGGTAACAGTGTATCAAAGATTGTAATGGATGTCGAGCTGCGTTCAATTTAAGTGGACGTAACAGTGTATAAAAGATGGTAATGGATGTCGGGCTGCGTTCAATTTAAGTGGACGTAACAGTGTATAAAAGATGGTAATGGATGTCGGGCTGCGTTCAATTTAAGTGGACGTAACAGTGTATAAAAGATGGTAATGGATGTCGGGACTGCGTTCAATTTAAGTGGACGTAACAGTGTATAAATGATGGTAATGGATGTCGGGCTGCGTTCAATTTAAGTGGACGTAACAGTGTATAAAAGATGGTAATGGATGTCGGGCTGCGTTCAATTTAAGTGGACGTAACTGTGTATAAAAGATGGTAATGGATGTCGGGCTGCGTTCAATTTAAGTGGACGTAACAGTGTATAAAAGATGGTAATGGATGTCGGGCTGCGTTCAATTTAAGTGGACGTAACAGTGTATAAAAGATGGTAATGGATGTCGGGCTGCGTTCAATTTAAGTGGACGTAACAGTGTATAAAAGATGGTAATGGATGTCGGGCTGCGTTCAATTTAAGTGGACGTAACAGTGTATAAAAGATGGTAATGGATGTCGCGCTGCGTTCAATTTAAGTGGACGTAACAGTGTATAAAAGATGGTAATGGATGTCGGGCTGCGTTCAATTTAAGTGGACGTAACAGTGTATAAAAGATGGTAATGGATGTCGGGCTGCGTTCAATTTAAGTGGACGTAACAGTGTATAAAAGATGGTAATGGATGTCGGGCTGCGTTCAATTTAAGTGGACGTAACAGTGTATAAAAGATGGTAATGGATGTCGGGCTGCGTTCAATTTAAGTAGACGTAACAGTGTATAAAAGATGGTAATGGATGTCGGGCTGCGTTCAATTTAAGTGGACGTAACAGTGTATAAAAGATGGTAATGGATGTCGAGCTGCGTTCAATTTAAGTGGAGGTAACAGTGTATAAAAGATGGTAATGGATGTCGGGCTGCGTTCAATTTAAGTTGAGGTAACAGTGTATAAAAGATGGTAATGGATGTCGGGCTGCGTTCAATTTAAGTGGACGTAACAGTGTATAAAAGATGGTAATGGATGTCAGGCTGCGTTCAATTTAAGTGGACGTAACAAGGTTTCTTCACCAGCATGGTCAGAGGTCAGCGGACGACGATTTAAAGTGCGAGGAGCACCCCCCCCCCAATTACACGGTATTTATTTGGAAACGGATTAGACCTGCACAAGTAGACCACTTGTCTACTGACCACAACGAATGGTCAATAATGTTTGTTTTTTTTTAAGTAAATTTTAAAAAATAAAATAATGAAATGGAATGAAAAGTTAAGCTAACATCATCGGGGGCCTTTATCAACACGTTACCCCCCAACACACGCGTCTTGGTACTGAATGCAGTCACTGGAGAGTCCAGAAGTCGACATCGCTGCTACCATTTGTTGGTCCATACGAATGATAGACACGAATGATAGACACGAATGATAGACACGCCAGTGAACATAGGGTTGACATAATTTTACCCTAGACACATTATTTTATATTCATCGATTTAGGATCATTTAATTTTTTTGTATTTTGTTTAAATTAGCACTGTATCTTATGTGCATCTTATTTATACACGCACAATATAAGATTTCACTCATTCATCTGCAAAGGATTCATCTGTTGAAATGATTCTTTTCCCCCTACTGATAATAACCTTGCCTTTTTGTCTAACAAGAAATTGCGTTGTGTGCGTTGTTGAATACGTGTTTCCAACACACAAAGTAATAATTGGTGTTACCGTTGTGTGTTGATGAATGCGTGTTTCCAACACACAGAGTAATAATTGGTGTTACCGTTGTGTGTTGATGAATGCGTGTTTCCAACACACAAAGTAATAATTGGTGTTACCGTTGTGTGTTGATGAATGCGTGTTTCCAACACACAAAGTAATAATTGGTGTTACCGTTGTGTGTTGATGAATGCGTGTTTCCAACACTCCACGTAATAATTGGTGTTACCGTAGATGTAGTGTACCTCCTGGCAACATAGTGTCAGAGAATGTGGTAGTCGCAAGACGCCCTCGGGGCCTATACCAAAATAATAATAATAATATAATAAATAATTAAATATGTAAAAAATCTTTTTTTTAAAAGGACTCGCTTTTAACATAACCACTACTTTTAGTAATGTCTCATATATAAGTTATATAAGGGATTTATAGTCAAAAACTTTGTTTTTACAGCTATTTTTTTAAAAATTATAATAAAAACTCTTAAAATTCCCGTCTGAAGCCCACACATTTTTAAATCCCTTATATTAACTTCACCGCCGTCTCTCTCTATCTGTCTGTCTCTCTCTCTGTCTCTCTCTCATCATCTCATGGGCTCGGCGGGCGGAAAAACAAAAGTC
Source organism: Ampullaceana balthica (assembly GCA_944989445.1). Classification (NCBI taxonomy): domain Eukaryota; kingdom Metazoa; phylum Mollusca; class Gastropoda; family Lymnaeidae; genus Ampullaceana; species Ampullaceana balthica. Next base: position 541,889 of record CALYLW010000106.1, read on the forward strand.
GAAAATGACCCACTTCCAATGATCCGATCGAACTGAAATTTGGCACACGGACCCGTCTTACCTAACAATGCATCGTATCAAAATTTCAGATCGATCGAACGTACCGTAATTAAATTAATGCATTTTTAGTTTATCCTTATATGAGGTATGTAATTTTAAATTCACGATTTGTTATTGTTTTTTTGCCACGTGAAAGTTTGAGCATTGAGGCGACCCAACGAAACGACGGTGCGCTTTTGTTTACATTTTACGTGTCACTCTGAGCTCGGTCAAGCGAATCGGTGACCAGACTTTTCCCCTCTCCCCCCCCACCCACCCCTCCCCCCCCCCACTAGGGTTATGATGCAAAGTTGAGTTAAGACAGATTCAGTCTGTAAATGTTTGAATATAATCAATACTTTTAGTTATGTCTCATCTATAAGGGATTTATAGTCAAAAACTTTGTTTTTACGGGGTTTGTTTAATTAAATCCCTTATATTAACTTCACCGCCGTCTCTCTCTCTGTCTGTCTCTCTCTCTGTCTCTCTCATCATCTCATGGGCTCGGCGGGCGGAAAAAACAGAAGTCGAAAATGACCCACTTCCAATGATCCGATCGAACTGAAATTTGGCACACGGACCCGTCTTACCTAACAATGCATCGTATCAAAATTTCAGATCGATCGAACGTACCGTAATTAAATTAATGCATTTTTAGTTTATCCTTATATGAGGTATGTAATTTTAATTCACGATTTGTTATTGTTTTTTTGCCACGTGAAAGTTTGAGCATTGAGGCGACCCAACGAAACGACGGTGCGCTTTTGTTTACATTTTACGTGTCACTCTGAGCTCGGTCAAGCGAATCGGTGACCAGACTTTTCCCCTCTCCCCCCCCACCCACCCCTCCCCCCCCCCACTAGGGTTATGATGCAAAGTTGAGTTAAGACAGATTCAGTCTGTAAATGTTTGAAAATAATCAACTAGACGCCCCGCGGCGTAGCATACGCCGCCGACTTGCTCATAGATAGTGCAAAGAAAAAAAGGGGAGGGGAGAACAGACACAAATAGTAGCACGAACAAATGGAAACTACGTGAACGTTGGGGGACCACCGAAGCATTTTTGGGAAGTATTTCGGACATCGCCACAATTTCTGCTTTGTCACCATATACTCCTGAAGTATTCATGTACTGAGCTTATTTTTGAGAGTGTATGACTACGTTTCCGTCACTGAGAACAACGGAGAGGAACAAATATTACACCCACGAAGCCAAGTTGGAGAGAAACAACTTCGTCCATGCACCAAATATGCGACCAATAGAAACAGACAGGTACCTGGTGAAGGAATTGATATAACATTGAACTAAGTTTTTTTCCGTGACATGCGAAGCGGTGTTTATGTTTGCTAAGAAAGGGGGGAAAAGAATAGGCATTAGTATTTTTAAAAAATAAAAAAAAACGTATGTTGCCGCTTGGACTTGAACCTAAGACCTTCAGCATGTCAGGCGGATGTAATAACCAATACACTACGAAATACATACACATTGAGCAGGAACATCAAAAGTGAATGAAAAAAACATTGCTGCTCTCAAGACATGCCCCACTCCACCACTACCTTTGCTTGCTAAACGTTAACTGTGTTTAGTTGACCCGAGCGAGGGTCATTCGTCATGCTCGGTTGCACATATTTTTGCTGCTTACTTGCCTGGCATGGTCCCATGAAGAGAATTATATATATAGATTCGTCATGCTCGGTTGCACATATTTTTGCTGCTTACTTGCCTGGCATGGTCCCATGAAGAGAATTATATATATAGATACTTTTAGTTATGTCTCATCTATAAGGGATTTATAGTCAAAAACTTTGTTTTTACGGGGTTGTTTAATTAAATCCCTTATATTAACTTCGCGGCCGTCTCTCTCTGTCTGTCTCTCATCATCTCATGGGCTCGGCGGGCGGAAAAAACAGAAGTCAAAAATGACCCACTTCCAATGATCCGATCGAACTGAAATTTGGCACACGGACCCGTCTTACCTAACAATGCATCGTATCAAAATTTCAGATCGATCGAACGTACCGTAATTAAATTAATGCATTTTTAGTTTATCCTTATATGAGGTATGTAATTTAAAATCACGATTTGTTATTGTTTTTTTGCCACGTGAAAGTTTGAGCATTGAGGCGACCCAACGAAACGACGGTGCGCTTTTGTTTACATTTTACGTGTCACTCTGAGCTCGGTCAAGCGAATCGGTGACCAGACTTTTCCCCTATCCCCCTCCCACCCACCCCTCCCCCCTAGGGTTATGAAGCAAACTTGTGTTAAGACAGATTCAGTCTGTAAATGTTTGAAAATAATCAATACTGTTAGTTATGTCTCATATATAAGGGATTTATAGTCAAAAACTTTGTTTTTACGGGTTTGTTTTATTAAATCCCTTATATTAACTTCACCGCCGTCTCTCTCTGTCTCTCTCTCATCATCTCATGGGCTCGGCGGGCGGAAAAACAGAAGTCAAAAATGACCCACTTCCAATGATCCGATCGAACTGAAATTTGGCACACGGACCCGTCTTACCTAACAATGCATCGTATCAAAATTTCAGATCGATCGAACGTACCGTAATTAAATTAATGCATTTTTAGTTTATCCTTATATGAGGTATGTAATTTAAAATCACGATTTGTTATTGTTTTTTTGCCACGTGAAAGTTTGAGCATTGAGGCGACCCAACGAAACGACGGTGCGCTTTTGTTTACATTTTACGTGTCGCTCTGAGCTCGGTCAAGCGAATCGGTGACCAGACTTTTACCCTCTCCCCCTCCCACCCACCCCTCCCCCCTAGGGTTATGATGCAAAGTTGAGTTAAGACAGATTCAGTCTGTAAATGTTTGAAAATAATCAATACTGTTAGTTATGTCTCATATATAAGGGATTTATAGTCAAAAACATTGTTTTTACGGGTTTGTTTTATTTTACCACTATTTTTTATACCAAACACCTCATAAGCGCCCGCCTAACGTTTTATATCACGGTGTTGTGTTCACGTGGTGAACTCATGGATGTCAACAAAGCAGACGGGTACCGATGCTTATATATAGACTATAGATAAACTAAAAATGCAATAATTTCAATACGGTACATTCGATCGATCTGAAATTTTGATACAATGCATTGTCATCCAAGATCTATCTGTGGTAAAAATTTTAGATCTCTAGGACCATCCGAAGTGGTATAATTTTACGTTTCAAGTTTTGAAGGAAGGATGGATGGATACAACATACAAACATTGTGATTTAAATAAAAGCGTGTAAAATAGCAACCATATTATCAAAGGCAACACGGGCTGGGAATGCCATTTCCAATCCAACATATCTTTACAACGTAATCCGCGATCTGCATGGCATGCGCACAACGTCATACAAAATGTCCGGTTTTATTTCCAGCGTTTGAGGGAAAAATAATTAGTCCACAGGGATTATCTGTTTTAACTTCTTTTTTTTAATCCAACAAAAGAGATGGAAAAGGGGAACGTTGGATGCAACCACAGTAAAGGGACAGTGATTTAAAAACAAACAAAGGCATGCTGGGAAAAGTGGATGAAAAAACATAAGGGGAGATTCATATAAGCAGAAAATAAAGGGAGTCCTGGATACACAAACAGAAAAGGAGCCTTAGATAAATGGAGATAAATGGAGAATCCGGTAAACAAACGTTGGATTGCTAATGAGTTTGGTAATGTCAAGTCATTAGCTGCCTGTAACACAGCTAGCTGATGGGTGCGTCAAAAGGTGATAGCTGCCTGTAACACAGCTAGCTGATGGGTGCGTCAAAAGGTGATAGTTGCCTGTAACACAGCTAGCTGATGGGTGCGTCAAAAGGTGATAGTTGCCTGTAACACAGCTAGCTGATGGGTGCGTCAAAAGGTGATAGTTGCCTGTAACACAGCTAGCTGATGGGTGCGTCAAAAGGTGATAGCTGCCTGTAACACAGCTAGCTGATGGGTGCGTCAAAAGGTGATAGTTGCCTGTAACACAGCTAGCTGATGGGTGCGTCAAAAGGTGATAGTTGCCTGTAACACAGCCAGCTGATGGGTGCGTCAAAAGGTGATAGCTGACTGTAACACAGCTAGCTGATGGGTGCGTCAAAAGGTGATAGTTGCCTGTAACACAGCTAGCTGATGGGTGCGTCAAAAGGTGATAGTTGCCTGTAACACAGCTAGCTGATGGGTGCGTCAAAAGGTGATAGTTGCCTGTAACACAGCCAGCTGATAGGTGCGTCAAAAGGTGATAGTTGCCTGTAACACAGCTAGCTGATGGGTGCGTCAAAAGGTGATAGTTGCCTGTAACACAGCTAGCTGATGGGTGCGTCAAAAGGTGATAGTTGCCTGTAACACAGCTAGCTGATGGGTGCGTCAAAAGGTGATAGCTGCCTGTAACACAGCTAGCTGATGGGTGCGTCAAAAGGTGATAGTTGCCTGTAACACAGCTAGCTGATGGGTGCGTCAAAAGGTGATAGTTGCCTGTAACACAGCCAGCTGATGGGTGCGTCAAAAGGTGATAGCTGCCTGTAACACAGCCAGCTGATGGGTGCGTCAAAAGGTGATAGCTGCCTGTAACACAGCTAGCTGATGGGTGCGTCAAAAGGTGATAGTTGCCTGTAACACAGCTAGCTGATGGGTGCGTCAAAAGGTGATAGCTGCCTGTAACACAGCCAGCTGATGGGTGCGTCAAAAGGTGATAGCTGCCTGTAACACAGCTAGCTGATGGGTGCGACAAAAGGTAATAGTTGCCTGTAACACAGCTAGCTGATGGGTGCGTCAAAAGGTGATAGTTGCCTGTAACACAGCTAGCTGATGGGTGCGTCAAAAGGTGATAGCTGCCAGTAACACAGCTAGCTGATGGGTGCGTCAAAAGGTGATAGTTGCCTGTAACACAGCTAGCTGATGGGTGCGTCAAAAGGTGATAGCTGCCTGTAACACAGCTAGCTGATGGGTGCGTCAAAAGGTGATAGCTGCCTGTAACACAGCTAGCTGATGGGTGCGACAAAAGGTGATAGCTGCCTGTAACACAGCTAGCTGATGGGTGCGACAAAAGGTGATAGCTGCCTGTAACACAGCTAGCTGATGGGTGCGTCAAAAGGTGATAGCTGCCTGTAACACAGCTAGCTGATGGGTGCGTCAAAAGGTGATAGCTGCCTGTAACACAGCTAGCTGATGGGTGCGTCAAAAGGTGATAGCTGCCTGTAACACAGCTAGCTGATGGGTGCGTCAAAAGGTGATAGCTGACTGTAACACAGCTAGCTGATGGGTGCGTCAAAAGGTGATAGCTGACTGTAACACAGCTAGCTGATGGGTGCGTCAAAAGGTGATAGCTGCCTGTAACACAGCTAGCTGATGGGTGCGTCAAAAGGTGATAGCTGCCTGTAACACAGCTAGCTGATGGGTGCGTCAAAAGGTGATAGCTTCCTGTAACACAGCCAGCTGATGGGTGCGTCAAAAGGTGATAGCTGCCTGTAACACAGCCAGCTGATGGGTGCGTCAAAAGGTGATAGCTGACTGTAACACAGCTAGCTGATGGGTGCGTCAAAAGGTGATAGCTGCCTGTAACACAGCCAGCTGATGGGTGCGTCAAAAGGTGATAGCTGACTGTAACACAGCTAGCTGATGGGTGCGTCAAAAGGTGATAGCTGCCTGTAACACATCTAGCTGATGGGTGCGTCAAAAGGTGATAGCTGCCTGTAACACAGCTAGCTGATGGGTGCGACAAAAGGTGATAGCTGCCTGTAACACAGCTAGCTGATGGGTGCGTCAAAAGGTGATAGCTGACTGTAACACAGCTAGCTGATGGGTGCGTCAAAAGGTGATAGCTGCCTGTAACACAGCTAGCTGATGGGTGCGTCAAAAGGTGATAGCTGCCTGTAACACAGCCAGCTGATGGGTGCGTCAAAAGGTGATAGCTGACTGTAACACAGCTAGCTGATGGGTGCGTCAAAAGGTGATAGCTTCCTGTAACACAGCTAGCTGATGGGTGCGTCAAAAGGTGATAGCTTCCTGCAACACAGCTAGCTGATGGGTGCGTCAAAAGGTGATGATGATTCAAGGACAATAAGTTAAGAGGACATTTTTAAAGAAAGAAAGCTGGAGTTTTAAGGGAGATATTAAAATGCATTTTTTGACATTTTTCTATGAATATTTTAATGTAATTAGTTATAATAATTATTTAATAAAAGTAATAATTTTAAACTGTTAATTAATTAAAAATAACAACTCAGGAGTAAATAGTAGACCTACAAGGTCAGACTATATAGTTTACCTACAAGGACAGACTAAATAGTTGACCTACATGGACGGGCTAAATAGTTGACCTATAACTACGAGGACAGACTAAATAAAAGACCTAAAAACACATACTACATAGTACACCTACAAGAGAAGTCTACATAGTAGACTTGGAAGGGTAGCTTAAATAGTGGCCTTGCAAGGACATACTAAGTGGTGGACCTAGAAGAGCAGATTAAAATGACAGATTAAATACTAAACAAGAACAAACGAAAGGTGTATGAAGCAGACAGACAATATCAGATGAAAGGAGTCAGTCGTGGAGCTAAATGACCAGGAAAAATTACTACAAATCTGCAAGGTCAAAGTTCTGCTGGTGGGGGGAAAACAAATGAAAATGTACATTATAAAACTTACGCTGAAATATTTCTTCTTAAAGGTGAGGCGTTTCTTTTCCTCAGAGAAATAAGTCTTTTTTAAAATTTAATTTATGAATTTATTATTTCATTTTTGAAAAATTTTATTATTATAATTTTTGTTTCTCTTTGTTTTTCTGTTTAAAATAAATTTAAATACGAAAAGCGACAAAATGCACTGACGGGAAAAGAACTTGAAAAGTTAGCGAACCCAAAACGTTTAAACACAACTGTGAGTATCAGACTTAATAACCCCATACCCGCCCTTCAGCCACCCTCAAACAAAGAATCGATTTCTTGGACAGCCCCTCCTAGGACCGCTACTGATTTAGTTACACGTGATGCCATTGTAATAACTCCTTTTAAAAAAATGTCAACAAGGGAGTGTAGCAGCTCTGTGCGGCATGCGTGTAGGCAAATGGTCTCTAAAGCTTGGGCTTCCGTTGTGCTAGCGCAAGGGACAGTGAACGGGTTTATCTTGGCTCTAAGCGTTGACGGCTCACTTCACAAAATGTAACCTTGAATTTAAGGACAACCAAAGGAACACATTTATTGCTTAAACTTTAACAAAAGTACTTTAAAGTCAACGAATACTGTCAGGAAAAAAAACAAACACACACACGTTAATTTTTTTAAATATGCGACTTAAACAAAAACATGTGTGGGTTAAAGATAACATTTGTTGAAATAGGCGACTTAAACAAAAACATGTGTAGGTTAAAGATAACATTTGTTGAAATAGGCGACTTAAACAAAAACATGTGTAGGTTAAAGATAACATTTGTTGAAATAGGCGACTTAAGTAAAAACATGTGTAGGTTAAAGATAACATTTGTTGAAATAGGCGACTTAAACAAAAACATGTGTAGGTTAAAGATAACATTTGTTGAAATAGGCGACTTAAACAAAAACATGTGTAGGTTAAAGATAACATCTATGTAATACTAGGGGTTTTAGGGCGCCTATATATATTAAACTTCCTGAAATGTATTTTATAATTATAAATCCCCAAATCCTCTTTTTACAGCGCTCTCTTTTCCAAAACTAAAATATAAGCTAAAACTATGACGTCATATAATATTTTTATAGGGCTGAGGAAATTATCGATTAATTTATCGATTATACGTTAAAAATGTTATCGATTAAATATCGATTAAAATAATTTTAATCGATAAAAATTCGATTAAAATTTAAGAAAATATTTATATTTTTAAAAAAATTTAATAATATATAATAAATGATTAATAATTAATAATAATTTATATATATTTTTAAAAAAATTTAGTAATAAATAATAAATTATTAATAATTAATAATAATTTATATATATATTGTACGTACAAACATCTCTCGCGTAATATTAAAATTTATTTTATTAATCTATGTTGACCGGCAGACGTCAACTATAAAATGGCTGACAGCCAGAGCCGTCTTTACACCATTTTGGGCCCCCGGGAAAAGAAATAGTGTTGGGCCCTTCCCCCCGCAGGAATAAATAAAAACAACCCGTAAAAAACCAAGTTTTTGACTATAAATCCTTTACGTATGAGACGTAACTAAAAGAATGTTCATTATAACACGCAGCGCAAGACCATCCAAAAATACAAAATTGCAGTTGTGTCGTAAAACGTGTTTAATATAATGCGCACCGATCAGGAATAGGTTTATAAAAAGTGTTGTCAGTAAAATACGCACCTTATTGCGCGACAGAAAGGTTGTTCAATATAATACGCACCGCGACGCTCTATCTCAAAAAATAGCATGATACATAGGAATAAATAAAATAATCTAAAAAATCAATAATTTAATTACGGTACATGCGATCGATCTGAAATTTTGATACATTGTTTTTATCATCGGTACGAAACTGCCTGCAAAATTTCAGCTCGCTATCTTGCGAGCAAGTGGGTTAAAAATCGATCAAAAGTTTTGGCGACAAGCAAGCAAGGTCGGCCGCAGACACCACGAGTTAATATAAAGGATTTAATAAGAAAAACCCGTAAAAAACCAAGTTTTTGACTATTAATCCTTTATGTACGAGAAGTAATTAAAAGAATGTTCATTATAATACGCAGCGCAAGACCATCCAGAAATACAAAATTGCAGTTGTGTCGTAAAACATGTTTAATATAATGCGCACCGATCAGGAATCTAATATATAAAGATGAAAGTTTGTGTGTTTGTTTGTTTGTGTGTTTGTTTGTTACCAATGGAAATCTACACCGTTGGACCCAGGATGCTGAAATTTTGCATGGGGCTCTCATTCGACCCTAGACAGGTCGTAGGCTATGTTTCAACCCCAGGTGACCACCCCTAGGGTAAGGGGGCCCATAATCAGAAAATGTAGAGCCAAATAAAGACAAAATAAATTCTCATTTCGATATTGAACAGCTTCATGCGGGCATTCAAAACGAGTTCATTTTGGTGCGTTATTTTTTACAATACTTTATTTTTAGCTGTGCGCTTTCAAAAATCTTTTATTGTCAAATTACGGTGCGCACCTTTTCGTGTACGCATCTAAAAGTGAGCAGTGTAATTTTATTATAATAACATTCATATTTGTTTTGGCCTTGCGGTACAAAACAGTGGCCTTTTATACAAATACTTTCTTGATATTATAGATCTGTTAACACTATTTCATTACATTTGTCACACGATGTATGGTATTTATTTTTAAATTAAGAGTTTTATTATGTTGTTTCTAATGACTCAAATTTTAATTTAAACAAATAAAAGAAATTGCCCAAGTCAAAAAAGCTTAATCGTAATTTAGAGGAACTATACGTTTGTTTTTCTTAAAATTTGATGCGTGTTCTATATTAATTTTTCTTGCTTATTTTACTTGCTCAATCCCTTAAATTTAATTATTAACGTAAATCATCAAGGAATATTACATGCATATAAAAGCCTACGACCAATGCTGTGTTTTTTTTATTACATACGCTCTATAAATTTACAATTTAAACCTTTCTACCGGACTTATAAACATAAGCATATTAAACTCAATACAAGTGAACCTATAAGCAATTAATTAAGTTGGGCGGCGAATTGAATATGCCATGGTCATTACGCTGTTGCGGAATAACAAAAGCCATTTTAAAAATAGATGTTTAGTCAAACATAGCATCTTTTTTTCCTATTTCGTAAATAATTTATTTATTTTGCAGAAACTAAATCTGTTGTTTGAAATATAATTTACAAACTATGATGTCCCATCGGGAAACATGGTCCAAAACATACTTGAATTCTTTTTTAAAATTATACCTATTACATAAAAGCCGTAAATTTAAATCGTATAACATAGAGACAAATATAAAAAAAAGCATTATATATCATTTCCATATTAAAACACTAATAAATAAAGACTATCAAAAAGTATACAATTTATTTTTGGAGCAGTACTGCATTATAAGACTTCATTTTAAGCGCCCGCCTTTAAATTAACTTTAATTGACTAAAAATTGACTATAATTTGTTCACTTTTGTCCCTTTCTACAAAACGGTCCATTTAGCGATGGATTCCAAAATCTTATATGTTGCTGTTTCACCAAGGGATACAATTCTTTTTTGATTCCCGTTTTGAGATAAGACATTATATTTTGTAAAAAAAAATTCCTGTTTTTGTTTCTGGAAATTAGATAAAGGGCGATTTTTACTAATTACTTTTAGTTCAGAGTTGAGTCGTGCTTAATTGTTTTTAGTATGATTCGTAAATTTTACAGACTTTTAGTCAAATGGGAAGTTGGACCATTAGTGAGAGGGGGCTTAGGCTTTTATTAGTATAGAAAAGGGGAGGGCACTAAATGAAGTTAATCAAGAGAAATACAAAAAAATAAGAAGAAAGTAAATCGTTGCATACACATACATACTTAACAAATAACTATTTGAATATTTTCAACAACATAATAAAACTTGCTCATTACTATAAACTTACTTATTAAAAATAAGAATCAATGATCTTGACATGCATATAAAGGCCTAGGACCTATGTTGTCATTTCATGTTTACATAATTTTATGTTTACATAAGCTAAACAAATTAACTATTTAAACTTTAGCTAACGAACTTATTAAGAAAGTCATTAAACTTAACACAAGTGAACCTAAAGATCACTAATTCCGTGTAGTTAGAAGCATAAAACTCTGGGTGGTTGTTAAGTACACTTCCGTGGTGGTAACGAGCAAAAAAAATATTTAAATATCAATTTTCATATAGCCCATATAATGAAAAAAACGTCTTTGTGCCCCCGGCCCCCATGACTGAATTGCAACTTTTTTACGCAAATGATCGTCGTGAGAGGCTACTCAACAACTTCCCAAAGTTTCATGCTTCTACCTACACGCGAAGTTGGAGAATTCAATTAGTGATGAGTCAGTTTTTTATATAAGAAAAAAACTACATAGCCTATGACCTGTCCCGGGTCAAATGAGGGTCCCATGCAAAATTTCAGCACCTAGGTCCAACGGTGTGGCATTCTATGAGTAACAAAACAAACAAAAGAAACAAACAAACAAACTTTCATCTTTATATATTAGATGGGGTTTTCCCGCTTTGGGAATGTCAATGTTTGACTGTTGCACAGTGCGCACTATTTTGACACATGCTTGGTGTGACGTAGTTTGGTGTGGGATGACGTCAATAGAGAGATATGCTAGAGGGACGATTTTGTAGCGGAGAGCACGCACAGTGTTGTTATTATTTTGCCTTGAAGGATTTCTTTGTTCAATTAAAATATTGATTCTTCTGATGGTGTTTTTACTTATTGAGTTGAAGCCTTGTGAGTCATAAAAATCATTAGAACTTGACATTCTTAAGAAGAACAAATGAAATTAATCTCTTTAGAATGTGTTTTTTAAGATTTTACTATAACTAACCCTACCTAACCAAACTTGAAGTAGTAAACAAGTTTATATATTAGCTTATCTAATACCTTTCAGCCATTTAGTGGTGCTAATAGAATAAATTAAATTCATCTGTTCATTGATGTTAAGAAGGATGAATTAAATACATATATTTATTGATCTTGTGAAGGTTAAATTAAATAAATCTCTTCTGAATATTTTTTTTTGGATCTTATAATCAATACAAAATATCACTAAACAAATTATATATCCAAAACTTAAATTAACACTTCACCTGTTTTACAAATGTCTAAACACAATTGATGTGTCCGAATTAAACAAATAGTCATGGGGTAGCAAAATTTAAACTAATTTAATAATTTACTTATAAGTTACTTATTTATCTAAGTTACTTATAAGTTTATTGATGCTAAAAGGGGGGGGGGAACCTTCAGTATGGTATTTAAGAAGAAAGTTTTAACAAAGGGAAATACTTAAAAGCAGTTGTACACTAAAACAATATATACACTATTATGTTCCAATCTTTCTTCAGAGAAATCATGCCCCCAAAAAGAAAAACTCAATTAGGTCGTGTTTCTAAAACGGCAAAGAAGCAAGCCTTACATAGAGAAAATGAAACGAATGAACAAACACAGGCAAGACTTGCTGTTGAGAGAGAAAGAGTTTCAATCAGAAGAGCTAATGAAACCAGTGAACAAACACAGGCAAGACTTGATGATGAGAGAGAAAGAGGTTCCATAAGAAGAGCTAATGAAACCAGTGAACAAACACAGACAAGACTTGATGATAAGAGAGAAAGAGTTTCAATCAGAAGAGCTAATGAAACCAGTGAACAAACACAGGCAAGACTTGATGATGAGAGAGAAGGAGTTTCAATCAGAAGAGCTAATGAAACCAGTGAACAAACACAGGCAAGACTTGATGATGAGAGAGAAAGAGTTTCAATCAGAAGAGCTAATGAAACCAGTGAACAAACACAGGCAAGACTTGATGATGAGAGAGAAAGAGTTTCAATCAGAAGAGCTAATGAAACCAATAAACAAACACAGGCAAGACTTGATGAAAAAAGAGTCAGATCTTCAATGAGAAGAGCAAATGAAACAAAAAAACAAACCCAAATAAGACTTGCAGACCAGAGAAATGGAAATTTAAACAGAAGAAGAAATGAAATGCAGCAAGACCTAAAAGGTGCTGCTCATCAATATGACCCAGATATTCCATACCATCAACATGAAAAGGTCAACATTGGTGAGATGAACTTGATCTGCAAGCATTGCAGTGCATTTAAATGGAAAGATGAGCACCCTGGAATGTGCTGTTCAAATGGCAAAGTTAAACTAGAGACTCTGCAACATCCACCTGAGCCACTTGATCATTTGCTTCAAGGTGTATCTCAAACGTCTAAACGCTTCCTAGCCAACATCAGAAAATACAACTCATGCTTTCAAATGACATCTTTTGGTGCCAGCAAAGAAATTCGTGAACAAGGATTCATGCCAACATTTAAAGTTCAAGGCCAAATTTATCACAGGGCTGGATCTCTGCTGCCAGCTGAAGGCGAACCACAGTTTCTGCAGATCTATTTCATGGGAGACCAAGCTAGAGAAGTCCAACAAAGATGTGCAAACTTTCCAGACTTGCAACAAAATGTTGTTTTGGAGTTGCAAGAACTCCTACATGCAAACAATGCCTACCTTCAAATTTTCAAGACAGCTCTAGAAAGAATGCCAACTGATGAATACAAAGTTGTGATACGAGCTGACAAAGCACCAAGACATGAACACCAAAGGCGGTTCAATGTACCAACATTTGATGAAGTGGCCATTGTCATGGTAGGAAATGAATTTGACAGACGTGACATTGTCCTTCAAAAGCGAAACAACCTTCTCCAAAGAGTTGCAGAAACTCATCGCTCTTATGATGCTCTGCAATATCCCCTAATGTTTTGGCAAGGTGAAGATGGGTACTCCTTTGGCATTCCTCAGACAAACCCAGACACGGGAAACAATGTTTTGGGTAAAAAGGTTACAGCAATGGACTTTTATGCATATCGAATCATGATTCGCAGTGGTGAAGATAACCATCTCTTGAAATTTAGACAGCTGTTCCATCAATTCATCGTAGATATGTACGCGAAAATTGAAAGTGAACGCTTGCTCTACATCCGTCTAAATCAAAAGAAGCTGAGAGTTGAAGACTACATTCACCTCAGAGATGCCATTGCAAATGATGCCAATCCAAATGATCTGGGGAAAATGGTTATCTTGCCAGCAACATTTACAGGAAGTCCAAGACACATGCATGAGTACACTCAAGATGCTATGACTTATGTCAGAAATTATGGAAGGCCAGATTTGTTTATCACCTTTACATGCAATCCACTATGGCAAGAAATTCAGGCTCATCTTTTACCTGGCCAATCAGCAGTGGATCGACATGATTTGGTTGCTAGAGTCTTCAAACGAAAACTATCAAAATTAATGGGAGTCATTACAAAAAGTCATGTCTATGGTGAAACGAGATGCTGGATGTACTCAATTGAATGGCAGAAGAGAGGCTTACCCCATGCACACATCCTAATCTGGCTGATGAAAAAATTACGACCTAATCAAATTGACAATGTAATCTCAGCAGAAATACCAAACTCTACACAAGATAATTTTTTGTTTGAAATTGTTGTGAAAAATATGCTGCATGGACCCTGTGGAAACTTGAACAGAAACTCTGCTTGCATGGTTGATGGGAAATGCTCAAAAAAATATCCAAGGAATTTGATACAAGAAACTAAAACTGGTGAAGATGGCTATCCTGTGTACAGACGCCGTAAACCAGGAGATGGTGGTTTTACTGCAAAAATCAAAATGAAGGTTGGTTCAACATATCAAGAAATAGAAATGGACAACAGATGGGTGGTTCCCTACACTCCAATTTTGACAAAAATGTTTCAAGCTCACATAAATGTCGAATCTTGCCAATCTGTCAAGGCCATCAAATACATCTGCAAGTACGTCAATAAAGGAAGTGACCAGGCCGTTTTTGGTCTTGAAGGAAACCAAGAGAATCCAGATGAGGTGCAAAAATTTCTAATGGGTCGTTACATCAGCAGTAATGAAGCAGTCTGGAGAATTTTGAATTTCCAAATTCATGAACGGTATCCAACAGTTGTTCACTTGAGTGTTCATCTTGAAAATGGGCAAAGAGTATACTTCAACCAAGAAAATATATATCATCAAATTCTGGAGCCACCAAGAACAACTTTGACAGCTTTTTTTCAACTGTGCCAACAAGACGACTTTGCAAAAACCATTCTCTATTGTGTTGTTCCAAGGTACTATACTTGGAATGCTTCTCAAAAATTATTTAAACGCCGAAAACAAGGAGCAGATGTTGAATATCATCCAGGGATAAAATCTTCAGATGCATTGGGACGTGTGTACACCGTTCACCCATCTAATGCAGAATGCTTCTTTTTGAGGATGCTACTTCATGTTGTTAGAGGACCAACATCCTACACTGACTTAAAAACTGTTGATGGTCATGTGTGTGCTACATTTAGGGAAGCTTGCCAAATGCAAGGGCTACTAGAAAACGATCACCATTGGGTCTTGACCATGGAGGAGGCGTGTACATCTCAATCACCTACCCGTTTGAGACATCTGTTTTCAATTTTGCTGACAACATGCTCTGTTTCTAATCCACTTGCTCTCTGGGATACATTTAAAACATATTTGAGTGAGGACATTATGTTGCAAACCAAGAGAGAGAATCAAACACTGCTAATTGAGTTCTCTAATGAGATTTACAAAAGGTGTCTTATGTTGTTGGAGGATTTGTGTGTATCAATGTCAGGAAGGAACCTTGACCAGTTTGGGTTACCAACGCCTCAAAGAAATGAAAACAATCTTCAGAATAGTGAAATTCTACGAGAACAAAATTATAACACAAATGAATTGATGGCCTATGTCTCAGAAAATCAACCACGTTTAGTTGAGGATCAAAGAGCTGCCTACATTCACATCTTAGAACTGGTTACCTCAAAAAAAGGTGGAATCATATTCCTTGATGCTCCAGGAGGTACAGGTAAAACATTTGTGATCAATTTGCTCTTGGCTACAATCAGACGAGACAAAGGTATTGCTCTAGCCGTTGCTTCTTCTGGCATAGCATCAACATTGCTTGCCGGGGGTAGAACAGCTCATTCTGCCTTCAAGTTACCTTTGAACATGAACCATTCTGAGAATGTAACCTGCAACATATCAAAAGGATCAGGAAAGGCCAAGGTACTAGAACAGTGTTCTCTCATTGTCTGGGATGAGTGTACAATGTCACACAAGCGAGCTCTTGAAGCCTTGAACAACACTCTTCAGGATTTAAAAGGAAACACAAAACTAATGGGAGGAACAGTTGTGGTATTAGCTGGAGATTTTAGACAAACTTTGCCTGTCATTCCAAGGTCAACACCAAGCGATGAGTTGAATGCCTTCCTCAAAGCTTCAACTCTGTGGAAACAGGTCAAGAAAATGACTCTGACCACCAACATGAGAGTCCATTTACATGGAGATAATGCAGCAGGCTACTTCTCACATCAATTGCTTCAACTTGGCGATGGAAAGTGGCAGGTAGACCCAGCATCAGGAACAGTTTCTTTCCCATCAAATTTTTGCACTGTAGCAAAGTCACTTGAAGAGTTGAAACTTGCCGTTTTTCCAAACATCCAAGACCAGTTTAAAAATCCTGAGTGGTTGTGCGAAAGGGCCATTCTTGCTCCAAAGAATTCAAGTGTCAACAGCATCAATTCTCAAATTCAAAATTTTCTACCAGGCATTTCAAACAACTACAAATCTATTGATACGGTTACAGATCCGGCCCAAGCTGTTTACTATCCAACAGAATTTTTGAATTCATTAGATCCTCCTGGCATGCCATCACATAACTTGGAACTTAAAATCGGAGCTCCTATCATACTTCTGAGAAATTTGGATCCCCCTAAACTATGCAATGGAACACGATTGAGCATCAAGCATCTCTTACCTCATGTAATAGAAGCCACAATTTTGACAGGCTGCGCCAAAGGAGAAGATGTCTTCATCCCAAGAATTCCACTCATACCAACAGATATGCCTTTTGATTTCAAGCGCCTCCAGTTTCCAATCAGGCTTGCATTTGCCATGTCTATCAACAAGGCACAGGGACAGTCTTTAAAAGTGGCAGGCATTGTACTTGAGGAAGCATGCTTTGCCCACGGACAGCTATATGTGGCATGTTCTAGAGTTGGGTCACCAACAAATCTTTTCATTTTTGCACCAGACGGAAAAACCAAAAATATAGTCTATCGACAAGCCTTAATATAAGCAATATATAAATTACATGTACTTATTTTTAATTACATTTCAATTTATTTTTTAAATTGTTTTTCAATGAATGAATTGAAATATTTTTTTTAAAAATCTGTTGACTATTATTTTAATCGTGCGACGCCGGGTAACCCGGCTAGTATGTTTATAAAAAGAGCTGTCAATAAAATACGCACCTTATTGCGCGACAGAAAGGTTGTTCAATATAATACGCACCGCGACGCTCTATCTCAAAAAATAGCATGATACATAGGAATAAATAAAATAATCTAAAAAATCAATAATTTAATTACGATACATGCGATCGATCTGAAATTTTGATACATTGTTTTTATCATCGGTACAAAACTGCCTGCAAAATTTCAGCTCGCTATCTTGCGAGCAAGTGGGTTAAAAATCGATCAAAAGTTTTGGCGACAAGCAAGCAAGCAAGCAAGCAAGCAAGCAAGGTCCGCCGCAGACACCACGAGTTAATATAAAGGATTTAAAAAAACAACCCGTAAAAAACCAAGTTTTTGACTATAAATCCTTTATGTACGAGAAGTAATTAAAAGAATGTTCATTATAATACGCAGCGCCAGACCATCCAGAAATACAAAATTGCAGTTGTGTCGTAAAACATGTTTAATATAATGCGCACCGATCAGGAATATGTTTATAAAAAGAGCTGTCAATAAAATACGCACCTTATTGCGCGACAGAAAGGTTGTTCAATATAATACGCACCGCGACGCTCTATCTCAAAAAATAGCATGATACATAGGAATAAAAAAAATAATCTAAAAAATCAATAATTTAATTACGGTACATGCGATCGATCTGAAATTTTGATACATTGTTTTTATTATCGGTACGAAACTGCCTGCAAAATTTCAGCTCGCTATCTTGCGAGCAAGTGGGTTAAAAATCGATCAAAAGTTTTGGCGACAAGCAAGCAAGCAAGCAAGCAAGCAAGGTCCGCCGCAGACACCACGAGTTAATATAAAGGATTTAAAAATGAATATACATAATATATATAAATAAATATATTCCCATGGGGCCCATATGCTCGTGGGCCCCCGGGCAAATGCCCAACGGGCCTATGCGTTAAGACGGCCCTGCTGACAGCATCAGCGCAGTTAAATTTAAACATATAATTAGAAAGTTGAGCAAATATGTTGTTTTTAAGCTAACTGCGGATGGCAAAGTCGAAGATGGTGAAAACGTTTACTGTGTCCACTGCCATAAACAATTCTCTTTTAAAGGGTCAAATACATCACTGACGTACCACCTTCAGCACAAATCAAGTATCAACACATTGTCATGAAATTTAGATCAAAATATTCTTAATTTTCAATGTTCGTGAGAAATGTTCAGTTTAATGACGTCATAAATTTCTATTTTTGGTTTTAATCAAAATTATCGATTAATTAATCGATAATTTTTCAAAAGTTAACGATTAAATTTAAATTAATCGATAACAGTCCTAATTTTTTATAATAATCTTTTAGAATTTTTAGAATTTTGCACACTTCCTGATGCGCGCCTTGTATTTATACTTAAATATAAGCTTAAAAAATGACGTCATAGCGCTACGGATTCTTCCTTCCAACATAATGACTTGGGCTACGTAGCTATACACTACATGATAGAGCAACCACACACGTTTTGTGTATCAACTATACATTATACATGAGGACCTACCACACACGTCTCGTGTGTTACATGACCTATCAGCCATACACAACATGAAGGACCTACCACACACGTCTCGTGTGTTACATGACCTATCAGCCATACACAACATGAAGGACCTACCACACACGTCTCGTGTGTTACATGACCTATCAGCCATACACAACATGAAGGACCTACCACACACGTCTCGTGTGTTACATGAACTATCAGCCATACACAACATGAAGGACCTACCACACACGTCTCGTGTGTTACATGAACTATCAGCCATACACAACATGAAGGACCTACCACACACGATTTTACGAATACCTTACATCTGATTTATCGCGTGCGTCAAAAGCAGGGAGTACAATTATCGGCTGCCCCTACCCCCCCCTCCCCATTCTGTTTGTTCTTTAACCACCCAACAATTCTGACAGGCGAGAAGGACTCGGTGGGCTCAATCGATGTCAAGTGACCCTCGACACCTCTTAAATTATCATCAGGGCGATCCATACATCCTTCAGCTTCTGTGTTGTATCTTTTAATTCAAAACATCAAAATATTTGAATTTTCTAGAAGCATATCCTAGACGGTGAAACAGTACGCAGCAATCTTAAGAGAAATTTGATATTCTTTCTAAATCGTGAGATATGTATTTAAATATGTTGTGTTAAGAATATATTTACTAAATTTATTTACTAATTTATTTTTGGGGTGAGAAATATGTGAACATTTGATATATGCCCGATTTCAAATATCAATATAATTTTCCTGTTGAAATATTTCCAATACTTATTTTTGACTTTTAAAAGTGATATGAGGCTAATGTTTTAATACGGTGAAGTTGCACACAAATTACATACAAACAAGTAGTATTTAAATGCCCCATTGAAAGGGGAAATAATCTGTGACAAACTATAACAGCTGTGCAGTAACTATAACCGCTGTGCAGTAACTATAACCGCTGTGCAGTAACTATAACCGCTGTGCAGTAACTATAACCGCTGTGCAGTAACTATAACCGCTGTGCAGTAGCAATAACCGCTGTGCAGTAACTATAACCGCTGTGCAGTAACTATAACCGATGTGCAGTAACTATAACCGATGTGCAGTAGCAATAACCGCTGTGCAGTAACTATAACCGCTGTGCAGTAACTATAACCGATGTGCAGTAGCAATAACCGCTGTGCAGTAACTATAACCGCTGTGCAGTAACTATAACCGCTGTGCAGTAGCATGAACCGCTGTGCAATAACTATAACCGCTGTGCAGTAACTATAACCGCTGTGCAGTAACTATAACCGCTGTGCAGTAACTATAACCGATGTGCAGTAGCAATAACCGCTGTGCAGTAACTATAACCGCTGTGCAGTAACTATAACCGCTGTGCAGTAACTATAACCGCTGTGCAGTAACTATAACCGCTGTGCAGTAACTATAACCGATGTGCAGTAACTATAACAGCTGTGCAGTAACTATAACCGCTGTGCAGTAACTATAACCGCTGTGCAGTAACTATAACCGATGTGCAGTAGCAATAACCGCTGTGCAGTAACTATAACCGCTGTGCAGTAACTATAACCGCTGTGCAGTAGCAATAACCGCTGTGCAGTAACTATAACCGCTGTGCAGTAACTATAACCGCTGTGCAGTAACTATAACCGATGTGCAGTAGCAATAACCGCTGTGCAATAACTATAACCGATGTGCAGTAACTATAACCGCTGTGCAGTAACTATAACCGATGTGCAGTAGCAATAACCGCTGTGCAATAACTATAACCGCTGTGCAGTAACTATAACCGCTGTGCAGAAACTATAACCGCTGTGCAGAACTATAACCGCTGTGCAGTAACTATAACCGCTGTGCAGTAACTATAACCGCTGTGCAGTAACTATAACAGCTGTGCAGTAAGTAAGATGATATTAGTGGTTGTACAGTACTTACGGCCCTCTCAGTGAATAAATACCACATCTCCAACACGCAAACTGTCTACACACACAGAGCACAACGGAATCCACAGGTAAGTGTATGTTGGGGGGGGGCGCAATAACACGGACAAGTGCTGGGCCTCTTTACACCGTACATGCCCCCACTCAATACACAACTCCTATTCACATATCTACGAATGTTTTATTTGGTCTTGCTCCATCAAGTCAGACCAGGCGGCAGTTATACGACACACAAAAACCAGACAATTCAATATACATCGCATAACCCACTTTTGCCACTAGAGTTAGGTACAAGCCATGATCTATATACAGTAACAGACATACTTCCGGGATTTCCCCATAAGATTTCCCCTCAAAACGTCAATTTCTTGCGAGTAAAGCAGAAGGCAAATAATTCAATATAATATTATCGTGACCCCGGGCAATCTTATCATTGATACTTAAAATAGCAAATTCAAAACAAACGATAGAATTCTATGTTGACCATTATGTCACCGCCTCCCCTCTCCTACCTAACCTAAATACACTTGTGAAGTAATAACACACCCAAGATTTGATTACCTATAGACACACTAGCACAGAGACGTAGATGGGATATTTTGGGACATGGGACAAACTACAAAATATCTTACACTTGTTAACTAATTATTATGCGACGCTGTGAGCCTCATTTCGGCGCCCCTGTAATTTGGCACCCGGGGATATATGTACCCCACTGCTTCCCCCTTTCGCTACGCCCCTGCCCTGTGGCACACTTCATACCCAACACGCACATAACTAGTACACGGAAAAGTGTGTCTAAGTCTAAGAGTGAGGGGTATAGGCAACATTGTCGTTGTATAGAGGTGCGTACATTGCTGGAGAATTGGAGAGCAACTGCAGACTTGCACTGGTGTCACAGCACTAAAAGTGATGTGGTGTAAATCATTTAACTCAAGTTTTAACTAAAGAATTTAAACCAAAACAATAAATCAGCTCCTCATTTATACTGGCGGGCGGCGGGTGTTTTCTATCAAGAGTTCATGACCTGAATTTTCCTTTTCCCGGGGAAAGGCGAACAACCAGATATCCGTGAACCATTGATGAGCCGCTTCGAAATACACGTATTTTAAACTTTTGATGCAAATAACTCGTAGCCGTCGGTACTCAATCCAAGGCTAAGAGTACACAAGAGACATTGTTAAACGAAACTCTAGTTAGGTTGACGGTGAGCGTGAGCGGATAGGGGAAGTGAGTTATCTTTGTCGTTTAGTCACTTTGTCGTTTTGTCGTGGTCTCACTTGCCGTTTTTTTACCTTGTCGTTTCGTCACTCGTCGTTTTGTCTGGTTACCCTTTGTCACACATGGATTGGCTACAACGCGGTGAGCCCCAAAATAATCGACCTCTACGGCCAGGGTCGGATTAAGACTGCACGGGGCCCCTGGCTGCAATTCAAACTGGGGTCCTATCCATCTAGCGTCCCTGTAAAATGGTTGCTAGCAGCTAATATAAGACTGTAACTTGTAACTAGATAGTCCATTGGTTCCTTGTTCATAATGTGTCTGTACTCCGGGATCGGATTCATAACGAACACAAAGAAATAACTGTTTGCCTGTAAACTAAAATTGAGTGTAAAAAGATAATTTTTATTTTAAAAAAAGACAATCGAGCCCGATACCGCTTGCGCCACAAGACAACACGTTGCCTCAAGACCCCAAGATCCTGGTGTTTGAACAAATTTTAAAAGATATAAATAGTATTCATTAATACGTTCACTTATTAAGCCAATCGAATCAACTTTTTTGATACTGAGGCTACCGGATCCGATATAGCGATCAATTAATAGATAAGATTTTATTAATTTATTTAATTTAGGATTTTTTAGGGATTCATGCAAACATTTGTCCCCCTTTATTATAAAATTTACTAAATTTGGGGGCCCTAAATCATCGGGGGCCCCTGGCTTTAGCCCGTTGAGCCCCCCCCCCTTAATCCGCCATAGTCTACGGCTACGCTGAATGGCAAGGGTGCCATTTGTTAATTTAAACACTATGGGTGGTTTCCGTGATTGTGGTAAATGCAAACTGTCAAACCCGTGCAGAGCCGGCGGTTCATGAGGCACCATACATTCGTGTATCATTGGTTAGGTCGACAACTAAGACGCCAATCTGATTCTAGTACATGCTTCAATCTTGCGAGAGAAAAAAGTTTGTTTGGCGTGGTTTTCAAATAGGTCATAGTGTCTAGTATAGAAAGGTAGACGTCCATTTGGCTGAAGCTTATCCCCATCTCAAGAGGGCCTCAATAATATCTTTCTGCTAAGCAATGTTCCCTCTAAGGTTCGTTGGTCCGTGTGCAAAGTAAAAAAAAACTAGTGTGCAAAGTTGCTCAGCGCTAATTATTTGTGCAATATTTTAGCAAATCTGCTGCGCAGTAATTCAAAGCTGCTGCGCGGCATCCGTCAGATGTATGCGCGGCCGCGAAGCCTAAAGGGAACATTGCTGCTAAGGCCGTTTAAATGGAGTTTGTTTGAGAACCGTCGCGGTTTAAAGTTGAATCGTTAAACGGAAGTCTGCCATGGTGGGGAGGCGTTTACAAGTTAAGAACATTAGTGAAGAAGTGAATCACACACCGAAAACGGAGTCTTTGAACTCATGTCATTATGTCAACTGTTGTACAAGGATGTCATATAACAGTTCTACGGTGGGGAAAATCTTTGGCATTCCTAACGCCGTCAGAAGCAGTCCACTGAGGATGAGGGCGACAGCATTGAAGCGGGCAGCACAATCGTCAGTGGTGGAAATGGTTTTCGTTGTGTTTTTGATGAATGGTGTGACAAATACCATCACTGTCAACATTTTTCTTAAAATTAACATTTTTTTAGCCTTTGGAAATTTTGAAATTTAAATATTTCCAAATTACGAACATACAAGTTCACCCTAACCCTAGCCATAACCCTAGCCCTAGCCCTAACCCTAGCCCTAACCCTAACCTGCAGCTGAAACATCAAACAATTCTAATAACTGACTGAAGACGTTGAGATAAGCTCAAGTATGTAGAAGAACATTAATGATTTGTATCATTGAATTTTGAAAATATTTCCTTCACACACTCTTGGCAACATTAGATTTATTATTTTATCATTATTTTAAAATTTTTAGTGCGTCCTGCTGATAACATTTTTCCCCTTCTAATATTAAGTTTAGAAGATGTAACGTTTAAAACCTACACAAAGGTAAACTTTTTTTCCTTGTTAAACAACAAAGTGCCATATTAATCCCTGTTAAAAGATAAATTTGAAAAGTTAAAGAGAGGATCATGTCCCCAATACAAACGTTCTATAATCGAATTATCACCGGTATTTGAGTTTGGTTTTTTAAAAAAATTACAACGAATAACACACAAAATAATATATTGTAAATTAAAACTGGACGCTTGACCAACAACCTGAAAATGTACAGAAAAGTTCAGATCAGATCTCATGTTCAAACTGTCCATACCCACCCCACCACCGTACCTTTCTCAGGATCCCAGAGTCTAGGTTCTGTTGCTGGCCCCCGTCCAGAAAGTTGACCACCTCCCTGGACAGCGTCGTGTGGAGCGACACGAGAAAGCGGCGTAGCTCCTCCGTGGTGGTAGCCGGCACGTGGACCACCACAGGTCCGCTGAGGGTCAACAGGTGGTGCTCGCTGCCACCGCTCAGAGTTTCCAGCTTGCCGGCGTCCTCGGGCCTCTGGGGCCTATGAACTTTCCTCATGGAGCGGCAACATGTGTGCGCGTCGTCGGGGTTAGAGCGTCCTTGGCGACCGCGGGGACATAATCCAATTAGAATCTGACTCGCCGCTGCAGACGACGATGCCCTGCCCAGGTGTACACGATGAGCTGCACCGTTGTCGTTACCTGTTCTGGCTGCGGTAACCCACAAACACAAATTTGCCCTGAGTGCAAATGGTGGACACAGTGGTCTACCAAGGAATGCCCAGGCAATAGAAATAAACACCAACAAGTATTAGTTTGCGTCCTCAGTTCAGATTCCCGAAGATTGTCTTTTCAGAGATTCTAAACTCCAGCGTGTTCCGTGACATTGCGGCCATCGAATGTCAGTGTGGTAGCAAGTATTTCCATTCCCACCAACACAGTGAAACAACGAACGGGCTCCGCTGACTTGACCGTAACACTAAGAGACTTATAATGTTTAGAACTTGAATGTTTGGATTCAGACTTTTCCTATGATTTCAAACTAAAAAAATAGAGGACAAAAATCCAAATTGACTTGGTGAACCCTTTCATTTGACCTTTACTCCGAGCTAATATTTGACCAGACATGTGTACGGTGTTTCACTCCCTTTACTCCGAGCTAATATTTGACAAGACATGTGTACGGTGTTTGACTCCCTTTACTCCGAGCTAATATTTGACCAGACATGTGTACGGTGTTTCACTCCCTCTGGGAATATCTTATTTGTATTAAAAGACGCGGGAACGGAATAGTCTCACCATCGATCTTTTCATCGCACATTCACTCCTGGGCGACCATCTCACATTCACTCCTGGGCGACCATCTCACACTCACTACTAGGAGACCATCTCACATTCACTACCAGACCATCTGACACTCACTACTAGACCATCTCACACTCACTACTAGACCATCTCACACTCACTACTAGACCATCTCACATTCACTCCTGGGCGACCATTGCACATGGCACATGCACTAATGGGCGACCAACGCACATGGACTAATTGGTGAACATCGCAGATTCACTCCTAGGCAACCATCGCACATTCACTCCTGGGCGACCATCTCACACTCACTACTAGGAGACCATCTCACATTCACTACTAGACCATCTGACACTCACTACTAGACCATCTCACACTCACTACTAGACCATCTCACACTCACTACTAGACCATCTCACACTCACTACTAGGAGACCTGCGCACATTCACTACTGGGCGACCATCGCACATTCACTACTGGGCGACCATCGCACATTCACTCCTGGGCGACCATCGCACATTCACTCCTGGGCGACCATCGGACATGCACTACTGGGCGACCATCGCACATAAAATAACACTGACCTAAATATACGCCAAAAACTTGTTAAGCTGTGGTACTTTTAGCAGGAAACAAATCCTATTGTGATGGGGCAAACAAATCTTATTGTGATGGGGAAAACAAATCTTATTGTGATGGGGCAAACAAATCTTATTGTGATGGGGAAAACAAATCTTATTGTGATGGGGCAAACAAATCTTATTGTGATGGGGCAAACAAATCTTATTGTGATGGGGAAAACAAATCTTATTGTGATGGGGCAAACAAATCTTATTGTGATGGGGCAAACAACTCTTATTGTGATGGGGCAAATAAATCTTATTGTGATGGGGCAAACAAATCTTATTGTGATGGGGAAACAAATCTTATTGTGATGGGCAAACAAATCTTATTGTGATGGGGCAAACAAATCTTATTGTGATGGGGCAAACAAATCTTATTGTGATGGGGCAATCAAATCTTATTGTGATGGGGCAAACAAATCTTATTGTGATGGGGCAAACAAATCTTATTGTGATGGGGCAAACAAATCTTATTGTGATGGGGCAAACAAATCTTATTGTGATGGGGCAATCAAATCTTATTGTGATGGGGAAACAAATCTTTTTGTGATGGGGCAAACAAATCTTATTGTGATGGGGCAAACAAATCTTATTGTGATGGGGCAAACAAATCTTATTGTGATGGGCAAACAAATCTTATTGTGATGGGGCAAACAAATCTTATTGTGATGGGGCAAACAAATCTTATTGTGATGGGGCAATCAAATCTTATTGTGATGGGGCAAACAAATCTTATTGTGATGGGGCAAACAAATCTTATTGTGATGGGGCAAACAAATCTTATTGTGATGGGGCAAACAAATCTTATTGTGATGGGGCAAACAAATCTTATTGTGATGGGGCAATCAAATCTTATTGTGATGGGCCAATCAAATCTTATTGTGATGGGGCAAACAAATCTTATTGTGATGGGGCAAACAAATCTTATTGTGATGGGGCAAACAAATCTTATTGTGATGGGGCAAACAAATCTTATTGTGATGGGGCAATCAAATCTTATTGTGATGGGGCAAACAAATCTTATTGTGATGGGGCAAACAAATCTTATTGTGATGGGGCAATCAAATCTTATTGTGATGGGGCAAACAAATCTTATTGTGATGGGGCAAACAAATCTTATTGTGATGGGGCAAACAAATCTTATTGTGATGGGGCAAACAAATCTTATTCCGATGGGGACACAATTCACAAAAATATTGGACACTATTTCAATAAACAAAAAGATTGACTGAAGCTAAAATGAACGTGTTACTATAAGCTACAGTGTGATGAGTTGAAATATAATTATTTGACAATGAAGCTGACGACCGAGGCGACGGGACATTGAGGTAGACGGTAGTGTCATGGACATAACGTTGAGGTAGACAGTAGTGTCATGGACATAACGTTGGGGTAGACAGTAGTGTCATGGACATAACGTTGAGGTAGACAGTAGTGTCATGGACATAACGTTGAGGTAGACAGTAGTGTCATGGACATAACGTTGAGGTAGACGGTAGTGTCATGGACATAACGTTGAGGTAGACGGTAGTGTCATGGACATAACGTTGAGGTAGACAGTAGTGTCATGGACATAACGTTGAGGTAGACGGTAGTGTCATGGACATAACGTTGAGGTAGACGGTAGTGTCATGGACATAACGTTGAGGTAGACGGTGGTGTCATGGACATAACGTTGAGGTAGACGGTAGTGTCATGGTCATAACGTTGAGGTAGACAGTAGTGTCATGGACATAACGTTGAGGTAGACAGTAGTGTCATGGACATAACGTTGAGGTAGACGGTAGTGTCATGGACATAACGTTGAGGTAGACAGTAGTGTCATGGACATAACGTTGAGGTAGACAGTAGTGTCATGGACATAACGTTGAGGTAGACAGTAGTGTCATGGACATAACGTTGAGGTAGACAGTAGTGTCATGGACATAACGTTGAGGTAGACGGTAGTGTCATGGACATAACGTTGAGGTAGACAGTAGTGTCATGGACATAACGTTGGGGTAGACAGTAGTGTCATGGACATAACGTTGAGGTAGACGGTAGTGTCATGGACATAACGTTGAGGTAGACAGTAGTGTCATGGACATAACGTTGAGGTAGACGGTAGTGTCATGGACATAACGTTGAGGTAGACAGTAGTGTCATGGACATAACGTTGAGGTAGACAGTAGTGTCATGGACATAACGTTGAGGTAGACAGTAGTGTCATGGACATAACGTTGAGGTAGACAGTAGTGTCATGGACATAACGTTGAGGTAGACAGTAGTGTCATGGACATAACGTTGAGGTAGACGGTAGTGTCATGGACATAACGTTGAGGTAGACAGTAGTGTCATGGACATAACGTTGAGGTAGACGGTAGTGTCATGGACATAACGTTGAGGTAGACAGTAGTGTCATGGACATAACGTTGAGGTAGACAGTAGTGTCATGGACATAACGTTGAGGTAGACGGTAGTGTCATGGACATAACGTTGAGGTAGACAGTAGTGTCATGGACATAACGTTGAGGTAGACGGTAGTGTCATGGACATAACGTTGAGGTAGACAGTAGTGTCATGGACATAACGTTGAGGTAGACAGTAGTGTCATGGACATAACGTTGAGGTAGACAGTAGTGTCATGGACATAACGTTGAGGTAGACAGTAGTGTCATGGACATAACGTTGAGGTAGACAGTAGTGTCATGGACATAACGTTGAGGTAGACAGTAGTGTCATGGACATAACGTTGAGGTAGACAGTAGTGTCATGGACATAACGTTGAGGTAGACAGTAGTGTCATGGACATAACGTTGAGGTAGACGGTAGTGTCATGGACATAACGTTGAGGTAGACAGTAGTGTCATGGACATAACGTTGAGGTAGACGGTAGTGTCATGGACATAACGTTGAGGTAGACAGTAGTGTCATGGACATAACGTTGAGGTAGACAGTAGTGTCATGGACATAACGTTGAGGTAGACGGTAGTGTCATGGACATAACGTTGAGGTAGACAGTAGTGTCATGGACATAACGTTGAGGTAGACAGTAGTGTCATGGACATAACGTTGAGGTAGACGGTGGTGTCATGGACATAACGTTGAGGTAGACAGTAGTGTCATGGACATAACGTTGAGGTAGACGGTGGTGTCATGGACATAACGTTGAGGTAGACAGTAGTGTCATGGACATAACGTTGAGGTAGACAGTAGTGTCATGGACATAACGTTGAGGTAGACGGTAGTGTCATGGACATAACGTTGAGGTAGACGGTGGTGTCATGGACATAACGTTGAGGTAGACAGTAGTGTCATGGACATAACGTTGAGGTAGACAGTAGTGTCATGGACATAACGTTGAGGTAGACGGTGGTGTCATGGACATAACGTTGAGGTAGACAGTAGTGTCATGGACATAACGTTGAGGTAGACGGTAGTGTAACGTTGCGTGTTGGTCTCAGAGTTCTGGGCGTGGTCTCCAAGCGAGGTATTAACAATCGGAACACCGCGAGGTATTAACAATCGGAACACCGCGAGGTATTAACAATCGGAACACCGCGAGGTATTAACAATCGGAACACCGTCGGCGCTTGGTTCCATAAGTTGAAGTAACACTGTAGTGTCAACAGAGGAGGACTGTCAGCTGATAGTCCTAATGTCTGCGCGTGTGTCTCTGTGTATCACTCTGTGTGTTTGTATTTACCAGTGCGAGTGTGTGTATGTGTACCATATTGAGCGTATAGTTGAGAAAGAGAAATGGTGGGATTTTTGTAAAAAGTACTAGTAAATACAATTATGTTTTACGTGACACAAAGCAGAATTTAAACATGAAAGTGCTGCGTCTCGCATTGACATAATCCACACTAAAAGTCAAGTCCAATGTTCCCACTAAGGTTCGTTGGTCCACGAGGAAATTAAAATAAAACAACAACCTCGTGTGCATAGCTGCACAACATCCATTTTGTGTGCAGAAATTTACACCAAAAATCATACTTATTATTAATTATCCTGCGCCGTAATTCAAAACTGCTCTGAGGCGTCAGTCAGATCTGCCTTGCCGCGAAGCTTACAGGGAACATTGGCCACATCTGTCACATAAAGTTTCGCATGCCTTGTAGAACTGTACGAAGATGCATTGATGCCCGCCTTTAGTTTAATCAGGACAAGCTCCCTGGACGTAATCGACTGGGCCATAAGTTACTGTCCACTGTACACAACATGTCTGTGGGGAACCCTCCCAATCGACTGACCAATGATTTACTGTCCACTGTACACAACATGTCTGTGGGGAACCCTCCCAATCGACTGACCAATGATTTACTGTCCACTGTACACAACATGTCTGTGGGGAACCCTCCCAATCGACTGACCAATGATTTACTGTCCACTGTACACAACATGTCTGTGGGGGAACCCTCCCAATCGACTGACCAATGATTTACTGTCCACTGTACACAACATGTCTGTGGGGAACCCTCCCAATCGACTGACCAATGATTTACTGTCCACTGTACACAACATGTCTGTGGGGAACCCTCCCAATCGACTGACCAAAGAGTTACTGTCCACTGTACACAACATGTCTGTGGGGAACCCTCCCAATCGACTGACCAATGATTTACTGTCCACTGTACACAACATGTCTGTGGGGAACCCTCCCAATCGACTGACCAATAAGTTACTGTCCAGTGTACACAACATGTCTGTGGGGAACCCTCCCAATCGACTGACCAATGATTTACTGTCCACTGTACACAACATGTCTGTGGGGAACCCTCCAAATCGACTGACCAATGATTTACTGTCCACTGTACACAACATGTCTGTGGGGAACCCTCCCAATCGACTGACCAATGATTTACTGTCCACTGTACACAACATGTCTGTGGGGAACCCTCCCAATCGACTGACCAATGATTTACTGTCCACTGTACACAACATGTCTGTGGGGAACCCTCCCAATCGACTGACCAATGATTTACTGTCCACTGTACACAATATGTCTGTGGGGAACCCTCCCAATCGACTGACCAATGATTTACTGTCCACTGTACACAACATGTCTGTGGGGAACCCTCCCAATCGACTGACCAATGGGTTACTGTCCACTGTACACAACATGTCTGTGGGGAACCCTCCCAATCGACTGACCAATGATTTACTGTCCACTGTACACAACATGTCTGTGGGGAACCCTCCCAATCGACTGACCAATGATTTACTGTCCACTGTACACAACAGGTCTGTGGGGAACCCTCCCAATCGACTGACCAATGATTTACTGTCCACTGTACACAACAGGTCTGTGGGGAACCCTCCCAATCGACTGACCAATGATTTACTGTCCACTGTACACAACATGTCTGTGGGGAACCCTCCCAATCGACTGACCAAAGAGTTACTGTCCACTGTACACAACATGTCTGTGGGGAACCCTCCCAATCGACTGACCAAAGAGTTACTGTCCACTGTACACAACATGTCTGTGGGGAACCCTCCCAATCGACTGACCAATGATCTACTGTCCACTGTAAACAACATGTCTGTGGGGAACCTTCCCAATCGACTGACCAATGATTTACTGTCCACTGTACACAACATGTCTGTGGGGAACCTTCCCAATCGACTGACCAATGATTTACTGTCCAGTGTACACAACATGTCTGTGGGGAACCCTCCCAATCGACTGACCAATGATTTACTGTCCACTGTAAACAACAGGTCCGTGAGGGACCTGCCCAATCGACTGACCAAAGAGTTACTGTCCACTGTAAACAACATGTCTGTGGGGAACCCTCCCAATCGACTGACCAATGATTTACTGTCCACTGTAAACAACATGTCTGTGGGGAACCCTCCCAATCGACTGACCAATGATTTACTGTCCACTGTAAACAACAGGTCCGTGAGGGACCTGCCCAATCGACTGACCAAAGAGTTACTGTCCACTGTAAACAACATGTCTGTGCGGGACCCTCCCAATCGACTGACCATTGAGTTACTGTCCACTGTAAACAACATGTCTGTGAGGGACCCTCCCAATCGACTGACCAATAAGTTACTGTCCACTGTAAACAACAGGTCTGTGAGGGACCCTCCCAATCGACTGACCAATAAGTTACTGTCCACTGTAAACAACAGGTCTGTGAGGGACCTTCCCAATCGACTGACCAATCTGTTACTGTCCACTGTAAACAACAGGTCTGTGAGGGACCCTCCCAATCGACTGACCAATCTGTTACTGTCCACTGTACACAACATGTCCGCGAGGAAACTTCCCACCACTAATCCTTGAAGAGAGTAGTCTCCTCTTTGTTTGACAGCCGCCATTGACTCGGGGAAGTCAACACAAACCTCTACTGCCGCAAGAGGTCGACACTGAGCTGAAACTTGTTCAAGCGACTCCCGACCCTTAGATCAATGGGGCTTCCTACTACAACAAATACGTGAATTGTAGAGTCCTCGACAAAGTCATAATACAACAAATACGTAAGTTATATACGGGACCTCAACATAGTCAAAATGCAACAAATACGTAAGTTGTATACATGTCCATAGTTTAGCGTTAACACCTTAAAAAATGTGCGTGCGATATTCAGAGACATAAGGTTTGCTAAGCATAGAAATGATTGGCAATCATTCGGCCAGTATCTGACTGACGATGTGATGATTTGTTTGCTTCTTTTGTTTATTAATTAATTTTTGTAAGAGCGGGATGATCGCTCATAAACTATTCTGATCATGGATCAAAGAACAACTCTCAGAATAACTCCCAGAATAACTCCCAGAACAACTCTCAGAACAACTCCCAGAATAACTCCCAGAACAACTCCCAGAATAACTCCCAGAACAACTCCCAGAATAACTCCCAGAATAACTCCCAGAATAACTCCCAGAACAACTCCCAGAATTACTCCCAGAATCGAATCACAATTACAACTGGAAATCTCCGGTTCACCGCGAGTTCAGACGACAAATCTCCGACCTTACACGCGTGCTGTTATCAAGCTCTCATCAGATCAATAACACATTTCTGCACATGTCGCTTTGGCGCCGTAATATGCCTCGTGCGTCACTTCGACACTGTACAACTATTGAAATGCACTAAAAATAGTACACACGTCAGAAATTTTCTGTCACGACTAACAAATCATTGTGTACAAAAAATGATAATTATAATAATCTTGGGACAATGTTACGCCGTTCCTCGCTTAAAAGAGTCAACAAATTGTAGAATTGTAAGTTAAATCTATGAGGCAAACATTCTTGATTCGGTGCGGCCTTTGTTATTATTATTAATATTTTTAAATTTTTGTGCGTTGGAATGTAGTATGCTACTTTTTAAAAAATGAAATGATCAACTTCTCCCAAAAATTGACGGATCTCAATACAAAAACTCTGACGGTGCAGCTGCAACTATAGCTACAACAGGACAACGGTTCCTTCAACTGTCACGGGTGATTGCCTTGGTCACCAAGACCAATGTGACTTTTTTTTAACGCCGACTCAAAGCGGTGAATAAACTCCTCGCTGGAAGCTCATCCCGTCAATGGAAGATAAACGATGACAAGAGGGGCGGGGAGAAAACTTAAAATTGTAGGAGGTTGTCATTTGAAGGAGACGTGGATACATCAGCGACCTCCGCCCTTGGTGACACGGTGGGTTTATTGATGTGGTACATACGGGCGTTGGTGGATGCACGCAATAGTAGTGAGGATGTGAGGGTGGGATCAGAGAGAGAGAGAGGCAAAGAGAGAGAGGCAAAGAGAGAGATAGGCAAAGAGAGAGAGAGGCAAAGAGAGAGAGAGGCAAAGAGAGAGAGAGAGAGAAATAGAGAGAGATAGGCAAAGAGAGAGAGAGGCAAATAGAGAGAGAGGCAAAGAGAGAGAGAGAGGGGCAGAGAGAGAGAGAGGCAAAGAGAGAGAGAGAGAGATAGAGAGAAATAGAGAGAGATAGGCAAAGAGAGAGCGAGAGTGATAGAGAGAGGTAGGCAAAGGTAAAGCGAGAGAAAGAGATACAAAGAGGATAATGGTGTTAGACAGTGAGAAAGACACTCAAACTAATACATCCAGGGAGAGAGATAGACTGCATGATGGAGTACATTGGAGTACAATGGAGTACAAGGTAAGGCTGAGAAAATCAATGTGACCGAGTGCGTGTGTGTAAGTGTACGAATTGCCTTCAAAACGCAAAGCGCCAGTGTTAAAATATGAAATAAAGACTTTTTTAAAATTAAAAAAAAATCTTCCTTGAAATTTCTAACGCAAAGAGAATCATTGACGAACTATTAGGGCACGTAAGTATACAAGTGGGTATAACTGAAGGGAGAAGCACGAACATTAAAGCCAGGATCTGTGATAATCTGGTGGGCAATCTGATAACTAGTAAAGCAGTCACCGTTGGTCCGTCTGCAATTTGTACAGCATTCATTTTTTGGGTGCAATATTTTACAAAATTTGCTGCGCGGTAATTATAAACTGCTGCGTAGCGTCGGTAAGATATCTGCGCTGCCGTGTAGACGCGCAGCTTTAAGGGAACATTGCTCACGGGGCGTTGAAAAGGTTAAAATCCGACAAATAAACTTCCTTGGCCATCGCAAAATTCAAAAGCAACTAGGACATTAAAAGGAGTTTGCAGTGCTAAATTCTAGTGAATGAACACCATGTGCATTGCAACGCTTACAACCTCTAGGGGGCACCCCTATACGTCCCACCCCCTGATTTCCCATGGCTCCGAGGACACCTTTTCAAATACATTATATCGGTGAAGAAGTTAATTTCAATTTGTGCCCCAGGAATTTGACCTTTGTTCCAGCAGACGATCTGCTAGGAGGTAACCAATTCCCTGAAGTGTGAGCCACGCTCGGCAGTGCAGATAACATGGGCCCGGGGCGCGTCAAAATGGAATAATTGAAAAGTCTCTTAATTCGGTCTCCATTGTCATGGGAATGAGGTTTTTAAGTTACGGTTTCTGTAAAGGTTTTTTTTTCAAACAAAACGAAACACTGGCGGCGACGTCTCGGTAAAATAGAACAATGTAAGTTAAAAAAGAAATTTTAAATAAATAATTTTCAAATTTAGTTGTTTTTTTTAATGGAAAATTGGCGATTTTTAAAATTAATTTAAAAAAAAATAAACTTCTTTAAATTTCTGGATTATGACTTATAACTATTGATTTTAATTATTTATTACAATTTGTTAGTAAATATAACTAATGAATCTTTCAATTTACTAATCAACATCTATTTAAATATGCTATACATATAAACTGTTATTAAAAAGTATATTATAATAAACTGATATTAATTGTATCAATTTGAAACATTACGAAGGTTACTTATAGTTTTAACCCAAAAGGATATCAGAAAAAGTGACGCCACAACACAGTCTGACTAGCTGTGGCAACGGGTTGCCCAAAATAAATGTGTCCACCCGTACAAAAAATAGGGTGTTCCGGGCAACAGGCTGACAAGAGAGGGTACTCCGGGCAACGGGCTAACAAGAGAGGGTGCTCCGGGCAACAGGCTGACAAGAGAGGGTGCTACGGACAACAGGCTGGCAAGAGAGGGTGCTCCGGGCAACAGGCTGACAAGAGAGGGTGCTCCGGGCAACGGGCTGACAAGAGAGGGTGCTCCGGGCAACAGGCTGACAAGAGCGGGTGCTCCGGGCAACAGGCTGACAAGAGAGGGTGCTCCGGGCAACAGACTGACAAGAGAGGGTGCTCCGGGCAACAGTCT
This sequence comes from Ampullaceana balthica, assembly GCA_944989445.1. Lineage (NCBI taxonomy): Eukaryota > Metazoa > Mollusca > Gastropoda > Lymnaeidae > Ampullaceana > Ampullaceana balthica. The sequence goes on from CALYLW010000106.1 coordinate 577,225, forward strand.
GACAAGCTATACCAGTTAGGTTCCCCCATACCCACAGGCTGACAAGCTACACCAGTTAGGTGCCCCCATACCAACCCCAGTCCAAACAAATAAATGAAACATAACTGAAAAAACTTGAGGCTTACTATTTGACAATTCTTTATAAGGGTTTTGGTCGGGCTAGGGACTCCAATTAATGACGAGATGTTAACGTCGCTGTGCGATTGGAAACGAAATGGCGCGACTACTACTCATCACGTGATGGCTCTCTCCATATTTGATTGGTTGTTGTATACTTTCCCTCTTTGAACATCCAGCAAGTCTAGAGGGTTTCTCGCAACGTTTCAATGACCCACTAGACCAAATGTCTTTGGGTAGGGAGCGAATACAAAGGATCGCCTTAAAGCGTTAACAGACTGTCTCTCTCTCTCTCTCTATATATATATATTATTATTTTTATGTGAAGCGATGTGAGCCCAGCTGCTTGCCGGGGTATTGCACTATATAAATTATATATATATATATCACCGTCTCCACATCCCTCCTAAAGTCACCCCCCCCCCTTTTCCTAGTACTGTTCTCGTGGCATATATAGACTCACGACTCTCACAAAGGTTAACCCACTTCTGACATCTGACCTCCGCCCCCTCACACTCATTATGACAACAAAATATACTGTTTTTGTTATTAATGTTTCTCTTTGTTTAATGTTTGAAGTCAATTTGTTTTTTCCTTTTATAAACTAAGATCCAGCCAATCAAATTGATGTCTACGGTTTAAACAAATAATTAGGTCAAATAGGAGTCCATCGATGACGAGGATCTACTAATGATGTTCTTGATATCAAAAAATACATAAGAAACGATCCATTTTTAATTGCAAGAAAATGTCTGCCTCTGTCTCTGTCCCTATTCCGATCTCAGACTCAGTAAAAAATAATTTAACCTATATAACATGATCACCCCCCCCCCTCAGAAAAAAACAATTTAAAAAATAAAATAAGATAACCACGGCTCCTGTCAGTTACGCCACCAGAACAAATAAAAATAATACTAATTTGAGAATTTATAATTTATATAGCGCAATACCCCGGCAAGCAGCTGGGCTCACATCGCTTCACATAAAAATAATAATAAAAATTTAAAACATTTAGATCCTAATTTAAACAAAAATCTTGACTATAAATCCCTCATATATGAGACATAACTTAAGGTATTGATTATGTTCAATATAAAACGGAACACGCGACAAACATTTACAGACTGAAACCGACTGATCTCCCCTAGCTGTAAAACCGGGGAAGGCGGAGGTGTGGTAATCGTTGGCTGGCGTGAACTCAAATGACACGTGAATGCAAATAATAGCAGACCGCTACTTATAGCTATATACAGATAAACAAAAAATGCATTAATTTAATTAAGGTACATTCGATCGATCTGAAATTTTGATACAATGCATTGTTAGGTGACGCGAGTCTACGTGCAAAATTTCAGCTCGATAGCATCACGGGAAGTGTGTCATTTTTTACTTCTGCCAACCCACGACAGAAAGACAGACAGAGAGAGAGAGAGAGAGAGAGAGAGAGAGAGAGAGAGAGAGAGAGAGAGAGAGAGAGAGAGAGAGAGAGAGAGAGAGAGAGAGAGAGAAAGAGAGAAGACGGTGAAGTTAATATAAGGGATTAATTAAACAACCAGTAAAAACAAAGTTTTTGACTAAAAATCCTTTATATGTGTGAAATGACTAAAAGTATTGATTGTGTTTAATATAATACGCAAAGCTACCACTTTTACGGGCTGAAACTGACTGAACTCCCAATTGCTGTAAAACGGGGTCATGGCTGGCTGGACTGAACTGAGCGACAGGTGAAGGTAAACAAAAGGAGACGGCGACATAGAGTTATATAGAGATAAACTAAAAATGCATTAATTTAATTACGGTACATTCGATCGATCTTAAACTTTGATACAATGCATTGTTAGGTGACACGAGTGTATGTGCAAAATTTCAGCTCGACAGACAGAAAGAGCGAGCGAGAGAGAGAGAGAGAGAGAGTGAGAGAGAGAGATATCACGACAGAGGGCCAAGACCGCGAAGTTAATATAAGGGATTTAACAAAATATAATGTTATAATGGTGCAAATAATCTATTTTTATAAGTCAGAGAAATGTCTGATTGTTAATTTTGAAAGTAAAGTTTGAAAAGATGTGATTTTAATGCATTCCTGAAAGCCTCAGTAGCAGGAATACTAAGAATGTCTTATGTTGGACAAGTCCATTGTTTGGGGGCACATAAAGAAAAGGAGATTTAGCCAAATATTTTAGTGCGTGTCTTAGGAACAGAGAGAGTACGTGTATCTGCAGAAGAGCGTAGCTGACGAGTGGGTGAGTAGACAGAGAGAAGTTCAGTAACATTGTCAGAAAAGAAGTTGTGGTAGAGAACGGACATTGTCCCTTACTCCTCTAATGAGATTCGTAGCAACAGGATAAACATGAACATTTGTTAATGCACATTGAGTTGAGTTTATCATAACTTCCCCGTATTCCTCATTATGAATGTGTCAATTACTGGGTTGGCCGTCTGCAAACCTCCGACCCGGACAATGTTGTGTACCTTGCTCGGCCCCCCTAGGACAATGTTGTGTACCTTGCCCGGCCCCCCTAGGAGAATGTTGTGTACCTTGCCCGGCCCCCCTAGGACAATGTTGTGTACCTTGCCCGGCCCCCCTAGGACAATGTTGTGTACCTTGCCCGCCCCCCCCCTAGGACAATGTTGTGTACCTTGCTGTTAACGGCCCCAACCAGCCCCGGAAATTAGCATGTCATTAAAGTCCCTTGCCCCCCCCCCTAGGACAATGTTGTGTACCTTGCTGTTAACGGCCCCAACCAGCCCCGGAACTTAGCATGTCATTAAAGTCCCTTGCCCGCCCCCCCCCAGGACAATGTTGTGTACCTTGCTGTTACCAGCCCCATCCAGCCCTGGAAGTTAGCATGTCATTCTTGTCCCTTCCCCCGCCCCCCGACCAGGTAGCTCAACAGGCCATGAAAGATTAAAAGATTAAAGTCACGTGCGATCACTGATGCGTATCAGAGAGACGAGGTCATCCATTATTTAGTTCCGACCTGGCACGTGTGAAAACCGAACGACGTGAGGCGCAAAGGTCACCTTTATCGCAGCCACCGTGGTGGGAAGCGTATCATTGAAGGTAAGAAGAAAATGGGTTCTATTTCAGTTTGGTTCGTACTTTGCTACGGGGGTTAATGAACGGTTGGGTGCACTTCTGGGGGAGCTGAACAAACGAAGTTAAGTCACGTGAAAAATAGCAACATCTTTTCATATTCTCCTTTTTATCCAGGTTGAGTGATGATATTGATATTGATGCCTGCCACTACCACATAAGTAAACTTTGGTTCTGCCCCGGGCGGCACATACCCACGCTACGCCGCTACCTCTACATAAAAATAATAGTGCAACCAATTAGCCTCAATCTTAACCCAGTTTCTTATTTACATCGTTTCCTTTTCACTTATAAGCTCAAACAATGAGGTCATGTCATAATATATTTTACGACCAGAAACACAACCCGCTCATTTATCTTGACACCAAAATGTTTATAACTTTACGACTAAATTTTGAATTTAAAAAAAAATAATCAAGAGTTACCTTCCATACCGAGCACTGACGGGCGCCCTTAGGCATAATATGTATAAGATTTTCTTTAATTTAATTGAACTTTGACATTACCGGAAAAAATACCGAGATACCACGAGGAGGAAAACTCTACCCTAGATCCCTCGGGTAAAAAGACGCCCGGGTAAAATACAATAACTCAAGTCCTCCAATAACATCATTTATTAAAATGGTTGTTGCCGGTCTCCCAACGTGACCATTGGGAGCATCAGCCAACACTAAAGCGTCTGTTATCAATTTTTTTAAAGTTTTACTAAAAAAAGAAAATTATCTTTTTATCCTTATCAATAAAATGAATTTAAGCCCCACACATTCCCCTGCTCGTTAGTGGTGGCTAAAAACTTGTGAATGCTACATCACTTGCCCCATAGTCCGTCATGGACTGGAAAGGGGGTCAAGCCCCCCCCCCTTTTTACACCCATGAAGGGATATATCGATATATCCTAATGATCAATCAGCTAAAAAGAGTAATACTAATACCCTCTATCAATATACATAATTCCCGTTGTCTGTATGTATGGATGTAATTATAGGTAGGTGGCGCTGCGATCGATTTTGTTGTAATGCTGTTAGGTGGCGCTGCGATCGATTTTGTTTTATAGTGCTGCACCAAAAATAACACTTTTCGAACGTTCCGCATAAAATTGTTCAATATGATAATAAATGAATCAAATAATAAAAAAACGTAAAAAAACTAAGTTTTTCACTATAAATCCTTTATGTACGAGACGTAACTAAAAGAATGTTCATTATAATACGCAGCGCAAGACCATCCAAAAATACAAAATTGCAGTTGTGTCGTAAAACATGTTTAACATAAAGCACACCGATCAGGAATATGTTTATAAAAAGTGTTGTCAATAAAATACGCACCTTATCGCACGACAGAAAGGTTGTTCAATATAATGCGCACCGCGACACTCTATCTCAAAAAATAACATGTTACATAGGAATAAATAAAATAATCTAAAAATTAAATAATTTAATTACAGTACATGCGATCGATCTGAAATTTTGATACATAGTTTTTATCATCGCCACAAAATTGCCTGCTAAATTTCAGCTCGCTAGCTTACGAGGAAGTGGGTTAAAAATCGATCAAAAGTTTTGGCGACCGACAAGCAATCAAGGGTTCAACCAGATACCACGAGTTAATAGAAATGATTTAAAAATAAATAAAATAAATGAAAGTTCTGTATTTACATTATTTTTTAATCTGATGTGTATTTATTTTGAAAACTTCCGTCATTTTTGACGGTGATACACTAGTATATCCTAATGATCAATCAATTAAAAAGGGTAATACTAATACCCTCTATATATCCTGAGCTACAACCAAACAAATTACACGTATTGAACATTGGTTAGCGGCTTTTCTCTTAAAAACTCTTTGAAGAATTTATGATGTTAATCCCTCAATGTTGTGGGAGATCATAATATTAACTTTAGGGTTGGGGGAGAACATGTATTCAAATGGTCAACATCGTGTGGGGGTGGGGGGGTGTGCTGTGAGATAAAATAATCAATGGCCCGGCGCTAATAAAACAAATGAACCAACGGCAATCAGCTGGGTCCGTTCACATAGTGATTGATGGATTGTCAGTAAAGGTATACCCCACGTTGGGCAATCCAACGGTGCGTTACTCCAAGGATCTGTTTGTTGAGGTCATCAGAGTGGTGACAAGATAAGCGGCTCCCAGTTGTCTCTCTTCTGATGGCAAACAGCGGAGGACAGAGAAACTTGCGAGCGGTGTCGGCGGAGGAGGGGGAGCAGGGCTCGGGGTGAAGGGGGAGCTGAGGACAGGGTCAAGGGAGAGCAGGGGTCAACGGGGGCAGAGAAACTTGCGAGCTGTGTCGGCGGAGGGGGGAGCAGGGCTCGGGGTCAAAGGGGAGCAGGGTTCAACGGGGGCAGGGTTCGTGGGGCAGGTTTAAGGGTGATTTGAAACAAATTAAGGCAACGGTACCTAAGTGACACTTGTTCCCTTGTAAAAAGCACATCAGGCTTGGCCGTCAAAAAGGAAATATTGATTAGGTGTAACTAGACGCTTGGCACAAAGGGAGGGTACCTAGACGCTCGGCACAAAGGGAGGGTAACTAGACGCTAGGCACAAAGGGAGGGTAACTAGACGCTAGGCACAAAGGGAGTGTACCAAGACGCTTGGCACAAAGGGAGGGTAACTAGACGCTAGGCACAAAGGGAGGGTAACTAGACGCTAGGCACAAAGGGAGGGTAACTAGACGCTAGGCACAAAGGGACTGTACCAAGACGCTTGGCACAAAGGGAGTGTACCAAGACGCTTGGCACAAAGGGAGGGTAACTAGACGCTAGGCACAAAGGGAGGGTAACTAGACGCTAGGCACAAAGGGAGGGTAACTAGACGCTAGGCACAAAGGGACTGTACCAAGACGCTTGGCACAAAGGGAGGGTAACTAGACGCTAGGCACAAAGGGAGGGTAACTAGACGCTAGGCACAAAGGGAGGGTAAATTGACGCTAGGCACAAAGGGAGGGTAACTAGACGCTAGGCACAAAGGGAGGGTAACTAGACGCTAGGCACAAAGGGAGGGTAACTAGACGCTAGGCACAAAGGGACTGTACCAAGACGCTTGGCACAAAGGGAGGGTAACTAGACGCTAGGCACAAAGGGAGGGTAACAAGACGCTTGGCACAAAGGGAGGGTAACTAGACGCTAGGCACAAAGGGAGGGTAACTAGACGCTAGGCACAAAGGGAGGGTAACTAGACGCTAGGCACAAAGGGAGGGTAACTAGACGCTAGGCACAAAGGGAGGGTAACTAGACGCTAGGCACAAAGGGAGTGTACCAAGACGCTTGGCACAAAGGGAGGGTAACTAGACGCTAGGCACAAAGGGAGGGTAACTAGACGCTAGGCACAAAGGGAGGGTAAATTGACGCTAGGCACAAAGGGAGGGTAACTAGACGCTAGGCACAAAGGGAGGGTAACTAGACGCTAGGCACAAAGGGAGGGTAACTAGACGCTAGGCACAAAGGGACTGTACCAAGACGCTTGGCACAAAGGGAGGGTAACTAGACGCTAGACACAAAGGGAAACTGTTCACACAGCGTATTAAGTCGTAGATTTTTGCATTTAAATATAACGTCACGGTGAAAATCCATAATAAAAGTTGCCCAAAACAGAATGTCGAAAGAAAAAAAAATGATTGACCTCCAATTATAAAGCCCGGGGCCGAGTGTAACCCGCGGGCTGAAAGTTAAACATGACTACTAACCAAGACATAAAACATTAAATCTGTTGTGAATTTTTAATTGTTATCCAAAGTAAAAACCAATTCAGTCTTATCAAATAATATCCAGGAATTTTCTCAGAAAAAAAAACAACAAAATGACACTTAATGGGAAGTCATATCAATTCGTTACGGTGGAATAGATCGACCGATATACGTCATCATCAATAAAACCACGGGAATATCAAACTATATTTGCTTGAAACCCAATAGAAATCTTACAAGAGCTTTACAATTCGGATCAGACGAGAAGCTATTGTTTGCAAATGTCACAAAGGTCTAGTGATGACGATTGGGAGACATCCGACCAGTACTTGGGGGAAGTAAAGGGTTTAATAGAGGAGAGCCAAGTCAAGCACTTTTTTCCGGGTTCAACGGTCGCTATTTGAGTTTGTGCGGTTGACGTCATTTGGTTTATTACTTTAAAAATAATATTGAAGAATAGTTATTTATTCTGGTTATGTTTGTGTATTCTAATCCAAACACTAAATAATATTTAATCAATTTAGGTTCAAAACATTTTTTCATAAAGAATGACAGCTAAAATCCCCAGTGATTTTTTTTACCGTGGCCAACGACGGGAATGAAATCAGGATCTAGGTGACGGATTGTTGATGGAGTAATTCATATAGATATTTACGCTCAATTATCGCTGATTGTGGCCTAACGCTAAATCATAATCCTTTTGGTTGCCAGATTAACATTAACCAAACAACGCACGAACCTATGACGTCAGCATTTGTGTTGTAAACAGTGCTGACTGACTCAAAGAGTTATTTTTTTGGTGCAGTAATTTGGTGCGCTGCTTTCTAAAATTACTTTAAAAATCGTGTGGTGATTAGAAATGTAAAAAAATATTATATACATACTTTGTGTACATTTCAGGAATATTTCGTATTTATCATACAAGAATAAGTTACTTGGACTTTTGACCCAAAAAAAAACAAAACAACAACCCCTACTATAAAATACTTTGTGTACATTTAAGAAAGTTTAATATTACGTATTTAGCATACAAGGACAAGTTAGTTGGGCTTTTGAAAAAGGTGGGCGCCGCAGCACAAGCTAGTAAAAAAATAAAAACTCAACTAGAATATGAATGTTGTATGGCAGGCTCGGTGCCTAGAGGTGTATCTACAGTTAAACTATAGGTGTCATCTTAAACTATAGGTGTCATCTTAAACTATAGGTGTCATCTTAAACTATAGGTGTCATCTTAAACTATAGGTGTCATCTTAAACTAAAGGTGTCATCTTAAACTATAGGTGTCATCTACCTGGACTATAGATTAGATACGCCCTAGCTTAGGCTATCGTGTGCAAGAAGAAGCTACACTACAAGGGATTGTATTTCATTAACAGTTAGACAACAACGGGGACAACATCAAACAGGGGATCATAGATATTCACCATGGGGTAAACTTTGGGTAAAAGACATTCGGGATAAAAGCCATTGTGGTGAGCGAAGCAGTATGATTAGATATTCACATCGGATCATAAGGACTTGTGACAGAAATAAACCAGCTCCAAAAGGCAGAGTTATATAAAGGCCAATGTTATATAAAGGCCAATGTTATATAAAGGCCAATATTATATAAAGGCCAATGTTATATAAAGGCCAATGTTATATAAAGGCCAATGTATCGATACAAACAAAACTATCGCATCTCACTGATAACATCTGACAATTGAACTTGAAAGAAGGTTATGGAAGGCTGACATCACAACGGCGACAACACCAGGCCGCCAGTGTTACCATCAACAGTTTTGCAATCGTCTGCAGATCTACAATCCTTACTTCGTTTGGTTCTGAATTTCCGAGAATGAATCAATCATCGCCTCCATCAATAGTTCCTTAGGCCCAGACCCAAACACGGTACCCATTCGATCGTGATTCATGATTAAATCAACGTAATTGCCGCACTAATCGATTCAGTAGGCACGGGCGCTATCGATACTGTGGCACTCTGTGACGACACCGTGCACGGGGTCAGGTCAGGACGATCTCATCTGGGCCATTGAGGGAACTGACCATTGAGTGGGCTAGCAACGTTGACGTTAGGGGTGGGATCGTTAAGTTAATGACCCAATCGTCGTGGCACTCGGTAAATACAGTTAGGTGCTTCCACAGTGGCGACTCGCTTCGAAAAGATGCTTCTGACACAAGCCAACATGCTGTTGAGCTGCACGAGGGATCGCACTCACATCTCTGAGACAATGCCTACACTACTGAGTGAGTGAGTACTGAGTGAGTGAGTACTGAGTCAAATTTGAGAATCTCTCGTAGATATTCTAATTCTGGATTTAAACTGTACGGAAATAAAGCGATATTTCCAAAATATAGACATATCGTTTGTAGTTGTTGGTGCTGATATTTAATTGATCTTTGTATATAAATACATGCACCACAGGCCAGGGTGCATCTGTTTAAATAAAATTTTTATTAGGGCTGCAGAAATTACCGATTAATTTCTCGATTAATCGTAAACAATTTTATCGATTAAATATCGATTAAAATAATTTTAATCGATAAAAATTCGATTAAAATTTAAGAAAATATTAATAATGTTTTTTTTCAATTTATTAAAAAAATAAGTAATTATTAATATTTAATACTAATTTATATATTTTTTAACGTGCAAACTTCTCCCGCGTATTATTATTATTTATTAATTTATGTAGACGAGCAGATGTAAACAAAAATGGCCACTAATGACAGCTTCAGCGTAGTTAAATTTAAGAATATAAACGGAAAGTTGAACAAACATTTTGTTTTTAAGCTAACTGCGGATGGCAAAGTAGAAGATGGTGAACAAGTTTACTGTGTTCACTGCCGTAAACAATTCACTTTTAGTGGATCAAATGCATCGCTGAGGTACCACCTTCATCACAAACCTACTAGACAAGGAAAACCACTTTAAAAAAAAATGTCAATTACTTGTTTTTGTTAGTTCGCTTGAGATGTTCAGGTTAATGACGTCACAAATTTTAATTTTTGGCTTAAATCAAAATTAACGAATAATTAATGAAATTAATCGTTACTTTTTCAAAAGTCAACGATTAAATTTAAATAAATCGTTTCCAGCCATAATTTTTATACTTTACCCACCAAAGAACATGTTTTGGAAAAAATTATCGTGTTTTTATCAAAATGTCTTCAGTTCTAAGAATAGCGGTACTTATATGCTTTCACTAGTTCTATATGTGTGATATATCAGTGGACAAAGAAATTGTCTTATAGTACACATGTCTACTACAAATCCAGTGTAAAGAACTATACAGTCAAGAAATCAGGGTTTTGTTGGATTTAAAGTTTAAAGCTAGTGTAGAGCAGTGCTTCTCAAACTTTTGAGTATGGCGGACCGGCAGGAATTTTTTCCATTGCACCAGGGACCGGTGCACAATTTTCCCTGCACTGACAATTTTTTCTGTCCTTTTTTTTTGAGAACATCTGCGGACCGGAACCTCAACAAGCCCACGACCAAGAGTACACTTAGGGATACAAAGATGTATCTAGATCGAGAGTACGAAGTAAACAAAAAAAATATAATAATGGGATCCTGATTCCAAAAATGCCCGGATTTTAAATTTTATATTTAAAAAAAAATAAATGTATGAAATAATAAAACTGCTCCATCCATAAAGAGAACTGAACAACTACTGAATTTCATTATTGGAGGATAAAAAAATTGGTTACTGACATAAAAAAAAATCATATGTCTTATCCATCTGTTGAACTGGCGAAGTGGAAATTAAGTAACGGAACGTTGCGGAAAACTTCATCAACGGGTTTACGTGGTTCGACAAACACTTCGTCTATGTCAAACTTCAAGACCTGCAGCTATGACGATCCACCCTTCCCCGCCCCTTACCCCACACGTCGTAGCCGGGATTAGAAATGGTACCAATGTCGCCCAACTAATCATATTCATCGGCACGCTTGTCCTCACAAATCAAAACCAGCACGTGACATTCCAGGACGGCTCCATTTTCTTGAGTTTCAGATAAGTACAACTCGGGCAATATCGCCCGCGGCTCATAGCTCGGGAAATGATAAATACACTTGGGAAAAATCTTCCGCAAAGAAGTAGAACTCTCGTGGCATAGTTGACTGAATGATACAGCGGTGCTGAAAACAACAGGGGTTGGGGGGTTGAATAGTAACACATTCTGAGAGGGGGGGCGTGAATAGTAACACATTCTGAGAGGGGGGCGTGAATAGTAACACATTCTGAGAGGGGGGCGTGAATAGTAAGACATTCTGAGAAAAAACCTTTGTTTCCGACCCATCCCATATGCTTAGATGAATTCTGAATCTCTACGGTGAGGCTGACTTCTTCAAGTCGATGTTTGTTCAAATCATCTTCATCTGGTGTCAACTAAGTTCAGTGATTCATCGTGTCACTGTTGCACGGCTACCCAGCCAATGTTCAAGGTAACCCATTTAATAAAACAACCGCTTAAAAACTAAGTTTTTGACTATAAATCCCTTATATATGAGACATAACTAAAAGTATTGATTATGTTCAAACGCGACAAATATTTACAAACTGAATCTTTCTTAATTCCCTTTTGCTTTTAGCCAGGGGGGTGGGAGAGGGGAAAGTTCTTGTCACCGATCACTGGGCCGAGCTCAGCGTGACACGCAAAATGTAAACAAAAGCACGCCGGTACACCTGGTTAAAACACTAGATGTGTTCACCTGTGGCTGGGGTGAAGTCAAGTGACCCGTAAAATGTATACGATAGCGACCGCTACATATAGTTTATATAGATAAACTAAAAATGCATTATTTTAATAACTGTACGTTCGATCGATCTGAAATTTTGATACGAAGCATTGTTAGGTGACACGGGCACGTGTGCCAAATTTTAGCTCGATGCCTTCAAGGGAAGTGGGTCATTTTTTACTTTTGTTTTTCCGCGGTGCCCGCCCAAGACAGACAGAGAGACAGAGAGAGACGGCGGTGAAGTTAATATAAGGGATTTAAAAATTGAATTTACTTAGTACTTGTCCTCATGGAAATTTTAAAGCGCGTAGTCCAAAGGTTCCGCAAACTTCAACCCAGCGGAAAATAGACTGATGTCCCTTGACTACGGTAAGTGGTAGCATTTTGGTCTGGTGGTTTCACATTTACCCTAGATATTCAAATGGTGTTACTTCATGCAATAAATCGGTTGCGGATTGGGGGGGGGGATTTTACGTCAATTATAAGATAATACATAAGCGTGTTCTGTTCTGAAATACATGTAGGGGACTTTCGATGTTCTGTAAAGTAATTGAAAAGGATAAGATTTTTCACACATAAGCATAGGAACAAATATTGGCGGGTTGGATGTAATACGATTTTTAACTTTTTTTTTAAATCTTTTTTTTTAAAAAATTAATTCTTTTTTTTTATTAATTCTTTTTGTTTATTTTATTTATTTTATTATTTTTTTGAGAATGCAAACAAAGGTTTCGGGCTTTTGTGAACTTTTTAATCAAGTAATCTGTTTGATAACAACAAAAATTTATTGGAAATCTGTTTGTTACAACAGAAATGTATTTGAAATCTTTAACGGGGGACGTTATTTCAAGAATCACATTTTAAACGGCAAAGGGAGGGTGGCTTTAAGAGTTGCTTAGGTGTCAGCGTGGCTGGCTGTAAGAGTTGCCTAGGTGTCAGCGTCGCTGGCTGTATGAGTTGCCTAGGTGTCAGCGTGGCTGGCTGCAAGAGTTGCCAAGGTGTCAGCGTGTCTGGCTGCAAGAGTTGCCTAGGTGTCAGCGTGGCTGGCTGTATGAGTTGCCTAGGTGTCAGCGTGGCTGGCTGCAAGAGTTGCCAAGGTGTCAGCGTGTCTGGCTGCAAGAGTTGCCTAGGTGTCAGCGTGTCTGGCTGCAAGAATTGCCTAGGTGTCAGCGTGGTTGGCTGCAAGAGTTGCCTAGGTGTCAGCGTGTCTGGCTGCAAGAGTTGCCTAGGTGTCAGCGTGGCTGGCTGTAAGAGTTGCCTAGGTGTCAGCGTGGCTGGCTGCAAGAGTTGCCTAGGTGTCAGCGTGTCTGGCTGCAAGAGTTCCCTAGGTGTCAGCGTGTCTGGCTGCAAGAGTTGCCTAGGTGTCAGCGTGTCTGGCTGCAAGAGTTGCCTAGGTGTCAGCGTGGCTGGCCGCAAGAGTTGCCTAGGTGTCAGCGTGTCTGGCTGCAAGAGTTGCCTAGGTGTCAGCGTGTCTGGCTGCAAGAGTTGCCTAGGTGTCAGCGTGGCTGGCTGCAAGAGTTGCCTAGGTGTCAGCGTGGCTGGCTGCAAGAGTTGCCTAGGTGTCAGCGTGGCTGGCTGCAAGAGTTGCCTAGGTGTCAGCGTGTCTGGCTGCAAGAGTTGCCTAGGTGTCAGCGTGTCTGGCTGCAAGAGTTGCCTAGGTGTCAGCGTGGCTGGCTGCAAGAGTTGCCTAGGTGTCAGCGTGGCTGGCTGCAAGAGTTGCCTAGGTGTCAGCGTGTCTGGCTGAAAGAGTTCCCTAGGTGTCAGCGTGTCTGGCTGCAAGAGTTGCCTAGGTGTCAGCGTGTCTGGCTGCAAGAGTTGCCTAGGTGTCAGCGTGGCTGGCTGCAAGAGTTGCCTAGGTGTCAGCGTGTCTGGCTGCAAGAGTTGCCTAGGTGTCAGCGTGTCTGGCTGTAAGAGTTGCCTAGGTGTCAGCGTGTCTGGCTGCAAGAGTTGCCTGGGTGTCAGCGTGTCTGGCTGCAAGAGTTGCCTAGGTGTCAGCGTGTCTGGCTGCAAGAGTTCCCTAGGTGTCAGCGTGGCTGGCTGCAAGAGTTGCCTAGGTGTCAGCGTGTCTGGCTGTCAGAGTTGCCTAGGTGTCAGCGTGCTGTTAAACACAATATGAAATAGCAACTGGTTGACATGGTAACGCCGGAGCGTGTCGATGAGCACGTTGCCGTGCGGTGTAGAGGTTTTAGTTTTGGTCTGGTCACCATGGTGATGCTAATGGGGGTTGGTGGGGGGGGGGTGTCGAGGTTGTCATTTTAAGCTGGTCACCGGTTTTTAAAAAATCTCGACAGCTAAATTATTTTTCTCCACCAATATTAAAAGCGCGACTACCGGTAATTAAATTATTTTGCACCAAAAAAAAATTGTTTAATTAAGATCTATCATGTTATTTTTTGCTTTAAAGATGCTCCTTCTATCATATAAGATATTTGCATCAAACGAGTTCCTTTTAATGAAAATGCATTCTTTCAAAATAAAACTGTTGAACGAGATGGTAACACTTATTTTAAAAATTAAAAATTAATTAGATCAGGGTTGTCCGAATTCTGGCCCGAGGACATAATACGGCCCCGTGTTTAAATTTTAACTGGCCTAAGAAAAGACAGTTTTTACATAATAATATTTACACATTTTGCGCTGCAATTATATATCAGCACATTTTATTTATTGTATGGTTCACATTATAACTATGGCTGCGGAAATTAACGATTAAATTCTCGATTAATCGTTAAAAATTGTTGTCGATTAAAATTATCTTAATCGATAAAAATTCGATTAAAATTAAAGAAAATATTTATAATATATATATTTTTTTATTAATAATAATTAATTAGTAATAATTAATAATACTTTATATATATTTTTTACGTGCAAAGTTCTCCGCGAAATATTATAATTTATGTTATTACTTTATATGGACCGGCAGAAGTCAACTAAAAATGGCTGACAGCATCAGCGCAGTTAAATTTAAACATATAACTAGAAAGTTTAGCAAAAATTTTGTTTTTAAGCTAACTGCGGATGGCAAAGTCGAAGATGGTGAAAAAGTTTACTGTGTTCACTGCCATAAACAATTATCTTTTAAAGGATCAAATACATCGCTGATGTACCACCTTCAGCACAAACATCCGATCAAGTATCAACACATTACACATTGTCATAAAATTTAGTTCAAAATATTCCTAATATTCAATGTCCGTGAGAAATGTTCAGTTTAATGACGTCATAAATATCTATTTTTGGCTTTAATGGAAATTATTGATTAATTAATCGATAATTTTTCAAAAGTTAACGATTAAATTTAAATTAATCGATAACAGCCCTAATTATAACATAAACATCTTTATTGTATAACTTTGCCATTATTTATCCAACTTAAGTCATTTCTAATGATGGGCCATAGGATAAGAAATTGATAAAGTTTCGAAAATTGACGATAATATTGTTTCTTTTTACCCAATAAAATATCGCTTAATTAAAAAAAACAAAAAACTATCATTTAATTATAAAACCTGTAACAGTTTCAAAGTACGTCATTTTTCTTATTAACTTATTTCTTAATCCTCCCACACCTGTTTACTTTATAAAACATGACCCTCTTTGCGAAAAAATGTTGCACACTCTGCAATTATTAGAATCATCTGTTTAAGCCATAGCATCATTATCTTCCATCATTAGGATTTCAACGATGAAATGCTGTAAGTGGTTTAAAACACCCTCAGCTCTGCTAATGGTGTAATTAACAACACAATAGAAAACTCCAGTTTAAGAATTGCCCATCAGGGGTCGATGTTTGCCCTGAGGGAGGCCAAGTACTCACATTGGAATAATTAGCTTGGAGCCCGTCAGCAGGCTTCAATGTAAGGAATTAGTATGCGGAAATAAAGGGCCAACTACTCGGTGTGAAAATGACATTGGTGTTCATTATTTGTCTACCCCTCGTACAATGTGAGAGCTGTGTAGGTATGAAAGTATGAGGCAAGATGCCGTTGAAATATAACTTATGAACTGGAGGAAGAACACAAGGTTATGATTGAATTATTTTATAATCATCTATTGTCTTTAAGCATCTTTACTAATTTTTTTAATGTCAATTTTCATTTTCAATGTGCCGTCTTCAAGTCAACAACGTTCAGTGTAGGTTGTACGAATGGCCTTCTCACAAAAAGCCATTTCCGCTGTCGTGCTTCAACTGAACATTTTTTGTTGCCAGAGAATGTCCCAACCTTTTCTCGACGCTTACTAACCCTTGTGCGGCGCACACAACTCACGAAGTGGCAATACAGGGACGGAGTCCAGAACGAGATAAAGAGATCTAACAAGTCTTCGATCTGCTGGAGATGGCAGTATCTGACTTGCTTATCAGTTCATGTTTGCTAATGGAGCGCTCGGAGCTCTCTCGACGGAGATACGTTATCTTCGAGCTGTTGCCTTCGTGCCATCATAGAAATGGGTTCTCGCAATGTTGATGGGGAAAAAATGTTGCAGCGTTGATGGTCTTAAGAAGCTTTGTCAGTGTGGCCCGTTAATAATCTGTGGAAATATTGAGCAACGTATACCGTGTAGGAAGCCCTTCTGGCAGTTTCAAGAAGCAATGCAAAGAATCAATGAACGCAACCCCATCAGAGAAACTGTGTATCCGCACCCCCCCCCTTTTTTTTTCATCCCATCAATGTATTTCAAGTTCAAGTGTGAAGTTAAAATGTAATACTCAACTGCAAGCGAGAATAGCACCGTATACTAAAGCTTCGCCAAAAACTGCTCTAGCTAAATGTACGGAACAATTAACTAAATGTACTGAACAATATTGTTGTTACGCTACATTAGTTCATTAACACGTTCCTATTTACGCGCAAAGAAAAGATTACGTTGTCATAAAGTGTTGAATATATTGAATAACCTTTTAAACATAAACCATTTTTGATAAATATATTTATATGTATATATTTATACAAGTAAAGAATCACATTCGCATTTAGCAGCCACACTCTAAGGTCAGAGGTCACAACGATAACTGATCTCCCGACTGCAGTACTGACTTTCATATCATGCATTTAAAGTGATTGTAGTAGACGCAATCACGTGCAGTTCAACAGTCGGGAACATGTTGGTTAACATCATTGCAGATACCACTGATAGATATCCCGTGGGGAACAGTTCAACAGAGTCGGGAACATGTTGTTTAACATCATTGCAGATATCACTGATAGATATCCCGTGGGGAACAGTTCAAGAAGGCAATATACAAATTTAAACAAAAATGCCCTCTATAACATCTATATAAAAAAGTATAGCGTAAATAACAATACTATTAACGCAGAAAGACTGGTGCGGTTAAAGAGCTTGAAAATTAAAGAATCTACAGCTCGAAGGTAAAGGAGAAATGAGGTTCCCCTGAAATGAACAAGCAGGCAGATGTGTGAGATTAAAGATGGTAGGGCGAGAGGCTGGCTGATTGAAGAGCTTCCAGTAGCTATGATTAGAAGGGGGAGGGGTGTGGGGAGTGAGTGTGGAAATGGACAAGCACCAATCGAAAGAGAGAGAAGGACAAATATAGACAGGACTGGAAGTCCATTTCTTCCCGGCCCCAGACGCCTATTCGTTTAGTTATAATGGAGATTGAGCGAGGACCGGGGACAAAGTCGACTTAACGAAATGTCTACAACGGAATTCTAAAGGAAAACTTCCTTTTGTCGTGTTGTCTGGGGGATGAAAAAATAGAACCGCCACGTGACAATCACGTGGACCGTGCTGAGGAAGTGTGTTAGAGGTGCCACATAGGAGAGTCAGACATGAGAACTGTCAAGTATTTGTTAGATGTGCCACATAGGAGAGTCAGACATGAGAACTGTCAAGTACTTGTTAGAGGTGCCACATAGGAGAGTCAGACATGAGAACTGTCAAGTATTTGTTAGATGTGCCACATAGGAGAGTCAGACATGAGAACTGTCAAGTATTTGTTAGATGTGCCACATAGGAGAGTCAGACATGAGAACTGTCAAGTATTTGTTAGAGGTGCCACATAGGAGAGTCAGACATGAGAACTGTCAAGTATTTGTTAGAGGTGCCACATAGGAGAGTCAGACATGAGAACTGTCAAGTATTTGTTAGAGGTTCCACATAGGAGAGTCAGACATGAGAACTGTCAAGTATTTGTTAGAAGTGCCACATAGGAGAGTCAGACATGAGAACTGTCAAGTATTTGTTAGATGTGCCACATAGGAGAGTCAGACATGAGAACTGTCAAGTATTTGTTAGATGTGCCACATAGGAGAGTCAGACATGAGAGCTGTCAAGTATTTGTTAGATGTGCCACATAGGAGAGTCAGACATGAGAGCTGTCAAGTATTTGTTAGATGTGCCACATAGGAGAGTCAGACATGAGAACTGTCAAGTATTTGTTAGATGTGCCACATAGGAGAGTCAGACATGAGAACTGTCAAGTATTTGTTAGAGGTGCCACATAGGAGAGTCAGACATGAGAACTGTCAAGTATTTGTTAGATGTGCCACATAGGAGAGTCAGACATGAGAGGTGTCAAGTATTTGTTAGAGGTGCCACATAGGAGAGTCAGACATGAGAACTGTCAAGTATTTGTTAGATGTGCCACATAGGAGAGTCAGACATGAGAACTGTCAAGTATTTGTTAGAAGTGCCACATAGGAGAGTCATACATGAGAACTGTCAAGTATTTGTTAGATGTGCCACATAGGAGAGTCAGACATGAGAACTGTCAAGTATTTGTTAGAAGTGCCACGTAGGAGAGTCATACATGAGAACTGTCAAGTATTTGTTAGAGATCTTGTCTATAAAATTATTCGTGTCTATATAAAATGATCAGGTATTAAATCATATTGTCCAAAATATAAAATAGTCTAGGATTAAGACATTGTGTCCGTGAAATGATTACAGATTAATACATCTTTTCTATAACATGTTTACAGATTTAAACACCTTGTCTATCAAATGATTAGAGATTAAAACATGGTGTCCATTAAATGATCAGGGATTAAGAAATCTTTATGTAATTTACAATGGTCAGATGTTTAGCAGTTGTGCACTATGGTTGTCAAGGAATGAGATAATATTGACTAAAATAATCATTAATATAATCCGAGATAATGACGTTTGTCTATATGAGTATCAGACACAAAGATATTTGCCCATGTGACAATCGGATATTAACAATAAAGACATCGGTCTATAAGATGATGGCTCATTTCCTATTTCGTCTATGTGTAATCCAAGTGAAAAACTTTATTTTTAATAATTATAGGTTGAGAGATAAGGCCAATAGCCCTAGGTGTTTTCTTTTAAACGTTCAAAATGTTTATGATGGGTTCATGAACACTGTACACAGATCATGTGATGAATGTGTACGGAGGAAAAACTGTATGTGTACACGAGGAATGTATGTTTACATATAGACGGTTTAATTTTTAGAAAGATAAAATGTAAGTATGCACAAACAAAATGTAAACCAGCACATGGGTTGAGCATGGGTACGGCAAGATATATGTTTATAGGGTGGATGGTAACGCGGATGGCTGGAATGCATGCGGACGGTGAGGAAAAGTTTGATTTCAGAGAAGGCCTCCATGTTTACAGAGAAGGCCTATATATATATATTGAGATAATTAAATAACAAAAAAAGAATGTTTATTGTATTACTGATAGTTTAAGTAAAGTATCACATGAAATAATTATGAAAATCTTGATAAAAATAAAATGATGATGATTGAAACTGAAACGGGGGACAAGAGAACACAGAGCTGAAAATGATTGAAACATAACAATCAAAAGTAAAAATATGGTTGGCGGCACATATAATAAAAAGAAGGTGGGGAAAGGGTGATAGCACGGAGCAAGAGAATGTGCAAGTAAAGCAGGAAGAATAGAAAAAGAGAGGGACAAATATTAAATAGAAGGAAATCCTAGAGGTGGCGGCTGGGGATTTAGTTGTGGCTGATACTGGAGAGAAGGAAGGAAGGAAGGAAGGAAGGAAGGAAGGAAGGAAGAAAGGAAGGAAGGAAGGAAGGAAGGAAAGAAGGAAGGAAGGAAGGAAGGAAGGAAGGAAGGAAGGAAGGAAGGAAGGAAGGAAGGAAGGAAGGAAGGAAGGAAGGAAGGAGCCATGCCGAGGTCTCAGGAGAGATTCCTGTGTACACAGTTGTGGCTGATACTGGAGAGAAGGAAGGAAGGAAGGAGCCATGCCGAGGTCTTAGGAGAGATTCCTGTGTACACAGTTGTGGCTGATACTGGAGAGAAGGAAGGAGCCATGCCGAGGTCTTAGGAGAGATTCCTGTGTACACAGTTGTGGCTGATAATGGAGAGAAGGAAGGAAGGAAGCAGCCTTGCCGAGGTCTTAGGAGAGGTTCCTGTGTACACAGTTGTGGCTGATACTGGAGAGAAGGAAGGAAGGAAGGAAGCAGCCTTGCCGAGGTCTTAGGAGAGGTTCCTGTGTACACAGTTGTGGCTGATACTGGAGAGAAGGAAGGAAGCAGCCTTGCCGAGGTCTTAGGAGAGATTCCTGTGTACACAGTTGTGGCTGATACTGGAGAGAAGGGAGGAAGCAGCCTTGCCGAGGTCTTAGGAAAGAGTCCTGTGAACACAAAAACAAAACTCTCAAGACAGATATATCCAAGAGGAAGCCGCACGGTAATCAATATCGAACCACTGGAATGTGTTTTATTGTAGAAACATTCTTACTGCTCCGCTGGGCTGGGGAAAGCCTTCCAGAGATGACTTCATTACACGCGCTATTATGTGTTACCGGGGCATGGCGTTGAATAAGGCAGGAACTAACTGACGAAGGAATTTCAATAGTGTGTTCATTGTTTCTAAAACATTCGCGAGTTTATGTTCCCAAACCCGTCGCAGATCAGTACCAATGGAGATGATGTTAAAACGAATCACACACAAACTTGCGAATAAATAAATAATTCTTAGAGTTTACTCCCCAAATATGACCCGAATTATGGTTTTAGGGCACGTGAATTATGGTTTTAGGGCACGTGAATTATGGTTTTAGGGCACGTGAATTATGGTTTTAGGGCACGTGAATTATGGTTTTAGGGCACGTGAATTATGGTTATAGGGCACGTGAATTATGGTTTAAGGGCACGTAAATTATGGTTCTAGGGCACGTGAATTATGGTTCTAGGGCACGTGAATTATGGTTCTAGGGCACGTGAATTATGGTTTTAGGGCAAGAGAATTATGGTACTAGGGCACGTGAATTATGGTTTTAGTGCACGTGAATTATGGTTTAAGGGCACGTGAATTATGGTTCTAGGGCACGAGAATTATGGTTCTAGGGCACGTGAATTATGGTTCTAGGGCACGTGAATTATGTTCTAGGGCACGTGAATTATGGTTCTAGGGCACGTGACTTATGGTTTAAGGGCACGTGAATTATGGTTCTAGGGCACGTGAATTATGGTTCTAGGGAACGTGAATTATGGTTTAAGGGCACGTGAATTATGGTTTAAGGGCACGTGAATTATGGTTTAAGGGCACGTGAATTATGGTTCTAGGGCACGTGAATTATGGTTCTAGGGCACGTGAATTATGGTTTTAGGGCACGTGAATTATGGTTCTAGGGCACGTGAATTATGGTTCTAGGGCACGTGAATTATGGTTCTAGGGCACTTGAATTATGGTTCTAGGGCACGTGAATTATGGTTTTAGGGCACGTGAATTATGGTTCTAGGGCACGTGAATTATGGTTCTAGGGCACGTGAATTATGGTTCTAGGGCACGTGAATTATGGTTTTAGGGCACGTGAATTATGGTTTTAGGGCACGTGAATTATGGTTTTAGAGCACGTGAATTGTGGTTTTAGGGAACGTGAATTATGGCTCTAGGGCACGTGAATTATGGTTCAAGGGCACGTGAATTATGGTTTAAGGGCACGTGAATTATGGTTCTAGGGCACGTGAATTATGGTTCTAGGGCACGTGAATTATGGTTCTAGGGCACGTGAATTATGGTTCTAGGGCACGTGAATTATGGTTCTAGGGCACGTGAATTATGGTTCTAGGGCACGTGAATTATGGTTCCAGGGCACGTGAATTATGGTTCCAGGGCACGTGAATTATGGTTTTAGGGCACGTGAATTATGGTTATAGGGCACGTGAATTATGGTGTAAGGGCACGTGAATTATGGTGTAGGGCACGTGTCACATGTGATTAACATAATTTTGTGACGTAAGGTCACGTGAATGGGAAGAAAGGAGCATTCCTATTGGTTGAAAGTGCTGGGCGAAGAGTTGTTAGAGGACTTCCGGCAAGGAAGGAGAAAGGGTATGTGTGCGCCTCAAGATTTTCACGTGGTATTAGCTCAAATGATATTTATGTGTACATAGTTCATAGTATATATATATATTAAAGTTTTTTTGGATAAACAAGCTCTTCAGTGAATTATTGTGCACAAGATTATGTAATGTGAGAACGCCTACATAAAGAGAAACACATAGTTATAGTTACAGCACGTGAATTATGGTTCTAGGGCACCTGAATCATGGTTCTAGGGCACGTGAATTATGGTTTTAGGGCTCGTGAATTATGGTTTTAGGGCACGTGAATTATGGTTTTAGGGCACGTGAATTTCTGTTTAAAAGGCTGCAGCTA
Organism: Ampullaceana balthica; assembly: GCA_944989445.1. Taxonomy (NCBI): domain Eukaryota; kingdom Metazoa; phylum Mollusca; class Gastropoda; family Lymnaeidae; genus Ampullaceana; species Ampullaceana balthica. The sequence goes on from CALYLW010000106.1 coordinate 599,512, forward strand.
ATGGAGTAAGATGGCGGTGGAGGGGAAATGTTATACTGTTGACGTTAAGAAAACGCGTCGTTACAAAAAAGGCTGGAAGTCAACAAGAACAACAAATAAAAGAAAAAATACATGACTATGATAACAGAAGAACAGAGATATGAAGTCATTTAAATTAGAAATCAGACTTTTGAAAAAGTAAATCAGATACCTAGAATCTTTAATAAGTGAAAGAAACGAATTATTACTATATTACTAACAGAAATTTAAAAAAAAATTTTTTTTAAATCATCCGGAAATAAAGCATACTTCAGTAGTCAGAAAATACTCAAAGGTACAAAAATAAGGGCTGCAGAAATTAACGATTTATTAATCGATTAATCCTTAAAAATTTTATCCATTAAAATTAATTTGTTCGATTAAAATTCTATTAAAATTTAAGAAAATATTTTTTTCAATTTATTAATAATTTATACTTTTTGTAACTTACATACTTTTCCCTCGTTTTATTATTATTTTTTTAGACGTGCATACGTAAACAAAAAAAGTTTGTATACCTTATTTCTTGCATAGCAGAACGAATTTGCTGCGTTACGTCTCAAAATTTGGGAGCCATGGAAATACCGCGACTTAACCGATTTCAATTTTAATGAATATCGACTTAACGGATCTTTATATGCGTTATAAAAATATAATTAATCGAAATTAATCGATTACATTTGTTCCAGATTAATCGATTACATTTGTTCCCGATTAATTGAACAACATTTTTGAATCAGTACCAGCCTTTAAAAAATATAACAAGAGAATCACAAAAGAACTCTTTATAAAACTTTAATCAGACCAGTTATAACATATGCAAGTGAAACTTGGATCCAAACAAAAACTGTATAAAACCCGTTTATACATTGAAGAGGATAGCTCTCTGGAAAATATAAGGACCAATAATTGATGAATACGAACCAACCTTGGGGCGCGATGGTCTAAGTGGTAGCGCACTGGACAATCGATCCGAGGCAGATCCTGGGTCGCGGGTTCGAGCCCAGGTACTGGCAAGGAAACTGGGGCATTGTGCTGGCCACACATTCCCCTGCTCGTTAGTGGTGGCTAAAAACTTGTGAACGCTACATCACTTGCCCCATAGTCCGTCATGGACTGGAAAGGGGGTCTTAACCAACCATGAACTGTACAGTCTACATATGGATCCCACTATAGTTGCAGAAATAAAAATGGGCAGACTACGCTGGGCAGGACACCTAGAAAGATTGTCAAATGACAGAGTTAGAGGAGCAAAACCCCAGAGAAAACGGCTCAATGGCAGAACTGGGCTTAGATGGATGATGTAAAGAAAGGTCTGCAACAGCTCGGCTTATGTTCCCTCTAAGGTTCGTTGGGTCTGTGTGCAAAGTTGAAAAAGAAACTAGTTTGCAATGTTGCACAGCATTAATTTTGTGTGTATTAGTTTTACAAAATTTGCTGAGCGGTAATTCTAAACTGCTGCGTGGCGTCGATCAGATATATGCGCGGCCACGCAGCCGCACAGCTTAGGGAGGAATTCGTAATATTGCTCGGCATCAAATCTTTGCGAAGAAAGGCATTGGTCCATTGGTTAGGACTGAGTGTACGGGGCTGGTGAGGCATGCTCAAGCCCTGCATGGGCTGTAGAGCCACAGTGATGGATGGGTTGGAGATTAGCCACGATAACACAATTATGTACGGTATCCTGGTATCCCTTCGGTTACTTTCTAACACTATGCCAATACTACGCAACAATATCATACTGTTACATCTTCTATTATTTCGCCACACTACCATAACTGCACCACAATATACCATTGTCACCCCTTTGCCACACTACCACAGCTAAACAACAATATACCATTGTCACCCCTTTGCCACACTACCACAGCTAAACAACAATATACCATTGTCACCCCTTTGCCACACTACCACAGCTAAACAACAATATACCATTGTCACCCCTTTGCCACACTACCACAGCTAAACAACAATATACCATTGTCACCCCTCCAGTTATCTCGCCAATAAGATATTTTCGTTTAGTTGTTTGCAAAGTAACTGAATGTGGCATCTTTCTACTTGGTCTCGTCTCACCCCTTCTTTATGTAAGTACCACAGGAACCTTCAAGTTTCAAGGAACAACTTTGAAAAGCAAATGTCTCGTAATTAAATGGATTAACAACCCGAATGCCCAGGCTTTTGTGTGATATACATGTTGCCCCCAGTGTTAACAGGTGTGGGCGGGGCTAAACGCCTCTTTGATCAAAAGTGTAACCTGAGGGGGGGGGGTGATATTGACTGCGATGAACAGGGGTGTGTGGATAAGTATAAGTAGACAAAGGAATCCCCGGATGGTCCCTAAACCAATCGTGACCAAGCGGAGTTTGGACACAACATAGACAGACCTTCAAGGTAGCCACCGGACCAATCGTGACCAGCGGAGGTTGGTATACAACATAGACAGACCTTCAAGGTAGCTACCAGTGACATGAGCCCCGAGTTACTAATGGCCAACTCCCTTAACGGCTCTTGGACACGGCAACCGTCGATAAACGTTGGCATTAAAAAGGGGGGGGGGCATGAATTATTTCGCAGTGGGTTATGCGCGGGTTGAAGACAATGTAGGCCCTATTTATACACGTGCAGTAAATTTGGATAATGTATTTGAAAGAAAAGTGGGGGAGGGGGGCGGTCCTACTTGCATTGAAAGGCACTCACAGTAGTCACAGGGTTAACATTTCTGTTCATTTAATATAATAACACAGAGCAGTTACGGCTACGGTAACATGGAGTCAACATAAGCAAATTTTTACAATTAAAAGAATGATACGGATAGCAAATTTAAAGAAATCATTGTTCCTTTATAGAAAAAAATATGGCCAAAAAGAGCAAATAAAATGTCATCGAAGAACGCGGATGTTAATAAACTGAGCACCCCGGAAAATGATAACGTATAAAGGTGTATGGGAATTACTCGTTCTATTTATGTAATTTTCAATTTAAAAAACTCTATTGGAAATGTCTTTTTCTACACAAGTTTTGATGTGATATAGAAAATCCAACAACCCGGTATAGCAATGATAACGTTATATCACGGACAAGTAATGATATGAAGACATCCTCGACAGCAATGAACGATCCAGGACAAACACAAGAATTCCCTCTAACCCCCAAATTTGAACCAAATCGACAGTCTCTACGGAGAAACCACGTTCAATGGAGCATCTGGTTTTATCTTATGAAACAGTGTTCGTGAGGTTAGATCACTTGACGTGACACTTATCTTCTGAAATCACCATGTAAGCAATTACACAGCGGGATGGCATGCGGTAACGCCCACAGCCATTTCCGAAAAAATGTGATCACTTATCCGCACGTGCAATCGGGACTTTAAAAAAAAACTGATCAGTGTTAGGTGGGGTGGGGAATAATGACGTGTGACACCTATCTAAAATGTGATACCTATCTAAAATGTGATGCCTATCTAAAATGTGATACCTATCTAAAATGTCATACCTATCTAAAATGTGACACCTATCTAAAATGTCATACCTATCTAAAATGTCATACCTATCTAAAATGTCATACCTATCTAAAATGTCATACCTATCTAAAATGTGACACCTATCTAAAACACGATATCCTTCAAACCATGTTAAAAAGATGTTATAACCCCCAGCCACACACAAAGTCTAAATATTCTGACGAATGCACCAACTTTGTTACCGGCACAACTACGCAACAACAAATGACACGATACACTGAGTATTAGGAGGAAATAAGCCGCGTGAGGTCAAATCCTGGGTGTCCACTCGAAAGACCTCACTTATCCGCGTATAGGTCTTTAAACCTTGATATCCAGTAGGATGTTCTTTACTTATCCACGGACATCGAACTCTGGAGTGTTACCGTTAGTAGACATGACCACACCACCAACAACCACTGTCTGCTGCAATGCTGGGACCAATGGGCCGTGACACGGAGGGGAGGGTGGGGGGGAAGGGACAAACCAGTGATCACGGAACCGTTTGGGCGTCGCTCACAGAGGAATCGGCCCTCGCGTCGTCGGGCGCACGATGAGGGAGACGGGTAGACAGCTCTCGTCATAGTATCAATAAAACAGTGTCTCCCGGTGACCGATGCAACTTTAGAGTAAAGTGAGAACCCAGTGAGATAATGATACATCAGTCTAACTTGTAGAGTTGACTGCCTAATTAGGCATTGCTACTTTAGACTAATTACTGTGGGAACACATTTTCCCTGTGGTTAAATAAAAACACAGTTTTGGAATAACTTGGTTTTGATTGTTCCGTAAAAAGCTATTTTTGGAAACGTCTCTCTTGATGAATTACGATTTAAACAAATGTATGTTGTTTTATGCACAATGCAAAATTCCTAACCAAATACGATTGTATTTAACCTTCACCCCCCACCCACCAAAGCACTACCAAGCAGGCACTCATCAACTATATTGCTACCAGCGAGATCCAATGAAACTGCACTGTATTCGCTCTTATTTATTCCCTCATAAAAACACGTTCATTCCCAGTAGTCCAAAAAAATCAATTCATTTCCCCAACATTTTACTTTTTCCTTTAATTCTAAACTTCGGCTAAACCGGCGGCGGTTCTATCGCTACTACTTTCCACCAACAATTTAAACCGTGCTACAGTCACTGCTTCAAGCAAACATAACTCTGAACGCTACATCCAAATATCACATTGTCTAGTGATGCGACCATGAAGAAACCCAGTTCTTGCCACTCGTATTTCTGGGCCAGTCATCATTGAACCCACTACCATAAGACCAGGCCAAAGATCGATAACTCCTCCCTGGGATACTTGCCAAAATCAAACCTTAAAGGCGCAGCGCCTGTAGATAGTTTTTTTCTTCTTTGTGCACGCTTATTCCACCAGCTTCTTATTCCGGGGGGAAAAGTGCTCTCATTACTCTACGTAACCCAGAGAGCTTCAAATGGCCGGTGGCCAGCCTACAGAATATATAAGAGGCACGGCTTAAAAATAATCTTACATGTTCTGGACGCTTAAATTAACTTAGAAATTTCTTCAGCACTTTTACCAATAGACGTGTGGAGGAAGTATAACTTTGCAACTTGCCCCAAATCTTTAGTATAGGGTGTCATTGCTCAGACTGTCAAACGTAAAATCTCATCAAATAATGTTACTTTTTTAGACAAGGTATTCGTAATATAATGTCAAATAAATATACAAATACAAGTAAAAAAAGGTTTTCCAAAAACCTCAGAACACCAGCAGCATCAAACCCAGCAGCATCAAACCCAGCAGCATCAAACCCAGGTCATATATTTGTCACAATTTCAGGTATCGTCTGTACTATGCTTTACTAGCTGAGCGAATAGATCACACAATTACGTCACCGACTTACGTCTGCATTGATGCTAAGCACCGCGCTAATTGACAAAATTTACTGTAAAAATGTGTCTCTAGGGCGGCTGCGTTCCTCTACGTGCACATCCTTCTGAGAGTTCCCGTACTGGTTAACGCGCGCTCTTTCGAATCAGCTGCACCAAAATTATGGAACAGTCTTCCCAAATCATTCATTGAGGGACTGTGATAAGACTTTTTTTAATAACTTAAGCTAATTTTTCAAGATCAGGGCGCGATGAGCAAGCTGGACTGGCAAGGACAGTCAGTGTTGGACTGGCAAGGACAGTCAGTGTTTCAGTGTTGGACTGGCAATGACAGTCAGTGTTGGACTGGCAAGGACAGTCAGTGTATGACTGGCAAGGACGGTCAGTGTTGGACTGGCAAGGACAGTCAGTGTTCGACTGGCAAGGACAGTCAGTGTTGGACTGGCAAGGACAGTCAGTGTTGGACTGGCAAGGACAGTCAGTGTTGGACTGGCAAGGACAGTCAGTGTTGGACTGGCAAGGACAGTCAGTGTTGGACTCCCAAGGACAGTCAGTGTTGGACTGGCAAGGACAGTCAGTGTTGGACTGACAAGGACAGCCAGTGTTGGACTGGCAAGGACAGTCAGTGTTGGACTGGCAAGACCGGTCAGTGTTGGACTGGCAAGGACGGTCAGTGTTGGACTGGCAAGGACAGTCAGTGTTGGACTGGCAAGGACAGTCAGTGTTGGACTGGCAAGGACAGTCAGTGTTGGGCTGGCAAGGACAGTCAGTGTTGGACTGGCAAGGACAGTCAGTGTTGGACTGGCAAGGACAGTCAGTGTTGGACTGGCAAGGACAGTCAGTGTTGGACTGGCAAGGACAGTCAGTGTTGGACTGGAAAGGACAGTCAGTGTTGTCGAAGAAAGCCATCATTACCACCCCCCCCTCTCCCGATAACATCACAAAATTCCAGCACCAACCCAACAGCCGCATTCCTCTTTCGGAATTTCAGTTTTATCCACTACTTTCGCATTCTCCACAGTCCCGTATTTCGGGGCTGTAAGAGGCCTCAGAGCACTCGTGACTGCTCAGCTCAGCAATGCTAACAAAATCAATGGCCTGACCGGCCACACGCGGGGGATCATGCTCAGTGAAATGGTCTTGCCGGTGTACTGGCGGAGGTGAGCGGGGCCGGGGGGGGGGAGGGCCGGGATAGGAGTGCCAGGGGTTACAAGAAGGCGATTTAAATGATTGATTGCTTCTCCGGTTGCGACATTTTCTCCGGTTCCACGCAATTAAACTGATTAACTGTACATGTGGGCCATCAGATGTACATTGGAGCCAGCAAATTTACATTGGAGCCAGCAGATGTACATGGGAGTCAGCAGATGTACATGGGAGTCAGCAGATGTACATGGGAGTCAGCAGATGTACATGGGAACCAGCAGATGTACACGGGAGCCAGCAGATGTACATGGGAGTCAGCAGATGTACATGGGAGTCAGCAGATGTACATGGGAGTCAGCAGATGTACATGGGAACCAGCAGATGTACATGGGAACCAGCAGATGTACATGGGAACCAGCAGATGTACATGGGAACCAGCAGATGTACACGGGAGCCAGCAGATGTACACGGGAGCCAGCAGATGTACATGGGCGTCAGCAGATGTACATGGGAGTCAGCAGATGTACACGGGAGCCAGCAGATGTACATGGGAGTCAGCAGATGAAAAATTGGGCCATAAGCAGTACATATAAGTTAGCATCTCTTGTGGAATTGGGGCCATTCAGTTGAACATTATAGCCAGCAACTGTATAAGGGAGCCGGGAATGGTATAAGGGAGCCAGCAACTGTATAAGGGAGCCGTGAATGGTATAAGGGAGCCAGCAACTGTATAAGGGAGCCGGGAATGGTATAAGGGAGCCAGCAACTGTATAAGGGAGCCGGGAATGGTATAAGGGAGCCAGCAACTGTATAAGGAAGCCGGGAATGGTGTAAGGGGGCCTGCACAATTTCAAAACAAAGTACTTGCAGACATGTCAAATTAAAAGTAAAGTTGTTAAAGCATGAAGCACTTGCCGTCATAATTATTTTAAACAATATATTGTCTTTCTAAGCAGTGGTAAGCCCTTGTAAAGTACTTGCGCCGACTATTCTCAATGGTATGCTAGAAGTGTAAGAAAGACATAAAAATTAATCTCACTATACATCTCAGACAGACTTTTAAGTTATTGTCCCGTGGGATGGAGCAGAAGTATTTATTTGGGTCTGTTTTACACTCCTTTAGAACCAACTTCAAATTTCATCAAAATCAAAGGCACTCAGATTTCGTAAATGACGCCTTACCCACGACTTACCCACGACTTACCCACGATTTACCCCAATCACCCAACTCTTCGTTCCCGTGCGATCCCATCTATGTGGCCAACAATATCACCGTGGAAACTAATAGAGAATACATCAAACGTAAGTCTGATTGACATCCTCAACGCGGTGGTGTTTTGGGATAATGGACATAGGGGATATATATTCGGCACAATTAAATGTGTGTAGTAAAAAGGGGGAAATCAGCTGGAGCGGACAACATTCCAGGCGAACTGATTCAGGCAGGAGATGACCCCGTAATAAACATCCTAACTAACATGTGCAACAAGAACCCCCTGGACGCAATCGCTGGTTATCACGCTCCCAAAAAAGGGTAATCTACAGATGTGTCAGAACTACCGTACAATCAGCCTGATTAGTCACCCCAGCAAAGTCATGCTTATGATCATATTGAACAGACTGAAACCACAAGCAGAGCAAATCATTTCAGAAGAGCAGGCGGGCTTCAGAGCAGGAAGAAGCACAACGGAGCAAAAAAACCTGCGAGTGCTCTGTGAAAAACATCTCCAACACCAGAGTGACCTCTATCATGTCTTTATAGACTTTAAAAAAGCGTTCGACAGAGTGTGGCATGCGGCACTGTGGGCAAATATGCACAAATTAAACATTAATGCAAACCTCATTGAAGTTATCAAGAACCTATACAACAGAGCAACCCCCACAGTACTCCTCATTAGCACGTTGGGAGATTGGTTCAAGACCACTGTTGGTGTCAGACAAGGATGCTTACTTTCCCCCATCTGACCATGTCAGAACAGTCAGCATCGGAGGGAGAAGTATAACCAACCTACGCTTCGCCGATGACATAGACGGCCTAGCTGGTAGCGAGGACGAACTAAAAGAATTCCTTGCAAAGATAGAAAACAGCAAAGGCGTACGGCATGGAAATCAATGCAGAAAAGACCAAGGTCAAGGGCTAATTGCAAATTCACAAGTGAGATTCAGATAAACGGGCAAGAACTCGAAGAGGTCTCCACCTTTAAATATCTAGGGGCCATAATATCCGACGAAGGCTCAAAGCCAGAAATTCTTGCCAGAGTGGCCCAAACAATGACAGCATTGAGTAAACTAAAGCACATCTGGCAAAGCAAGAAACTCTCCCTGAGATCAAAGATCCGACTAATGCGCTCTCTGGCGATGTCGGTCTTCTTGTATGGTTGTGAGGCTTGGACGCTCACTGCAGACCTCCTCCAGACAAAAGAAGAGATGGGAGGACGATAACAAAGAGTGGACCGGCCTGTCATTCAGCGACTCTCAAAGGGCAGCACAGGACCGGGAAAAATGGCGTGAGATAGTGAGCAGTTCACGATGTGCCCCAAACGACCCAACGACGGGTTAAGAGATAGTTCAAGTTCACGTGTTCAGTATTTGATCAGGCCTTACACAAACACACTCACATCAGGCTTGACACACACACACACAATTGTTTGAAGTGTACAACTTCTCTATTTCAATCGCCAATTGGTAATATTTATTGTGTTGTTAGTAAGGGATAAAATGCCGGATTCTGATAGACATTTGGTGACACAGTCCATCATGCCATCATCGGAACATCATATAACATCGAGCTATTCGGACAAAGGAACAAACAAAACTATAATAACGTCTTTTAAAAATTTAAGCCCCCCCCTCCCCCCAATGGCTCGCAAGGATATGGCTTTTTTTTTCTTTTTCAAATCTTCTTCTCACCGGAAGCGTGACAGCGCATGATTAAGGAGCAGCTTCCGGCCACTTCTTCCCGTCATTAAACGCGCTCAGCTGACAGTCCAACACAGGTACGGGAGCCGGCATCAGAGCAAACTATGACAGGTCTCAATCCAGGTGACAATAATCAGCTTACATGCCTCTCCGATACTTCTTTTACTTTTCCGGTTCGTATAGAGTATAGATCGATAATAACATGGTTTCTTTACAGCGTCTTCTTTTATTACAGAGTCAGACAGACGCTGCCCAGAAGAGACGGCTTCTGAACACAAAAGCGTCTCTGACTCTTTCAATAGGGTCGGTGTTTAACAACGCGGGTAGAGGATAACCCCGCAACACCCTAAAGTTTGGATATTTTTGGGGTTGGCTATATTTTAATGAGGTTTCCGTAAACTCTTCAATGGCTTTGATTGTAGCTGTTTACAAGTACCATGTCTACCATGTGTAGCAGCAGGTGAAAATCGCCACTGTGTCATCCAGAACTATACGTGAATCAGGACCGGAGAGATCCGCAAAAGGTAAGCAGTATGGGGGCTCAATTTTTATACCTCTTATTAACTGTTTGATGGCCATTTCAAGTTCTACTAAATAGCGAATGAATTTTCTATTTGGTCTACTCACTGCCGTCAAGTTATTTTTGACCGTGAAGCAGGGTTCTCTATGGTTTAATCTGCGTACCGCTGTGCTTAGGTCAAGATTACACCTAATCCTTCTAGTTTGGCAGTAACCTGAAACTCCAGACTGAGTTGTACCCCTGTCTTTGGTCAGCCTCTCCCCTGATTGAGACTCACTTTTGCATCTCGCTTATGTTGGCATTTATTGTGGCAATGTACCTGTGACTGTCAGCACGGGTCTTGAGTTCTTCGTATCCCCCAATACTGGACTGGGGGCAAGTTAGGGGTTATACCTATTTTACCGTCCGTTACTTCTAGTCCCTCACGTTTCTTGTTTTTGTATTTGGTCTTGCTAATAGCATCCCCAACGTCTTGCTGATAGCATCCCGAAAGTCTTGATAATAGCATTCCGAAAGTCTTGCTAATAGCATCTCGAAAGTCTTGCTAATAGCATCCTGAAAGTCTTGCTTTCAACCTGATGTACATGACTCGAGCTGTTACCGTCTTCAATTTGACAAAATTAATCTAGGCTCACTTTCACTAACGAACAAGTCCGTCAGATCTCTTGGTTCAAAATGCTATCTCCAACACATTTCGATATTCTTCTCTCGATCAAAATACATTTTTAAAAACTCACGTCGCAGGTGAAATTTACTTTCATCAAAATTTGGGCGAAAATGTAATTACCTGCACTTAAAGAAACGGTGGATAACTGCTATAATTTCAGGAGGCTAATATGTAGGATTTAATGAGCTCAACCTAGCAAATGGATGCAGGAGAACGGTGAGTGCATATGAACAAAGGGAAATAACCAATTTAAATGATACAATCTTTGTATGGGTTATTTCCCTTGCTTTTTGGCATTAATTTGTATTAAATGTTAAGCTAATTTTTTGTTGGGTGCCTTGCCCTGGCACTTTAATATTATCATCCGTCCACAAAAGTCTATACTTTCAAAAAATATTTTCCCTAATAAGGTGGAAAACTCAATCGTCTTATTAAGCCCGACACAATTTAATCATCTGATGACCAAAAAGTTGTGTTCAATGAAAATTAAAAGTTATCACTGGCATGTTGCCTGAGCCCCCAGGGTTACAACGTCCTAGGGTTACAACGTCTTGGGTTACAACGTCCTAGGGTTACAACGTCCTAGGGTTACAACGTCCTAGGGTTACAACGTCCTAGGGTTACAACGTCCTAGGGTTACAACGTCCTAGGGTTACAACCTCCTAGGGTTACAACGTCCTAGGGTTACAACGTCCTAGGGTTACAACGTCCTAGGGTTACAACGTCCTAGGGTTACAACGTCTAGGGTTACAACATCTAAGGTAACAACGTCCTAGGGTTACAACATCTAAGGTAACAACGTCCTAGGGTTACAACATCTAAGGTAACAACGTCCTAGGGTTACAACATCTAAGGTAACAACGTCCTAGGGTTACAACGTCCTAGGGTTACAACATCTAAGGTAACAACGTCCTAGGGTTACAACATCTAAGGTAACAACGTCCTAGGGTTACAACGTCCTAGGGTTACTACATCTAAGGTTACAACGTCCTAGGGTTACAACATCTAAGGTAACAACGTCCTAGGGTTACAACGTCATAGGGTTACAACATCTAAGGTAACAACGTCATAGGGTTGCAACGTCCTAGGGTTACAACATCTAAGGTAACAACGTCCTAGGGTTACAACGTACAAAATACATTCAAAGAGTTTATTAAAATTATTGTTTATAATTGGTTTATAAAGTCTTCAAATTTTTAAGTTAAAAAAAAGGCAATAAATGTTTAAGCTCATTAAATAATTTAGTTTAAAACTGTCCAAGTCAGAACAAAAGTTATACTAAAAAAAAATTAAGGAAATGAATAGCTCATTTGTATTTTCAGATTTACATCTTTAATTTCTATGTACATATTCTATTTCTCTCATTATAGTATAGATCACATTGTGAGAAGATTTCATGTTTGACTTTTTTTGAAGATATTTTTAAATCACTTTTACTATAGTGATTTCTTTGATTTATGTACGAGGAATTACATTTTTATTAGGGCTGATATCGATTCATTTAAATTTAATCGCTAACTTTTGAAAAATTAACGATTAATTAATCGATAATTTCGATTAAAGCCAAAAATAGAAATTTATCACGTCATTAAACTGAACATTTCAAAGGAAGTAACAAAAACAGGTATTTGACTTTTTTTATTTTATTGAGTTATTTCCCCTGTCTAACAGACAATAAAAATTAAGAATATTTTGAACTAAATTTTATGACAATGTGTTGATACTTGATCGGACGTTTGTGCTGATGGTGGTACGTCAGCGATGTATTTTATCCTTTAAAAGAGAATTGTTTATGGCAGTGAACACACTAAACTTTTCACCATCTTCGACTTTGCCATCCGCAGTTAACTTAAAAACAAAAAATTTTCTCAACTTTCCAGTTGTATGTTTAAATTTAACTGTGCTGATGTTGTCAGCCATTTTTTAGTTGACGTCTGCCGGTCCACATAAATTAATAAAATAAATTATAATATTACGCAGGAGAAGTTTGTACGTAAATAAATATATAAATTATTATTAATAATTAATTATTTTTAAAAATATAATAAGTATTTTCTTTAATTTTAATAGAATTTTTATCGATTAAAATAATTTTAATCGATAAAAAAAAATTTAACGATTAATCCAGAAATTAATCCTTAATTTCCGTAGCCCTAATTTTTATGATAATAGACAACTTTTTACACCACAAACTATCCTTTTATTTCTATACGAGCAAAAAAGCCTGTCTAAGGACGTTCCGCCACCGTTCGGTGGCATGTTGTAACTCCCCTCCAACAGCCGTCTCGACCGGCATTACATGTGCATCGCGTCAATAATACTATTCATAATAGTTAAAATAAATAACTCGTAAAAACAGAGCTTTTTGCTATAAATCCCAACGCCCATAACTCAAAATAAAGTCTTGGAAGTAGTACTGCACCAAAAATAACTCGTTTTGAATGTTCGCGTAAATGGCCTAAACATGTTCAATATGATTGGTTCTAGGAGTCATATGTGTTTGAGGGACCAATAGCTATAGATGACCGGACAGAACGGACAGAAACGTGCCTTTTATTATATAGGATACCCATCATAAATCTGGAATCAAACATATGTGACAATTTTTGAAAGTGTTCAAACGTTCACAAAATTTCTGGGTTATAATGCAAACTGCCATCCAAGGTTGGTCAGAGAAATACTTCAATGTTCTACACAGAAATACTTCAATGTTCTACACAGAAAGAAACTCAACAAAACATAATACAACTACATTTATTGATATTTTTGTTTTTTGTAACTCAGTAAAATATAAATGGAAGGCATGAATTTAATTTTAATAGATGTCATTTAAAAAAATGTTTCTTTCTCTGGGTTTACTAAAAAATTTATCTTAGATGAGTGATTCTCAAATTATTTTCCTTGCTACCTAAGATTTTGTAAAACTAATTTAATCAAGGGAGGAGAATTATGTAATGTAATTTAATCAAATGAAAAATGTGAGATTCACGATTATAACATTTTTTAAAAATAAAATAGATATTTCATGATGTAATTTTTTAGGGACTTCATACAATTTAAGCATGATTCCATAAGGGCCATCCATAATTGTCAATTCTCTATTCGGCAAATTTTTCATCAATAAATTAAAAAGCATGAATAAAGTTTAGAAAATCGTATAAAATGGTTCATATTCCCTACTGCCACACATAATTTATGGAGGGCTACTAAAGAATTTTCTAATCCTAACAAGAAAATGAATAACAATCATTTCCTACCAAAAGCAATTTTTTTGCTATGAATATATATACAGATGTATATATCATTGTCATATATAAATTTATTATAGTGAGAGGAGTTATCTCATCATTTATACTTCAAATTGTTTGCTATTTACAAAACTTGATGCTTTAAAGTTTTCACTAAAAGATCATTTGGTATTTATTTAAAGAATCATAGCATTGCCACTTCTTTTACGATCAAAAAAAAATTGAAACTTTAAGTCTTACATATACTTTCTGTATTTAAAAAAATTGGCTTATTATAAACAGACATATTTTATGTAAGATAAGGCTAAGAATTTCAGTCACAGTTTTCTATATATTCTAAGTCTTTTATTAAAATATGAGCAACAAAGCCCGTCCAAGGACCGTTCAGTGGCATGTTGTAACTCCCCTCCAACAGCCGTCTCGACCGGCATATATGTGCATCACGTCAAAAATACTATTCATTATAGTTAAAATAAAAAACTCGTAAAAACAGAGCTTTTGACTATAAATCCCAACGCGAATAACTCAAAATAAAGTCTTGGAAGAAATACTGCACCAAAAAAACTCGTTTTGAACATCCGCGTAAACGTGTTCAATATGATTGGCTGTAGGAGTCATATGTGTTTGAGGGACCAATCGCTATCGAGGACCGGACAGAACAGAAAGAAAATGGCCTTTAAGTATTACAGATTATAATACATTTTTGTCTTTACTAAACAGAAAGTGGTTTTTTTTTAAAACACACTCTTTTGATTATTACCAAGACATGATTCTCTGTGGTTGACATTGACCCATCTTAAATAACAAATACATCTGGTGCTCAGTAAAAACAAAACATTTTTATAGGGGCCTGCTACAATTTTATTAAAAATTTGTATAGCTAATAAATTATAATTCATTGAAATTCAAATGACTGAAGTAATCCTGACATTGTAAGTTGTTTTAAAATTTGCTTTGCGTTTTTAAAATTATATGAAATATGTTTAAAAAATGTATGACCTTTTGTTTGAATTGTACTTGTTATACTTTGATTGAACTTGTCAATATTTTTAAAAATTGTATCTTTAATATTTAAGTTTAAGGAATCCCAAAAGCCTAAAGCCTGACCTGGACTAAATGTTTAAGACCATATTAGTAATTATTATGAGTATTAAAATCAAATGTTTATACAAAGCTGCATAGGGCCGCGGTGGTCTAGCGGTAGCGCGCTGGACTGCCAAGCCAAGACAGAAGAGAGTTACGGGTTCTATTCTCGGTTCTGGCAAGGCCCCGGGGCATTGTGCTAGACACACAATCCCTTGCTTTTAAGTGGTGGCTAAATAAAAATTGTGAACACTACTTCACATGCCCCATAGTCCGTCATGGACTGGAAAGGGGGTTATTGTTATCATAGCTGTATAGTTCTTAATAACAATAATAATAGAGATAATTAACACTTCATTTATTAACAATTTCAATTATTTGTTTGTCGAAAGAATTACTTGTTTTGATACAAATAAAATTATAAATTAAATTAAATGACAATAGTCTATATTCTCTCATAGAGTATATTGTAGAGTCTGACAGATGAATAGTGACTACTTATGCTTATAGTAAAGTTAGAGATAAATTTATTTACACTAAAACTAACACTGAACAAACACTCTGACTTAGAAATTAATAAATATTATTTATAAATTATTGCATAATAGGTATCCTGTGGACATAACTGTGATAATTGAATGATAGTATAACTGATAATCGTAGCTATAATTATTATAAATAAATTATTTAATAACTCCAATTAATACCATTATTATCAATTATATTTAATTAACAATATATAAAATTATGCCAGGCCAAATAGCCTACTAAACTAAAAATTAGACTAGACAAGTGACAAGTCAAGTTCAGTGAATTCAGTGTCATGCACATACTATGATACTTGAACTTGACATACCTCATGAATAATGCTTACCTTCATTTCCACGAGCATGGCGACTGATGGTACAACCATGTCAACAGAGTTCCAGATATTTTGATTTTGTGAAGACAGCATTAACATAACCAAGTTCCATGTTTTAACATAAGATTACGAGCGGCGAATTGTCTACCACTTTAGTCCCAAAATAGAAAAGTATTTCAACTTTCGTTTTCTTTTCCCGGATCTCTACACGCAGGTTAAAACTAATTGAACTATTTCTATACCAATAAAACTAAATAAGCAATATATTAAAAGCTTTGGATTGGTTTTAAAGATGTGTTTTAAAACAATCACTCACCTTTTGGTTCTGATCCATCTCAATTATAATGAGCTACTATTTGTTTACATCCGATCAACTGACCAGCCATGACACCTCCCCTTTGCCCTCAAAATAAAACGAAATTTTGAAAGAAAAAAATTGTTTGAGCAAAAAGCTAATTAATATAGTAAATAAATAATTTTGGAATATTGGTATGGGAAAAATATATATAATTATTATTTTTAGTATATTTGATAAATGACTTCAGAATATTCACTTCAACATTATAATAATTCCCTAATATCCGAAAAAATCCGCAAAATTAATTCAAGGGAAATAAGGATTTTATCTTGAGTTTTTTAGTACACATGCATTACTTTCCTTTATAACTTTATTAAAACAAAGATAAGTACAATTCATTTTTATATCATTTAAGGTGTGGACACCAACCGTTTCGGTCTTCATCCATATAGTTCTTTCTTTTTCTATTTCTTAATGACTTGTGAAGGGCCCACGCTCAATGTTCTGATCAGTATGGCATACATAGCGGCACGTTGGTCGAGCGGCATGCTTGCTCGGCTGGCGTAGTGAGAGTCACGGGCTCGAATCCCCGGGACTTTTCCCTGGGGTAATGGTGTCCCAAAGTCCACCCAGCTCTGGATGGGTACCTGACACTAGTTAGGGAAACAAATGCGGCTGGGCATCGTGCCACACAATCCCCTCATAGCTGCGGCCTGTGAACGCTGCGTCACTTGCCAACAGACCACCATGGTCTGTGCGTGTTTATCAGAACTTAGGACGCAAGAATCTTCTGTGCTAGAAGTAGCGTCTTTAATGTAATATATATATAAACAAATTTACACACCAAATTTCCAAATAATCTGTTATCTGCCTTCCACGATTAATTTTATTTTTTGCTAGGGATCCACTCCCCCTCCCTCCACCGCAGAAACGATATTTCGACCACTTTCCACCAAAATAAAATAAGCACTTGTATTTAAGTAAAAAGTGCGTCACAGTATCAAGTGTGACGTCATGTTTACTTAAATACACGTGCCGGTTTTCACCCCAGGCCCAGACTGCGCCGCGTCATTCCTGGATGATGCATCGCTCTATGACGAAGACATGAATGAATGTGTAGATGGCGCTAGTTGGCCGAGTCCACAAACATCTAAGACACTGACAGTCATGACTGTAGTACTTTCTAAATAGCAGTAGAACAGACAATCAGGTCCCTGTAGACAATTTTGGTGTATTCGTAATTGATCGTCATTAATTTTTTATTAAAATAAATACTTTTAGAGAAGCCTTTTTAACACCTTGAATTACTTAAGACAGTTGTAAGCAATGTTTGAATTAATTATATAATTTTAGGCACGGTAACTTCGAGCCTAAATATCTTTATAAACTTAAATAAACCACCTAGTCTTGAATTCGTTAATTTTTTTTTCTATTCATGGGGTTAAAATATTCATTGCCTTAGCCTGACTCTGTCATGTGGGATATGTAATAATATAATTTAAAGACAAAATTTCAAAGTCCAGTAGATTAGCTGGTGTACGAAAATCATGTCTGTTTTCTAAATTCTATATAACTGCCAAAGCTTCACACGAATGTATACACACATTAAAATTATGAGCTAATTCAATGACGTCATATATTATTTTTTACAGCGTATCTTTAATTTGCACACGTTTTGATGCATTGGTGTATTAATTTGGTTTTCCCTGCAGTGTATAAATATTAACGTCAGGACTGACTGACAGACACTACTTGTGTGACAATTGCAAATTATATAGTTTATAATTAATAATATAATCTATCTATATATATAATTCTCTTCGTGGTCGGACCCTGCGAGGCAAAAGGAAGCTGCATGTGCAACAGATACTAATTTTAGAAAGCAGCGCACCAAATTACTGCACCAATGCATCAAAAGGTGTGCAAATTAAATATGCGCTATAAAAAAAATATTATATGACGTCATTGTTTTCGATGATATTTTAATTTTCTAAAAAGGGAACAATGTAATAAAACAAACCCGTAAAAACAAAGTTTTTGACTATAAATCCCTTATATATGAGACATAACTAACAGTATTGATTATTTTCAAACATTTACAGACTGAAACTGTCTTAACTCAAGTTTGCTTCATAACCCTAGGGGGGAGGGGTGGGTGGGAGGGGGAGATGGGAAAAGTCTGGTCACCGATTCGCTTGACCGAGCTCAGCGTGACACGTAAAATGTAAATAAAAGCACCCCGTCGCTTCGTTGGGTCGCCTCAATGCGTCAGCTCAAACTTTCACGTGGCAAAAAAACAATAACAAACCGTGAATTTGAATTACATACCTCATATAAGGATAAACTAAAAATGCATTAATTTAATTACGGTACGTGCGATCGATCTGAAATTTTGATACGATGCATTGTTAGGTCAGACGGGTCAGTGTGCCAAATCGATCGAATCACGGGAAGTGGGTCATTTTCGACTTTTCTTTTTCCGCCCGCCCAGCCCATGAGATGATGAGACGGCCGCGAAGTTAATATAAGGGATTTAAAAAGAGGATTTGATGATGGTTAATTAAAACATCAAAAAACATTTCACATTTGTGTGCATTTCAGAAAGTTTAATATTTCGTATTGATCAAACAAAGACAAGTTAGTTGGGCTTTTGAAAAAGGTCGGCGCCGTAGGCGCCCTAAAAAAGTGCATTAAAGGGGTGAAAGAACTCTCCATGAGCAAGTCTGCGGCGTATGCTACGCCGCGGGGCGTCTAGATGTTTATAATTGGACTTGTTTGATCCTTAAGTCAAATATACAAAGAGCTATCAAATACAATGGGATAATATTTGGTATCTTGTTATTGAAGAAAGGTGATTTTTCGTGAACTGTATCTCCTAAAATTGCTATGAGCTCAGTTTGAATTTTAGATGACAAGTTTTTTTTAACCCCTTTTCCCACTATGTTCTCGGAGTGCTCTAAAGTACTTTGCAAGCTTATGCATTAGTGCCAGAATATTGCCTTTATTTGCAACAGTATTGCCCTCTCGGTGACCTCAAAAAGTCACATTCAATTTCGCAAGGATTTAATAATATCAAATATTCTAACAAGAACTTCTTGCCACTTTGTTTTCTCTTTAACAACTAATTGTCGGTCTTTATTAATAGTCTATTCTTTTTAATCCAATTTCTGATTCCTTCCTTTTGCAAAAAAAACTTTGGTAATGTTGAGTACTTATTGAGTACTTATCATGGCTTTTCTTTGATTTTATTAAAATTTATTTTCACGTTTTAACAATTAGCTAATTAACAACAAGGAATTTTCCACAAAGTTTACAACACAACAGGAGCGGCCGTCACATTTTAAGAATCAATGAATTTAACACCACATCAGTGTCACGTTCTCATACTAATTTAGCCTCTGTTGTTTGTTCTTTTATTTACAATAATATTAGTATTAAAAGAAGAATTTATATCCAATAAGGAGTTTGAAGTTTTGCAGTTAACAAGGTTCACATGCTTTTGGATAGTTCCTTCATTTCTTTTATCAATTTCTTCTTTGACTTTTCTAAACTTTCGATTTTTAAAAACTCCTCTTTCTTTTAAAATTTTCATTTTAAGAAAGTAATTAACGACTAGGAATTTGCCCCCACTGGCAAAGTGCCGCCTGGGGCATTTGCCCCCCAGCTCCAACCCTCGCCACGCCACTGACCGTAGTAGAAAATAATCACAGACTTTCATACATTTATTTCCTGATATTTGTAGCATTGAAAAACATTCAATGTGATGTGTGGAAATAGAAATTTGCTTAGAATTCAACACAAGGCGCATAGTGACGTCACTAGGGGGATGCGGGGTGCGGATGGCTCGTGGTGACACCATCGCAAGGGGTGACACCATCACAAGGGGTGACACCATCGCAAGGGGTGACACCATCGCAAGGGGTGACACCATCGCAAGGGGTGACACCAAAATGTAAAATCATACATGATCCCGCAATTTGGAACTGGAATACACGTAAGTCATTGATGTAGGTCGTGAGGGGTGACATCAACCCTATAAGGGACGCCTCTGCCTAATGAAATGATGAATGAAATAGACTTTGTTTTCTGGAACCACTGACGTAACTAATCAAAATATGTGACAAACCACCGCAACTTACAGTGACCTAAATAAATATTAGTTTTCTGAGGTACGACTGAATGATATTTAACAGATTGGTAATGATCAATAGGAAAACGCAGAAATTCATTGTCCCAATAAAATATGCAGCTGAAAACAAAAAAAGTTTAGTTGTTATGAACTGTCAAAGAATGTATGCATATTATTAGGACACCGCACTTAAGAATTAATTTTTTCTTTCCTCAAAGTTTAGTCTAGCTACACCATTATTTTAAGCATTCACAGCTGAGAAAAAAAGTTGTTATGAACTGTCCAAGATTGTATACATATTTTTATGTGGACACCCAACAATAGTGTAGCAACGTAAGAAAACCAGAATATTTGAATGATTTAGTAAATGCCCAGTCTTTCATTTATAACAGAAGTTTGAACGATGACAGGATGTGGTGTGTTGGGTTTCCTTTTTTGTTTAGGCTACCCATTACAAGCATACTAAAAGGCTCAAATATTAAAAACCTATAATGATAACGAGACTAAAGCTAATACTAATATCCTTAACCCATATTTTGCATCATCATTTTCTGCATTTTAATAAATTTAAATAAAATGGAAGAAATAGTTCACATAACTGTAGATGAGATAGGTATACATTCACTCCCTAAAAAACTTTAAAAATAAAAAAAGCTACTGGCCCAGATGAATTGCCTGCAAGGTTATTAAAATAACTAATCCTTGTAGTTCTTTTTCAAGCCTCTTTAAACCAGAGTAAAGTGCCCCAGGATTGGAAATTAGCTAACGTAACTCCACTCTTTAAGAAAGGGTGATAAATCAGACCCTGGTAATTACAGACCTGTATCACTTACTAGTATCACCTGTAAATTACTAGAACACATAATATATAGTAGAATAGTTAACCACCTAGACAAATATAATGCCCTATGCCCACATAAACATGACTTTAGAAAAAACAGATCATGTGAAACACAAGTAATTGGTTTAATAGATGAACTATCAAAATGCTTAGACAATAATGATCAAATAAACACAATATTACTAGACTTCTCAAAAGCATTTGACAAAGTTCACCACCTTAGTTTACTTAAAAAACTTAACTAATTTGGAATCTCAGGTCCCTTACATCACTGGATCCAAGACTTCCTTTTGGTGGGGAGCAAACTGTAATAATTAATGGATCTAAATCTGCACCAATAAAGGTTTACTCAGGAGTTCCACAAGGAACTGTGCTAGGCCCCTTACTCTTTTTAATTTATATAAATGATTTACCCAACAACATCTCAACAGGTACAAAACTTCGGTTATTTGCTGATGATTGTATAATCCATAGAACAATTAAATCAGAACAAGATAGCAAAATTTTACAAAAAGACTTAGATGAATTGATAAAATGGGAAAACTAACTGAAGTATGTCTTTCCACCCAGAAAAGTGTCAACTGTTAAGAGTAACAAAGAAAAAGGAACATATAAATTATGGCTGTTATCGATTAATTTAAAATTAATCGTTAACTTTTGAAAAATTACGTTAATTTCGATTAATAAAGCCAAAAATTGAAATTTATTGTGTCATAAGTAACAGTAACGTGCTGGTCGAAAATCGAAATAACACTGGGATGTCTTCTTTATATGACATCTTTTAACCAACATCGCAAACAGACAAGTGTATTGACATTGTTTGTTCAAGTGATGAGCGGGTCTTATTGACATTATAACCAGCCGAGCTGAACAATCGTTCACATATCGTTAGATTGTCAAAGCTGAATTTTCTGATACTGTAGTGGATGTTTGGTTTGCAGGTGACATGTGAGCGATAGCGAAGTGTTAGAACCGTGGTAGCAATGTTTCCTTTAAGCAGCGTGGCTGTGCATATATTTGACCGACGACACGTAGGAGTTAAGAATCACCACGCAGCAAATTTTGTAAAATATTGCACACATTTTGTAAAAAAATGGACGTTGTGCTACTTTGCACACGAGTTTTTTTTAAAAAACTTTGCACACTGACCAACGAAGCTTAGGCTTAGACTTAGAGGGAACATTGCATGGTAGGCAAACGATTTCTTTCAATGGACACAATAACCTTTATCAACATTTGGAACATTCACGTCAGTCAATAGTTTAAAACCATATTGTTCGTGTAATCGTCAGGAAATTAGTTTATATTTATCGGCCGAAATATTTTATTTTTTAACTTCCAGTACATTATAAGTGTTGGGTCGATTAATCGTTAAAAATAATTAATCGTTACAATTGTTAACGATTAATCGAGAAATTAATCGTTAATTTCCGCAGCCCTAATATAAATTTAATTACGTAATGCATTCTCATTATTTGCTGTTTTTTTTCCCTTGGTATGGGAAAGTGACCAATTTTCTTTAACACTGTTGGCAATTTCCAACCAGAGCAGTAGCCTTGTCTTTGTTTCAAGGGAGGTAGTCTTGGTTATTTCACCAGCTTCTCCCTCATGTCCCTTTGATTCACTTGCAATTGTGGGTCAATAATAATAGACCTGGGAGCGTTGTTTGAGATCTTATCTTATCTGTTTCAGACGCTCCTTCTATACAGAAGATTATTGCGTCCTACGCTTATCTACGGTTTGTGATTAGTCCTGCATTTTTATTAGAGTTTAGAGATTTAACCCTCTATTACGCACTTTTAGGTTTTCATGGGAAAAAAATATTTGATTGGATATTATATGTCTATTGGACATATATAAACATAATATGGAAGAAAAATATACTATTTTTATAAAATTGTGATTTTAATGGTATGTGACCATATGGTAACAGTGCGTCTAAAAGGTAAAAAAAAAGTAAAACAGAATATATAAGAACATGACAACTATAATAATTTTTAAAGATGATGATTTAATTGTGAACACCAATAAGTGTAAACATTAATTTGATTACAATTACATTTTTATATGTTGAATATACCGCTCCAATAATTCATGAAAATAATAGTAAGGATAACAAAAATCATTATTTTACAACATAAAAAAAAATAAAGGAAAAATCTAATAATATTTTTTAATAAAATACCTTCATAAAGGCCAGTAAACATTTATACCCCTACATAAAAATCTAGTTTGAGTCTAGTGAAACTGTTTGACTTTTGCGTCTTGAAAAGTTGAATATTACATCAGTACATGTACTAATTTTTACACATTTAATTCTAAAAAAATCCCCTGCAATTTGATCTCTTGCATCTTTATTTTTTGTAAATTGGCTCAGGAAAATGCCCAACATAGTCAGGTCTTACTGGTATTTATTAAACAGCTGCAGTAGGATCTCTCATTTCTTTGGCTCTATGATGAGCACATTTTCTAAACCCTACTTTACCTTTTTTCATTAGGCATATTGCGATTTGGGTATTGAAATCAAGTAAAGAAAGGATATATTTTTTTGGGTGCCAATCTGCATTACTACAGGCATCCCTATAGATCAGTCATGCCTGAACTACTGCCATATTCATAATATCCACTTGAAAACAATCATTGAGTGTTGTTTATTTCTTACTTGTAACATTGCTAACTAGACGGAGCAAAATGTTTCCAGAAGCTCCTATAACCAATTCTATTTTACACGGCAGAATTTTACAGCAGTATCATTCGAAGTTATGAATCACTCCAGTAATAGAACAACACACACCTTTTTTTAAACTGTTGGGGTTATATTGTTATAGATATAATTTTATTAGCCACCTTGTCATAACGAGTATCAATTCCCCAGTAACAACTGCTTTTGGCATTTGAACTATGATGCTCATCATAAATAAACTCCAGTAAACTGCTCCAGTTCATTAGCATCCAAATATTGGTTAATATTTGTCTGAGCTCTGTAAATGTTTGATTGTATTACAAAAGTATCCATTATTTATTCATCAATAATTTCCCTAATGTAGTCTATAGGGTTTTGATGCTCTTTTGCAACAGCGATAAAACAAAACAAAAACAAGATCTTGAGGAAAGAATTCTGCTGCAAAGAAAATTTCAATTTGATACTTTTGCCTGTGGTTGGACTGCAGTACCTAAAAAATTACCAGGTGCTTCATTCATTTCCCTCTCAGAGACTGGTGTTGTTGAGTCTGAAAAGGACAAATTGAATTATTATTTTTTTAGTCTTTACGTCAACAATTGTATTGAATGATATTTAATTATTCTTTTAAAAGAAATAAGACATAATATTTTATTTTTAAAAATTATGTAAATTTACCTAAATCTCTGTTGTGCTCTGATTCTGGATTAAAAGTTTCATCTACGTCATCATCATCTTCCTAAGATAGTTCATTATCATCTGGGTCTTCAGGAATGGCACAAACATGTACATCTTTATTTATTCCATGAAACCTTGATGGATACATGACTTTGGTATTTGAATTCTTGAGAGGAAAAAAAACAAACATAAAAAATGTACAAAATATATATGTTGTATATCATTGATCATCATCTATATTTCTAATTCTATTTGTAATTCTATTTATAAAAAAGAATTTTAAAATTATTCTAATTTAACATTAAAGATTGTAAAACTTATTAATTTTATAAAAGGCTAACATAAATATTTGATATTTACAAATATTCTATAAATAAAACATTATTTATATCACGTATAAAATGTTAGCTTTAGTATGTTGTCATTATCCAACAAGAAAAACAACCCCAAAAAAATAACCACATAGACGCACTGTTACCAAATGGTAACATACCATTTTTTTCAAATTTTATCAAACGTTGATGACAAATATCAAACATAAGCTCACATAATTATTGTATAAACATTAATGTTACCATTTAATATTTTTTGGAACAGAAATTTTCATTATGCGATAAAAAACAAAAATTTGTACTTACTAGATTCGGTAGTCACAAGTGTAGCCCACTGTGACCAACTAAAAGTTGCTCTTACAAAAATACGAAATGGTCTAAGTGAAGAGTTCTCCGGTATAAAAGTTCAAAACATGATAAAATAAAAGGGGAATCAGTCTGAAAAATTAAAAACTAATCCAGCATTAGTGAAATAATTATTATTTCGCTTTGTTACCAAATGGTCACATTGTGTAATAGAGGGTTAAATGTTGATAAAGTGTTGGCTTTCCTGGATTCTTCAGCAACCCATTCCACGCACGATTTCCGGACGGGAAGAACGAAAATGTGTATGTGTTTGTTCATGCATACGGAATAAGAAAGGTGTTTTTATCCTTATGTCTATCTGAGGGTTGTATTAAGTTATCTTTGTGTTGTATTTCTAAATTAGAATTACTTGCTTTATGTATGATTACTACTTTACTCTTGGTTCTTCTATCCTCTAGTGTTTCAAGGTTTAATGATTTAACTAATGGTGTTATTCTAGTCAGTTTTGAATATTCTCCAGCAATGAATCTGGCAGCTCTTTTTTGGATTTGTTCTAGTTTATCAATGTTTTCTTTGGTGGATGGGTCCCATACAGAAGATGCATATTCTAGTACAGGTCTCACCAAAGTGAGATAGCATTTTAGTTTTATATCTTTATTACATTTGTAAAGGTTTCTTTTTATAAAGCCTAAGGCTTGGTTTGATTTTTTAATAACTTCATTGAAATCGGGATTCCATGATTATTTCTCATTTATTATGACTCCTAAGTATTTTGCATCTTTAGTTTGGGTTAGTTCCTTTCCATGAATGAAATATTTTGAATTTATTTGTTTCTTTTTCTTTGTTACTCTTGAGATTGGATGACCAGTTGGGTTTTTAAAAATTCTATTTTAATATGCTAAGCTCTATGCACATTTACAGGACACAATAAACATATCAATATTACACAAATGACAGCGTCTCTTCAAACATTTCTCTGAATGATAAACGTAGCTTTATGTGCACCATCATGTCATAAGTTTTAAAAAAAAATTGTTATAATTTTAAATTAGGATATGAATAATGAATGTTTAAAATTGAATGCATTTATAAATATATGTGCTACTATTTTTATGAACAGCACTGTGAGTCTAGCTGCTTGCTGGGATACTGCGCTATATAAATTATCAAATTATTATTATTACATTATCTCTAACGCATTACTAAGGACAACATATTGTCAGGTACTCGTGACAAACAATGAAAAATAAAGAAACGCAAATATTTCAGATTCTTTGAATAAAATGGTTTAATTATGAGTCACACACAAAAATTAAAACAACCCAGTTATTAGTAGTCACAGGATGGCAGGGAGATAGACCACAGGAGGTCCGGCTAAAGTCTGGTGTGAAGTGACCACAGGAGGTCCGGCTAAAGTCTGCTGTGAAGTGACCACAGGAGCTCTAGCTCAAATCTGGTGTGAAGTGACACATGGTTTGACATAGAAAGAAACCTTGATCTACTGCCTGCATCCTGACAATATTAAATATATTTATAAGACATCTTTAAAAAAAATTTAGTATAGAAATGTATATATTTATATAACATCTTTAAATTGTAATATAATGAGCAACCACTCATGGTGAGTTTCAATCAAACACATGGAGTAACATTCTTGCAAGAGATCAATTATTACATTATGTTTTTAAACATTTTTTTAGTTATATTAGAAAAATTAAGAATATATAACTCAAAGGAGGAACCAAATATTTTAGGTCAAACTTTAGGTCTTTTATGAAAATGTTGCAATGTAAAGCTGTGGCAAACTATTAAAAAATTCAATCCAAACGCTATCAGGTGTAAATAACTAGAAATTGTAAAACACAACACATCTTTTGATTTACATTATGCAGAAACTTTGGGGTAGTTTTTCTGTTTGTTGCAAGTTTACAATAATTATATTTTAGTTGTTTTTGGAAACCAAAGATGAAAATAGTTTGAAACATTAGGCAAAATAGCTTTACATTTTTAGTTTTCTTTTACCCCAGCAATATTAGTAAACTGTCACAGTTACTGTGGGCCAAAAAGAAATTCCATGTGAATAGGGCTGTGATCAGACTAAACTACTGTCAAAAAGAAAAACTAAAGAAAGATAATTATAAAGACAATTTTCTTTATCAAAATCTACTGTTTATGAAGACCAAGTCATTGCAATATTAAACATAGTGATATCTCTTCTTTACAATATGCCAGTGTAAACTTAATGAAATTACAGACTAAGTTAAGGCATTACAAATGAATAGACTGACTGAAATGATTAAAATTTATAACAATAAAAATCTTGGCAGTTTTCAAAGAAATAAAATATATTAGCAAGATATCAATAAAATCAACTAAAAATAATGAACCAATTAAATTCAAACATAAATAAATAAAAATTTGATTAGCATTTAGCTGATATTGGTTCCAAACAAAAATTCATTTAAAAACTGTCAGATCATAAACATAGTTGATGACTAAATAATTCCTATGTGAAATTGTTGATGTAAGAATCAGTTCTGTGTTAGCAGATTTAAGATGATGAGACCTGACCAAAGCAAAGTTGAGAAAACATGTTTTAAGTATAACGTTGTTATAACAAGGAAAACTGTAACCGTTATCTTATTATTGCTTTCTTAATTACAAGTGTTGCAAGAATGACCATCAACAAAATTCAGTAAAGAAGGAAGCACAAAAGTAGGGGGAAAAAAGATAACTACAAATGCTGAGAAGTTTGGGAAGAGAGAGGGAGGATGAACAACTGGGGGCAGGAGGGTACATGCTAAGATAACAAAATAAAAATAAGAAGAGAAATTTGAGAGGAAAAGAAATAAGGATTGTTACAAATAAAAAATGATTTTTTATATGCAAAATATACGTAATAGGCAAAACAAGCAAAGTCTAATTTTTGGATGTAATTTTTTAAAACTCTTTTCATTATTTGTAACACCGATCCCTATTAGCCAGATTTTATTATTTGAAATGGCTCTTAGATATTTAAAGGTACCAGATATTTGCACATATTTTACAGTCTTGAATATATACTGCTAATATACTTTTATTAATTGCAATAGCTAGTCTCAATATAATAATTAACTTCACTAAGTGGTTAAATAAAACAACAATGGAGGAGCGCACTCTCTGGCGGTCAAAGGTACGCGAGGACACTCTCACAGCTAGGAGCGAAGAGAGAGGAGAAGGGTAGGGGGAAGAGGAGCAGGAGTCAACACCATCGTCCCTTGAGGACAGATCCATACATATAAACAAATATGAAAGGTGAATGTCTTTGTGTTTGTTTGTTTGTGCCAGAGAGTGAGTGCAACCTTCATCCATACAGCACCAAGAGATTCACTGCACAGCTTGTCTCCTTGGTAACCATACAGCACCAAGAGATTCACTGCACAGCTTGTCTCCTTGGTAACCATACAGCACCAAGAGATTCACTGCACAGCTTGTCTCCTTGGTAACCATACAGTGTAAAGACATTAACAATTCAACCAGTCATCTTCCAAAATCAAGCTTATCCCCCCACCCCCCTAAAAATGTAGTTAGTATTAAAAATCAGAACAAAAGAAATACGGTTTGTACCACTCACTGGGGATGCTAAAAGTCACACATAGAACACAATTTCCCCTTAAGATTTGAGTTACAGGAAGTTATTGCATTAGAATAGAAATTTATAAAAAAATTAAGGTATGTATATGCAATGTTTAAATTTGGTATGGTATATGACATGGGCTTTGTACATGTATGAATACTTGAATTTATTTTTTAAAAATTAGATACATTTTATTTTAATTTGTAAAAAGACTTACTAATAAATTAATATTAATACTATTTCTAAATGAGTTTTTTTTTAAATTTCAAAATACACATTTTTATTATGTATAAATATCAGGTTGTGTTTTTAATGTTTACGCTGGTGATTATGTAGCATGTACACAAAGGTACATAATAAGGGATTTGCATACAATTCCAATAATGTGCAGACTCCATTAATTCATAAACAGTTCTTTGTGATCAAGTGCCATAGATTCAATGCTGCATACACAAACCGATGTCTTCATTGCTTTTTTCTCTATAAAAATTCACATAAATTCAGTTAAAATATCTTTAAGATTTTGTACTGAACATAAATTCTATGCTTGAAAGAATCAGTACTATTCATTCATTCATTCATTCATTGAATCTTGTTATTGTATGACATGTATTAATACATTGTATGTGATATCACAAAATTGAAATGACTAATTTGACAAATAAAATAACAAAAAAAAGTTGTATCTACAACTTTTAAAAACAGTTGAAGTGAAGTGAAGTGGAGTGAAGTGAAGTGGACTAATCCTTCAAGAATTAATCTTTACACTTTTCTAGGGAAATAAGTTAAATAATTTAACAACTTTATGTGATCAAGACATTGGTTGTGTAGATAAAAAGTATAACAAGCATAGTAACCATAGTAACACAAGTATGCCACAAAATTTTTTTTTACCTAGTTATCAAACCTTAAGTATTCACAATCATGATCATGATAAATAAACTAAAAATACTGTACATGTATACACTCGAGTATAAGTCAATCTTAAGTAAAAGACGACAATTTGAGACTTGAAAAGTGGAATTTTAAGATTTATATATGTCATGTCATTCATTGTGTTACTGAAATTTTTAAAATGAGTTATGCGAATATAAGTCGATCCCTGATTTTGGCCTCGAAATTTTAAAAACAAATCTCGACTTACACTCGAGTATATACATTAATTGCGGATGGTTTCAAATCTTTCAAAAACCCTGTTTACTCACAACACAAATATCCTACATATAAAGTTTTATTCACCTTCTAATAAGACAAACTGTGAGTTCTTGACAGCTAAAGCAATTTTTAAAATGGAGATCATGAGATACTATTTCATAATACAAGTAGCGTTTTTTAAAAAAATGAACGGTTACATCTATTCCTAGTTTCAATTTAAAGCATTCCTTTTGTTTCACTAAACAATATTCAATCATCAGTATTTTTGAGAATACGCCTTGCTTATATGAAATCATTGCAAATAGGTAAAACAAAAACAGAAATATATATGGCAGTCTAAATTACGAGGACAGACTGTTAAAAAAAAATCCTCTACAAAGTTAACAAGAAAATTTGAAAAAAAATGATGTATATGTAATTTTAAAGCAAGATCTAATCTAAATTAGCTTCTTATAAAAATATTAAAATTATCACAATAATAATGCTAAATCAGGACAATAAATTACAAGAAACCAAGAATGTTTCCCCATATGATGGAAGTCCCCTGTTTCCCCATATGATGGAAGTCCCCTGTTTCCCCATATGATGGAAGTCCCCTGTTTCCCCATATGATGGAAGTCCCCTGTTTCCCCATATGATGGAAGTCCCCTGTTTCCCCATATGATGGAAGTCCCCTGTTTCCCCATATGATGGAAGTCCCCTGTTTCCCCATATGATGGAAGTCCCCTGTTTCCCCAGGTGATGGAAGTCCCCTGTATATCACACAGAAAGTTAGATGACAGGTTAAAAATATGAGGCAACATTTTTTTCCAGGCCAATAGATTAAAACAAAATAATTAGCATAAACTGTCACAAGATGTAAATTAGTAAAGACTTATCCAGCATTCAAAATGAGCAAAGGTTCTCAAATTATGTAAATTATAAACATTTAGCAGCAGTCAGAAGCTATTAAATAATAATTTTTTTTTAAGAATTCAAAATAATTTAAACTATAATTAAAATTATAATTAAAATCATTATAATATTACTTTAAATTTTCCCCCAAATATTTTTTTTCTCAAAAATAATTTGTCTCATCTAACACCAAAACATAAATTTGTTCTATTTGAAACCACAAATTGAAGGCATTAGTTTAAATCTCAAACCACTTGCGTAGATCTCTACATTCTTACACGCCACAACCATTGAACTGTGGAGATGACAGTTTTTTTGTGTGCTCATCCTAATTTCAGGTTTTTATAAGTTTGAGATTATTTTCTAAACTTTCATCTTTCTGCAAAAATTTAAAAAACTTTAAAAAATAATAATAAATATATTAATAATTGCTTTCTAGCTACCATTCCCACCCCCACGCCAAAAAAAATAATTCCAATTTAATAAATGATAAACCACCCCATACCTCTTTAATGTTATAAAATAAGTGCACAGTTCCCCAAGGGGTATAATAAGTGCACAGT
The DNA here is from genome assembly GCA_944989445.1 of Ampullaceana balthica. Lineage (NCBI taxonomy): Eukaryota > Metazoa > Mollusca > Gastropoda > Lymnaeidae > Ampullaceana > Ampullaceana balthica. The sequence continues at coordinate 630,841 of CALYLW010000106.1, forward strand.
CACCCTAAGGAAAGCGTATTTCAAATGTTCAAACATAACATGGGCACAGAGGTCGCAGCCCTAAACAATGATCTATTCATGAAGTAAACCTCTGGAGTCTAAGACTGAAAGAATTTGTCATTTTGTAACAACTTGGCATGGGCTGTCCCCACACACGGTTAGATTGATATAAATATACAATATAAGGCCAGAGAAATAAGCATCACAATACACAACACCGTTCCAAAATAATGAGCAGCCAGTCCTGCAGGGTAGCTCACCAGTAGCCAGTCCTGCAGGGTAGCTCACCAGTAGCCAGTCCTGCAGGGTAGCTCACCAGTAGCCAGTCCTGCAGGGTAGCTCACCAGTAGCCAGTCCTGCAGGGTAGCTCACCAGTAGCCAGTCCTGCAGGGTAGCTCACCAGTAGCCAGTCCTGCAGGGTAGCTCATTAGTTAGGATATGAAAAGGTTCAAAGTACAAAAGCTGTGGAAATGAAAACGCAGAGTAAGATGATTAAAAGTTTGTTGTTTTTTTCCTGTAATTTTTACCAAATATTTTAAACTGGTTATTTTGTTGGGCAATAAAATATTTGACATTTAGAGCAACTTTATACATGTCATTAAGTGATGAAGCCAGATTCATTCAGTCATTAGTTACAAATTCCAGGTGAACGTCAATATCATCAGTCACATTGGCTAGGTGAATGACAATTTCATAAGTCATATAAAAGAGTCTAGATCGAAGTAAATATTTTTATAGTTTACACATGTAGAAAGGTAAGATAAATTAAAATAATTTTTTGTTGTAAAATTGAATGTGAAAAAAATTATGTAAATAAAAAGTAAATCTATGTACAAATTTACATGCACAAGTGAATTGTGAAATGGCCTGAACTATGGGAATTGCTTAAAACACTTGACCAAATTAAAACATACATGCATGACAAAAACATAGGTGCATGTATTTTAAAATAAAGATATTAATAATCTCTTGATTCTCCATTGTGTATGCAGTTTTATGAGGCTAAAACTAAAACATATGTACACTTAAGAAAGTGATATGAATAAATGACAAATCATAAGATAGCCACACAAAATTTGAGCAATATTTGTTTTTTGGCTAAACCAGCCAGTGTGCCCTATAGATTGGATTATTCTTACTTGAGTGGGTCTCAAAATCTTATTATTTGATTTTTATTTAGAAGTTAAATAATATGAACACTGTAACTAAAAAAACTTGTACAAATTGATCCTGTATTTTATCTTAACAATTAATTTTTTTAAAATGTTAATCTTAAAAAATTATAAATAATGTTAATCTTAACATTTTATAAAGTAAAGGGGCAAAAATAAAAACTCAAACATTTCCATAAATGATTTCAACTGCATGTCTCGATAGGTTCCAGCTTGAAACTAAAAAGTATAAGAGTAAGAGTAAGAGTGCTACTTTTTTAAATTGTAAAAATACATACATTTCTTCAAACAAGGTATAAAAAACTCATAAATTCTATTATAAATCTGCATTTATATCCTTGTGTTTGAGAATGAAGCTATACAAAAAAAATCTACATGAAAAGAAAGCAAACAATATTCCCTAGTGGTGTAGAATATCAGAATAAATGGCAGAAATTGCCAGGAATATTCCGTAGTGGTGTAAAATATCAGAATTATTGGCAGAAATTGCCAGTTTGGAAGACAAAAAGCTCAATTAAACAAAACAATATTTTTTACTTTAAACTGAGCATAAGGAAAAGAATTACAAATTTCCATTAAGAATTCCACTCTCAAAGATTTTATATTTTTTAAATTAAAAAAAAATTAAAAAATCAAATTTAGAAAAAAGCTAAACAATTTTACAAAAATTACATGAGAAATGATCAGAGATGTTCAACAAAATCCTAATATCCTTAAAGTGCATTGTTCTATTTTTTTAAAATGTCTGTGGGGGAAAAAAAAAGCAAAGTGAAATGAATACGTCTTACTTTAGCCGACCATTTTGTGAATAGTTTTATCCAATCAGAAGAAGCTGTAAAAATGTTTAGTTTATATATTTGACCAGACTCAAGTTTCCCTGATAAACATTATTCAATAATTGTGATCTTAAAAATAAATACATAAATATTTCACAAACCAGTTCTCAGTCTTTAGAGGAAATTCAATTATTTCAAAATCATTTTTAAAAACAAAAATCTCCTGGAGTAAACACAGTACATGTTATTTATCCAGATTTTAATTGAGCCGAAATTTAAAAAAAAACAAGACAACTATTATTACTGCATAAGTGAACAAATTTCTTGTGTGTTTATATCCTTCTTAAAATGTTACTACTCATTAAAAACACATTTTCTCCTACTAATACCATAGTGGCTAGCCTATTGGCAAATAAATGTGAACATGATTCTTCTGAATGAATGATAATTATACATTCATCATGTGGAATAATTATAAGAGAAATAACGGCTGTGGGTAAATTAAAAGTCTGGCGAGATAATGCGACCTAGATTCTAAATATTTAAAGTCAATAAATTACAATATCTGCATAGAATGGCATAAAAAATAAGGTACATTAATTACATGTTTATTTATTACATGTTTATTTATTGCGTCTGGAACAAAATTATAACATTAGAGATAAAGGATCCTTTCTTTTTAATCAGAAAAAATAATCGTCATATTACAAAAAAAAATTTTTGGACTTCGAACTGAAATGTCCAGATTTAGCAAATGTTAAGACTAGGACTTAAGTCAGCAAATGTTTGTAATACTTAAGTCAGTTTCAAGACAAGTGGAGCAGTAACTGTTGACACCTGACTTTACTGTTACGAATGAGGATCAGCTTGTCTGGTGTAAAGATGTAAAAAAATAAAAAAAATTGTATTGAACTGTGTATATTACAAAAAAGATTGTCAAAACTCACAGCGTCCCCTGGTTATGTTCATACAACTCAGTCAAAAGCAAATAAAAATAAGTTAACAAGAATTCCCCACAATGACCAGTTTGAGCACCTGAACAATAATGTTGATGTAATATTTTGAAGTCAAGTTAAGTAAAACTAAACCAGCATTGGTAACTTGGACTTAAATGTCAATTGGTGATCAGTTGAAATAAATATATATATATTTGGCTAACTGACTAAACGGCCCCGACATAACTCAAAAATACAATAAAATATTACATTAGTATTTTTACTCATCGATTCAGTTGTAGGTTTAGTTCACAAGAAACAATAATAATGACATCACAAGAAAGAATTTAAACACAGCTAATCGATATGGTACCAAGTCACAGTTGTTTGTTGAGAAGAAATAATAGAATAACATCAAAAGAAATCATTTTACAATTTGACCACTTTTTTTAAGAGTGAAAAAAATTGACAAAAGTTAAAATGCAAAAATTGTAAATTTTTTGACAAAAATGTAAACAATCTGTCTGGGGCCGTTTTGACCGAGGCCGTTTTGACTGAGGCCGTTTTGACTGAGGCCGTTTTGACCGAGGCCGTTTTGACCGAGGCCTTTTTGACCGAGGCCGTTTTGACGGGTCACGATATATTGTAATAAAAATGTATAATAATGTGATAATAAAATTGGCTTTACGCTTAAGAAAGTTTTCAGATTAATGTACAATGGTTAGCATTTAAAATCTGATTTGCTTAAAACTTGTTTAAAAATACACAATTATCATTTAATTACCTCGGGTCCATCAGATAAATAAAAATAAATCTTTCAGTAATTTGTACAATCCAAACCACTAAGAGGGAACCCTTAAAGATAGCCTACAGCACGAACCAATTTTAATTACAATAATTTACATTAAATAAAAAAGTGCTAAACTCCTAGTTTAAAATCATGAACATATGCCACCGTGTAAACACATTTAAGTAATTTTTGTTGTTTTAAAAGGATAAAATGCAATAAGTTCTTGTTATTCATTCTCTTTTACTTTACTTCTAGACTCAATGAAACCTTAAAAATTGTGTGCGTCCATGGACAAATTTTAAAAATGTGTGCGTCCATGGACATTTTTAAAAATTGTGTGCGTCCGTGGACATTTTTAAAAATTGTGTGCGTCCATGGACATTTTTAAAAATTGTGTGCGTCCATGGACATTTTTAAAAATTGTGTGCGTCCGTGGACATTTTTAAAAATTGTGTGCGTCCGTGGACATTTTTAAAAATTGTGTGCGTCCATGGACATTTTTAAAAATTGTGTGCGTCCATGGACATTTTTAAAAATTGTGTGCGTCCATGGACATTTTAAAAAATTGTGTGCGTCCATGGACATTTTTAAAAATTGTGTGCGTCCATGGACATTTTTAAAAATTGTGTGCGTCCATGGACATTTTTAAAAATTGTGTGCGTCCATGGACATTTTTAAAAATTGTGTGCGTCCATGGACATTTCATGGCAAAAGTTGTTCCTTTTAAGTTGTTGATTTTTTTCATATCAAAAAGAAATATCACTTCCAAAATATTTTTAAATGATTTATACTCAAGGTTTAACCAGTTCATCTTTGGGTCACTCCCAGGTGGCGCCGGGTAACTTGTGCTCCAAGAGGTAGGTCTTCATGTTGCCCTTTCCTTTAACAGCAATCTCGTCCCTGTAGGAGAAGGCAAACTTTGAACTGAGCAGCTCAGCCGTGGCCTGGGGCACCTGGATCCTGTTGTCCTCTCCCGTGGAGTACATCCTGCTGGCAATGTTCACCGTGTCCCCCCAGATGTCGTACAGCAGCTTCGTCGTGCCTATGACGCCCGCGGTCACTGGGCCGTAGTTGTAGCCGATGTTGAGTATGAAGTTAAAGTTGAAAATGCTCTCGTTGAAATTGTTTACGACGACCTGCAGCTCCATGGCAAACTCCATCAAAGCGTAAAGGTGGGCGTAGGGGTCCTTGTTCTTGGCTCTGCTCTCCTCATTTAGGCCGGCCGAAGCCATGAAAGAAGAGCTGATGGTTTTTATTTTCTCCACATCCTTGAAGCGGGGCTCGCTCAGCATCACCTCATAGTCACTGACCAGCTCGTTGAGGACCCTCAGGTACTCTCGACCGCCTGCGTACATCTCGTCGTAAAACTCGTTGAAGTTGACGATGGTCGCAAAGATGACCCCGACATCCTGGTGATTCCGAGAGTAGCTGCGGTTTGTTTTGAAGAGCTCCGCGAGATGGGCCGGGATGATGTTGTGTAGCAACCAGTCTGCCTGGTCCTTGTTTAGCTGCATGTTCTCCTTGTCCCTCTCAGCCTTGACGCTGGCGTGGAAACTCAAACGGTACGAGTTCTCAAACTCGTAGTTGAGGATGGTGATGAGGAACAGGAGGAGCAGGATGCTGAGGATGATCTCAAACCTCATGATGTTCTGTCCAGAGAACAAGTGGTCTCCGGGGACAGCAGGCGGGCCGAGGGTAGTGTTGGGGAACAAGGGCTGGGTGGTGGTGTTGAGCGGGCTCTCGGGCAAGGAGTCGGTGTTGAACTGATGGCGGCAGAAGTGGATGAAGAGCAGGACAATGAGGACGGAGCCGATGAGGATGGCCATGATGGACTTGGCGAAAGAGCGGAGCATGCTGTAGTTGCAGTACTGGAGCAGGGCCACGACCACGCCAAAGCAGAAGAAACGGTCGTGCCAGTTGTCGGTGGTGATGAGATCACAGGACAGGTTCACGTAGACCAGAGCAGATGGGATGGTGGCCATGAGGACACCCAGGGCATTGCGGAAATACCAGCTGAGGGTCAGCTTCATCCACCAAGGAGAACTGGACTTCTTCTCCTGGAGAAATGGGAGTGACAGAGTGATCAAAATGATTACAGAAATAAACTGTTATACCACATCAAAAATGCTCTTTCAAGTAAAGTACAAGAAATGTTTAATTTTAAATTAAAAGAGTGTAAATAAAAAACAACAGTTCTTAATTTGTCGAGTACCTGAGTTACAAATTGGTATTGGATGGTTAAATTTTTATTTAAAAACTTGAAATTTTTGTGCCTCAACGAATATGTTGTTATGAAAAAAGAATCCTCGGACTACCACATTATAAAAACTACTGGAGACAAGACTACGTAAATTAATGGTGGAAAATTTCTTTTTTTAAATTGCTGGGAGAGACTAGAAAATTGATGGCTAAGTAAGACTGAATTAACACAAATACATTTAAATAAGCTACCGACCTCCAGGCAAATGATGTTGGTTAGTGAGTCAACAAAGACCAGAGCTTGAATGGCGATGCCAGCAGCCGTGATAATGATGAGGCCGTCGGTGCGGGCAAAGTGGAACATAACATGACAGGTGATTGCCAGCACCAGCAGGACAATGAACGCAACAGCAGCCTCAACGGTAGTCTGGTACCTTGGCGATGACAGCATTTTCTCTTGGAACAGGTAGCTGCGGAGACATTTTTTTTTGAAACAACTTTTATATGGCGGTGGGAACTGGTTGTGTGAGAAATCCTTCTCTTAAACTCTGAAATCAGTTTGCCTGTTCCTGTCCAATGATAAGTTTATTAAAAAAGACTTCATGTCAACAGCAACATAAGTCTCACGATTAACCAATATCTTTCAGCAAACAAGGCAAAATGATTGAAGCTGATTTTATTTTCTTCGTTCCTCCATTCATTTCTTTCACTCAATTCTTTTTGACAATCAAACAATGTACTTTGTTTTTTGCCTTTTTTTTAAAGGCCAAGGGTCACAGTGACATTGTGCCAGTCTAGGCCAAGGGTCACAGTGACATTGTGCCAGTCTAGGCCAAGGGTCACAGTGACATTGTGCCAGTCTAGGCCAAGGGTCACAGTGACATTGGGCCAGTCTAGGCCAAGGGTCACAGTGACATTGTGCCAGTCTAGGCCAAGGGTCACAGTGACATTGTGCCAGTCTAGGCCAAGGGTCACAGTGACATTGTGCCAGTCTAGGCCAAGGGTCACAGTGACATTGTGCCAGTCTAGGCCAAGGGTCACAGTGACATTGGGCCAGTCTAGGCCAAGGGTCACAGTGACATTGTGCCAGTCTAGGCCAAGGGTCACAGTGACATTGTGCCAGTCTAGGCCAAGGGTCACAGTGACATTGTGCCAGTCTAGGCCAAGGGTCACAGTGACATTGTGCCAGTCTAGGCCAAGGGTCACAGTGACATTGTGCCAGTCTAGGCCAAGGGTCACAGTGACATTGTGCCAGTCTAGGCCAAGGGTCACAGTGACATTGTGCCAGTATAGGCCAAGGGTCACAGTGACATTGTGCCTGGATATTTATTAATCATCTGGTAACAGACTTCCTGACAAAATGTTGTACAAATATTTGACGGGTGTTGGCGACAGCTATGGCGAGTTGCAATCTGGCCCAAGGGACCTTGCTTTGGTGTAAGAAGTTCTGATGTCAGGATCATTATTGAATTAACATGACCTAACAACCCCCCTGCTCCACCCCCACGCAATAAGTAGTGAATCTCCTCTCACAGTTAAAAATGTGTGTGAGTTATGGTATGGAGATCAGGTGCAAGCCATTTTTAAAACCAAAACAACATCAGCACAGACAGGTATATAATCTCTGGATGACTGACAGGCGTAATCCTTAAAATCCCACTATCATCGAAATCTTTGTACCAAAAATGAGAGCAACATAAAACAACTAACTTTAAAAAAAAATTTTGTGGAAAAATTACCAAATTCTTTATTAATTCTAAAGGTCTCCTGTCTTAAAAAACCAGGAGATGTTAATTTCTGCTCACTGCGTTGAGCACACATTTTTTTATACATGTTAAGAATAAATAGATTTTTTTCCTGGGCCAAGAGGGCGAGCAGTTCCATGGAATTCATGGCTTCCTTCACTCACCTGTCCTTGAACTCATGGCGGTAGATTTTCTCAAGTTCACGATCAAAGGTCAGGGTGAGTTTGTTGAGGCTGGGTTTGAAAAAAGCTTCGCTGTTTTTGTTCTCTCGCTCCATGAGCTGAAAATGTGCGCAGAAAAACATCAGTTTTAAAAAAGGCCACACCAAACATTCCTGAGATGACACCAAACACTCCTGAGATGACACCAAACACTCTTGAGATGACACCAAACATTCCTGAGATGACACCAAACATTCATGAGACAACACCAAACACTCCTGAGATGACACCAAACATTCATGAGACGACACCAAACACTCCTGAGATGACACCAAACATTCCTGAGATGACACCAAACACTCCTGAGATGACACCAAACATTCCTTAGACGACACGAAACACTCCTGAGACGACACCAAACACTCCTGAGACGACACCAAACACTCCTGAGATGACGCCAAACATTCCTGAGATGACGCCAAACACTCCTGAGACGACACCAAACACTCCTGAGACGACACCAAACACTCCTGAGATGATGCCAAACATTCCTGAGATGATGCCAAACATTCCTGAGATGACACCAAACATTCCTGAGATGACACCAAACACTCCTGAGATGACACCAAACACTCCTGAGATGACACCAAACACTCCTGAGATGACACCAAACATTCCTGAGATGACACCAAACATTCCTGAGATGACACCAAACATTCCTGAGATGACACCAAACATTCCTGAGATGACACCAAACATTCCTGAGATGACACCAAACACTCCTGAGATGACACCAAACACTCCTGAGACGACACCAAACACTCCTGAGATGATGCCAAACATTCCTGAGATGACACCAAACATTCCTGAGATGACACCAAACACTCCTGAGATGACACCAAACACTCCTGAGATGACACCAAACACTCCTGAGATGACACCAAACATTCCTGAGATGACACCAAACATTCCTGAGATGACACCAAACATTCCTGAGATGACACCAAACACTCCTGAGATGACACCAAACATTCCTGAGATGACACCAAACACTCCTGAGATGACACCAAACATTCCTGAGATGACACCAAACACTCCTGAGATGACACCAAACATTCATGAGACGACACCAAACACTCCTGAGATGACACTAAACACTCCTGAGATGACACCAAACACTCCTGAGACGAGTTAGTGCTATCAACAACTTAACTCAATAAAATATGTTCTGATCAGGGTGCAAAAAAACAAAATAGAAAAAAAAGAAGAAAAAAATAAGAGAAGAAAGTATTACTTTTTTTGTCGTCCTATTTAAATAATAAATAATATATGATGAAAGTACTTTAATCTCAAGGATTTTAAAAATATTTACATCTATAAGGAGGCGATCTTGCTCGGCAGTTACTGATTCCTTCCTGTCTTTACTCAACAAAGTGGTGTCCACACCAGCATCTGGTCAGATGAAATGGACTCAATATAATTATGCCATTTAGAAAAAAAATTGTATTTTATTTACATTGTATTATTATTATTATTTTTTTGGCAGAACATTTTTTTGATCACTTTTAACATCTCAGCCAAGTTCATTAGTTATATTTGTTAATGTGAACATGATTTATGAGTACCACAGGAGAAAACTTCAAATAAAATTATTATACAAAATATTTAAAACATAGGGAGATTAGTTTAAAACTGTAAGTTAAGAGTAGAGTGTTAAATTAAATGTAAAATACAGAAGCTAATATTTCATTGGGCGTGAATTTTAATGTTAAGACTTATGGCTTTCCTCCTCTACAGATAAGGGATTCTGATTTAAACCTGAGCCAAGGGGAAATAATACTGGTTCATAGTTTAAGACAAAGGGGATGGAACCACTTTATGGTCATTTGTGAGGGTCAAAACAATTTTTTTTTAAAAATCTGGAGTCTCTAATTCTTTGTCAGTTAAAAAATATAATAAAGTTGTTTAGGGCAAATACGAAAGACAGCCTTTGGGTTTGAGTTGTTCCTATAAGTTTCATCAAATGGAGACCATGGCTGACACTAGGTGACAATGCCAGGTCTCATAAACAAATCCCAGGTCACAATCAACTCTAAAAGAAATAATCTTTTCTCAAATGAACTATTAAAACCATTTTTCTTAAATTAAAAAAATTAATTTATCTTTAGTTGCATTGGTATAAAAACTAAATTTTAAATAAACAACGTTATTTTATCATAAATGTGTTGTATGCAAAGACAATAATTCTAATATAGTACATTTACCACAGAAAAATTTAAACTAAGATATTTTAGTACATGTAACAAACAGTTTTGTTTTTAAATTTAGCCACTTGAATATCTATAGATAATAAATATGTCTTGTAAAACTTGGATATATATAAGATTAAAAAAGAGTACAATTTATCTGTTTGAAAGGCTCAGAAGTTAGAAGCTGCTACTAGAGCATTTATTTGTAAGACTAATGAACAATAAGCTTCATGAAGACAACTAACACAAACCATTTAAGCAATACCATAGAGATATCTAAGTACAGCCATAAAGACAGCCACATACAGCCCAGACACCATGGTAACAGCCCAGAAACCATGATGACACATGACATTAATATTAATAGCCCAGGATTGTTACAGATGCCCCAAAACACAAAAGTAAACACCAGCATTTCTAACAGGCAGGATAAAAGGGGAAATAAATCAATGTTGTTGTTGTTGTTATTATTGATCAATCCATTGACTAGACATTTTCTAAATTAAACTAATTTAACTGGTGATCAAACTCAGCACTCTGCCGATTCTTCAGGTCACACTGGTACTTTCTATAAAACAAACTAATGTAAGGTTTCAATCAAAGTTGTTTACTTGCATGGCCCTTATAAACATCATATATCTGTCAAACTTTTAAAACATAGTTCATTTAATACAACTTTCCTAGCACCACTAATTATCTGATGTGTCCATTCCAGGAAAGTTTAGCAAAATTGATTTTGTTTTCATAACTAGCAGCCTATCTGGGAAAGACAAACCAAATTTTTTTAAAATATCTTTTATAACTGGCAGAATATCTGGGAAAATCAAACCACATTTTAAAAAAATATCTTTTACAACTGGTTTCAGAAATAAAAAAACCCAACCTCCCTCCTCCCTCTCCCATTCATTGGTGTTTTTTGAAAAAGTCAATAAGGCGTGGTATACTTTAAATAGTTATGTACATTCTTTACACTTGTTTGAAATAAAATCCATTAATACACTAAAGGAGAGATATGTGTACAATTTTAAGGAGGTACCTTTATATTTTGTTTAATCCCATAGTGGTAATGTCCCCCCCCCCTAAGAATAAACTTAAAATTTATAAACTCTGTAAAAAATTAATTAAATTATGTTGTTGTCGTAATAAACCTAAAAAATTAATGAAATTATGTTGTCGTGGTAATAAACATAAAAAATTAATGAAATGATGTTGTCGTAGTAATAAACAAAAAATTAATGAAATGATGTTGTTTTCACAATAAACCTCAAATTTGATAAAAAGAGATTCCAGCACCCGGTGATGGGACTGCATGGTCCAACACCGACCAACACCCACCAACACCCACCCAGGACTCCAGGGATGCCAGGAAGCCAAAAACTTGTGAATAGATATTTCATTACCGCTGATAGTGTAATTAATGGCACACTTTCAGTTTGGCAGGTTACAAAATTTTGCAGCAACAAGCAAAAGTGAAGCTGGAGTGAAAGGCTTGTTGAAAAACAGACCAGCAACTCAAGCTTAGGCCAGAATATTATTAACAGCATGCAAGCTCACAGTATTTCTATGACAGCTCCTTAACACAATCTGCACACAGGTGCTCTCCCCTAGCACCCACCTTAACAAACCCTCTTTGCCATACACAGCATTTGCTTTGAGTTGAGATTAAAGTAGCAACAATTTTTGAAAGACTACAAGCTGACTGACGGACTGACTTTCAGAAATGTTTTGATCAATTGATTTGTCGGGTTTTATTAGTTGTTTGTAGAATGCACATGACTCACACATGATCAACACAGAACTTAAGTTTTATTTTTTTTTGTTTTTTCAGAGCTTTCATTCTGGCTTGCAAGTTTTGCACTTAATGGTGATGCGTTCCACTCTCATCATTTTGACAGATATCTGGCCACAGTGAAACAATGTTTGGTGAACCCTGTTTTTATTGGCAGTTCTCCAGCAGTTTAGTGCCCGTTAGAAACACCCTACAGTTGGCAGACTGCAGTTTTATTGCAAAGTCACAAATGTCTAAGAGAAAACCTGACAGAGTCAATTGAAAGAGAAGCTGCTCAAAAAAAGATCTATGGCAGTTTATGACAAGCCCGACCAATGAGATATTGTAATTACTTCTATTCTGTCCTGCCCCTGTTCCTTTAAGGTTTAAACACACAAAGATGAATAGGAAAACATCATTTTTTTCAAGGGCTGGTAACCATTAATTTCATTTTAATAGTCGACTATTACAAGAGTTACGTTTAATAAATAGTTAATTTCGATTAAATAAAAAAATGTCTTTAGTTTCAGACATGAACACATATATGCTTTATTTAACATACTAACACTGTTGTTTTTTTCTGGCTCAAATGTTTTCAGAAAAACGACATATTGACAGTACTTGAGATAAACGACATATTAACAGTACTTGAGATAAACGACAGATTAACAGTACTTGAGTTAAACGACATATTAACAGTACTTGAGATAAACAACATATTAACAGTACATTTACTTGGTTCAAGTGATGGACATTCCCTATTGCCGATGTACCCAATAAATATAAATAATAAAAAATTCAACAGCTAAATAGATAAAAGATTACTCAGTAATTACTGTAGCTTTTATTGTTTCTATTGATCAATAAAAGAGAATTTTCAAGCTTGGAATAATTTGTAAAGCAGTGCAGTGCCAAAATAAAAAAACCTAGAAATATTTTGAGAAATATTTTACGGGATTTATAAGACACATTAATTGTGTGTTCAAAAGAGTAACTTTATGTAGAGTTGTTAGGCTTTACCTCCTGCATTTTAAAAGCTAACAGTAAATGTTTTCATTATACGTCAGAGGAATATATCAAATTAACATTAATTTTAAAAAAAATTATTAGTTATCCGACAAATAAAACATAAGTGTACATTATATTCTATTGATATAACATTTATACAATTATTTTGATATTTCCAAACAGCAAAGTTTAAGATCTTGTCACGTGGCAACTGAAGCAGCAAGAAGCTCAATAATCACACCCAAAGCTTGAGAAGGGGAGAGAATAGCGTCAATCTACAGACAACTACAGTTAAACAAAAATTAAATCAATCAATCAAACCCTGCACCCATGACCAGCACCTAGAATTACCCGGGGGTCAAATGTTTAGGAGAGGTCAATGTCACCGGGTAACCAGGGTGAAGGCCATGGCCAGCGGGTTGGAAGAAGACAACAGTGAACTTCTCTCGGGCAGCTCTTCCTACCATGTTTGCCAGGGGCTTTTAGCGGAGGTAGTGGTGGGCTTGTCCTGCACGAGGAGGAGGAGGGGGGTGAAGGGCTGGGTCTGCCAAGGGAGGGGGTGGCATGGTTGGGGTGGTAGTGGAGGGTTGCGGTGTGTGGTTGGTTGTGGTGACCATCTAGGGTTCACACATAAAGAGTAGTTAAAGTGGAGGGAGTGGAAAGGAAAAAAAAACCTGCATTAGTTATAGAAGCCAAGCAACAATAACAATAACGCAACAAAAAAAAATAAAAATAATTTTAAAGCGGAGGTGAATTTAATCCTTTTCAGTTTTTAAAATTAAAATATAAAATCAGCAGCCTTTAAACAAGAACAACAACCATAAATCATGCTGATAATATAACAAAGACATAAGCTTGGAGCCTTCCTGACAAGAATAAGAATTATGAAAATAATTGAGTCACGTCCTGTGATGCTTTATAAAAATTAAGAAATATAAATGGGGGGGGGGATTAGATTTTGCTTTTGGAGAATGAATTCTGCCCCAATGACCACAATGACCACAATGACCACAATGAGTTAAAAAAAATTAAACAACCCGTAAAAACAAAATTTTTGCTATAAATCCCTTATATATGAGACATAACTAAAAGTATTGATTATATTCAATATAATACGCACAGAGCAACAGACTAGCACAAGGGTCTCCAAACTTTTCTGCCAGAGGTCCGCATTAACTGTCAAACGGCTGTTTGGGGGCTAACTACACAATTTTGTGGTAAACTAGAGGTAAAAATATTAATTTTTTTGGTGATTAAAAGGTCTCCAGGGGCCAGATGAGAGGGCCTCGCGGGCCTCATCTGGCCCGCGGGAAGTAGTTTGGAGACCCCAGGACTAGCATAAACCATTACAGATCGCGAATATATTCATAAAAAGTATGTTCAATATAATACGCTCCGCACCGCGCGACAGGAAAATATTAAAAAAGGTTGTTCAATATAATACACACCGAGCGAAAGACTAGCATAAACATTGACAGACTGAACGTGACTAAACTCCTCTTGCTGTTAAACACGGGGATGTGGTCATCGAGGGCTGGAGTAAAACTCCAGTGACACGTGGAGGTCAACTTTAGCAGTTGGCTATACATGTTATATAGAGATAAACTAAAAATGCATTAATTTAAATACGGTACATTTTGACACAATGCATTGTTAGGTGACACAAGTCTATGTGCAAAATTTTAGGATCACGGGAAATATTTTTTAAATTTTGTTTTTCCGCGGGACCACGACAGACAGAGAGAAAGAGAGAGATAAAGAGACAAGACTGTGAAGTTAATATAAGTGATTTAAGAAACAACTCCTCTGAGAAATGCTGGCTCGCACATCATGGCAACTTGCAGAGATTTTAAGCCCTATCGCATGTAAGAAATGAAGGAAGCTGCATGCACGTTGCAACTGATCACTGACAAGTTGATACTTAACTGAGACTAGGAACTAACAAGAGTGAGCAGGAGATTTGTCATCGTTTCGTTCTGAACAACTCAGACCGAGGCCAGAATTAGACATTTATCCTGACCAAGTCTTGACACATTATCATGCCACAGCTAAGATCTCTGGTCTATTTGACATCTCAAGCCACAGAATGGGACCTCGTCAATAGAGATTTTAATAACAGATGTACAGTCTCTTATTTTAATAACAGTTCTACAGTCTCTTATTTTAATAACAGATCTACAGTCTCTTAACAGATCTACAGTCTCTTAACAGATGTACAGTCTCTTATTTTAATAACAGTTCTACAGTCTCTTATTTTAACAACAGATCTACAGTCTCTTATTTTAATAACAGTTCTACAGTCTCTTATTTTAATAACAGATCTACAGTCTCTTATTTTAACAACAGATCTACAGTCTCTTATTTTAATAACAGTTCTACAGTCTCTTATTTTAATAACAGATGTACAGTCTCTTATTTTAATAACAGATGTACAGTCTCTTATTTTAATAACAGTTCTACAGTCTCTTATTTTAATAACAGTTCTACAGTCTCTTATTTTAATAACAGATCTACAGTCTCTTAACAGATCTACAGTCTCTTAACAGATGTACAGTCTCTTATTTTAATAACAGTTCTACAGTCTCTTATTTTAATAACAGTTCTACAGTCTCTTATTTTAATAACAGTTCTACAGTCTCTTATTTTAATAACAGTTCTACAGTCTCTTATTTTAATAACAGATCTACAGTCTCTTAACAGATCTACAGTCTCTTAACAGATGTACAGTCTCTTATTTTAATAACAGTTCTACAGTCTCTTATTTTAATAACAGTTCTACAGTCTCTTATTTTAATAATAGTTCTACAGTCTCTTATTTTAAAAACAGATCTACAGTCTCTTATTTTAATAACAGTTCTACAGTCTCTTATTTTAACAACAGTTCTACAGTCTCTTATTTTAATAACAGATCTACAGCCTCTTATTTTAACAACAGATGTACAGTCTCTTATTTTAACAACAGATGTACAGTCTCTTATTTTAATAACAGATCTACAGTCTCTTATTAATAAATAAATTAAAAAGTTATAAAGATATTTCGTGTAAATAATTTCGGGTGATTCTGAGAAATATTCAATAATTGTGCAAACTAATATCCATGTGTTCATCATTTGGGCTGCATAAGATGTGATCAACCAAAGCCAAATTAAATAAAGATGTGTTGAGGAATTAGAGTTACAGACCTCTGTGCATTTATGGGGACTCCTTATTCTAATTGTAACTCCAACTTTAACTGAGTTTCCAAAACAAATGCAATAATTGAGAATGGGCTATTGTCGTCAAACTTGTGTTCATTATAAACGAGATACAGTCAACAACTTTCATATCTAATAAATCTGTTATGTTTAAAATGAATTCATATATGAACCGTTCCATCAACAGATTTGAAAAGATGAACAGAAGTGACAAAGTTATTGTTTATTGAGAAAAATATACACTATAAATTGACTATAAATTATATACACATATAAATATATTTAACACACCAGGATCCATCACCGAATCTATTGCATCACTCACTCCCCACCCACACTACCAAAAAGATCTGTAATCTCTTCGTCAGCTCTGTCTACTTTGTACACTTTGGCATTTTCATTAGCTAATTTTCTGATGGTGTTATAAAATTGAAATAACAAACTTCACCAGGCAAATTAACCAGAACAAAAAGAAAGCTTGCGTTTAGCCATATTTTGACAGATATTAATGAGTTATCACCGACCTCAAATTAACCAATAAAAAAAATTTGATTGGATCCTAAAATGAAACAGACAAAAAAAACTGAAACATGTGAAGAAATGAGGCGAAAATTCAGATAATTAAACCGCAATAGAGCGGATAGCAGAGTTCTACAACCAAGGGAGATAAACCACAAATAAAATTATTCAGAAAAGGGAGATTAACGTTAATATTAGAGGAGGAAAAAATAAATGATTTTGAAAAGACAGTCAAAGAAATGGGTTATTTATGGTAGTCTTAGAACACTCTCAAACAAAAATTCATGATTTAATAACATTCACGAGAGGATCGATGTTTCTGAACAAACTTTCTTTCTTTATATCAAGATATTTAAGAATAGGGTTCTGAATAGAATTTTCAAATATCTCTTTCTTTTGCTCATTATCAATATTGGAACCATCAAACTAATGAACAAACGTCTTATTATTTACTTTAAAAAAAATTTAATGGACGCAATATCTCTTTCCAGGTGACTTAACTTTTTAACACATAAAAGAACGGTGATATGAGTTTCTGCTCCCATTCTGTCATTCAACAGAGCAGATGCTCCCATTCTGTCATTTAACAGAGCAGATGCTCTCATTCTGTCATTCAACAGAGCAGATGCTCCCATTCTGTCATTTAACAGAGCAGATGCTCCCATTCTGTCATTCAACAGAGCAGATGCTCCCATTCTGTCATTTAACAGAGCAGATGCTCTCATTCTGTCATTCAACAGAGCAGATGCTCCCATTCTGTCATTCAACAGAGCAGATGCTCCCATTCTGTCATTCAACAGAGCAGATGCTCCCATTCTGTCATTCAACAGAGCAGATGCTCTCATTCTGTCATTCAACAGAGCAGATGCTCCCATTCTGTCATTCAACAGAGCAGATGCTCCCATTCTGTCATTCAACAGAGCAGATGCTCTCATTCTGTCATTTAACAGAGCAGATGCTCCCATTCTGTCATTCAACAGAGCAGATGCTCCCATTCTGTCATTCAACAGAGCAGATGCTCCATTCTGTCATTCAACAGAGCAGATGCTCCCATTCTGTCATTCAACAGAGCAGATTCTCCCATTCTGTCATTCAACAGAGCAGATGCTCCCATTCTGTCATTCAACAGAGCAGATGCTCCCATTCTGTCATTCAACAGAGCAGATGCTCCCATTCTGTCATTCAACAGAGCAGATGCTCTCATTCTGTCATTCAACAGAGCAGATGGTCCCATTCTGTCATTCAACAGAGCAGATGCTCCCATTCTGTCATTCCACAGAGCAGATGCTCTCATTCTGTCATTTAACAGAGCAGATGCTCCCATTCTGTCATTCAACAGAGCAGATGCTCCCATTCTGTCATTCAACAGAGCAGATGCTCCATTCTGTCATTCAACAGAGCAGATGCTCCCATTCTGTCATTCAACAGAGCAGATGCTCTCATTCTGTCATTCAACAGAGCAGATGCTCCCATTCTGTCATTCAACAGAGCAGATGCTCCCATTCTGTCATTCAACAGAGCAGATGCTCCCATTCTGTCATTCAACAGAGCAGATGCTCCCATTCTGTCATTCAACAGAGCAGATGCTCTCATTCTGTCATTCAACAGAGCAGATGCTCCCATTCTGTCATTCAACAGAGCAGATGCTCTCATTCTGTCATTTAACAGAGCAGATGCTCCCATTGTCATTCAACAGAGCAGATGCTCCCATTGTCATTCAACAGAGCAGATGCTCCCATTCTGTCATTCAACATAGCAGATGCTCCCATTCTGCCATTCAACAGAGCAGATGCTCTCATTCTGTCATTCAACATAGCAGATGCTGTCGAACATGTCCAGAAACTATGTAAAAAAAAGAATAACATTCTACCTAATCCCTCCCTCCTGCCACAAGATGGAAATATGACTAGTAAGACTATGACTAGTAAGACTATGACTAGTAAGACTATGACTAGTAAGACTATGACTAGTAAGCCTATGACTAGTAAGACTATGACTAGTAAGACTATGACTAGTAAGACTATGACTAGTAAGACTATGACTAGTAAGACTTGTTTGTTTTTGTTTTTTTGAAAGGGGGCTCTTTTAAGAAGGAATGAGTTTTATAGACTGGAGACTGGAGACTGAAGACTGTAGACTGAAGACTGCAGACTGAAGACTGCAGACTGAAGACTGTAGACTGAAGACTGTAGACTGAAGACTGTAGACTGTAGACTGAAGACTGTAGACTGAAGACTGAAGACTTAAGACTGAAGACTAAAGACTGTAGACTGAAGACTGTAGACTGTAGACTGAAGACTGTAGACTGTAGACTAAAGACTGTAGACTAAAGACTGTAGACTGAAGACTAAAGACTAAAGACTGTAGACTGAAGACTGTAGACTGAAGACTAAAGACTGAAGACTAAAGACTGTAGACTGAAGACTGTAGACTAAAGACTAAAGACTGAAGACTGAAGACTAAAGACTGAAGACTGTAGACTGAAGACTAAAGACTGAAGACTAAAGACTGAAGACTAAAGACCAAAGACTAAAGACCAAAGACTAAAGACCAAAGACTAAAGACTAAAGACTGAAGTCTAAAGACTAAAGACTAAAGACTGAAGACTAAAGACTAAAGACTGAAGACTAAAGACTAAAGACTAAAGACTGAAGTCTAAAGACTGAAGACTGAAGACTAAAGACTGAAGACTGAAGACTGAAGACTAAAGACTGAAGACTGAAGACTAAAGACTGAAGACTGAAGACTGAAGACTGAAGACTAAAGACTAAAGACTGAAGACTAAAGACTGAAGAATAAAGACTGAAGACTGAAGTCTAAAGACTGAAGTCTAAAGACTAAAGACTGAAGACTAAAGACTGAAGACTGAAGACTAAAGACTGAAGACTAAAGACTGAAGACTGAAGACTGAAGACTAAAGACTGAAGACTGAAGACTAAAGACTGAAGACTAAAGACTGAAGACTAAAGACTGAAGACTAAAGACTAAAGACTGAAGACTGAAGACTGAAGACTGAAGACTAAAGACTGAAGACTGAAGACTAAAGACTAAAGACTGAAGACTGAAGACTGAAGACTAAAGACTGAAGACTGAAGACTGAAGACTAAAGACTGAAGACTGAAGACTAAAGACTGAAGACTAAAGACTGAAGACTGAAGACTGAAGACTGAAGACTGAAGACTGAAGACTAAAGACTGAAGACTAAAGACTAAAGACTGAAGACTAAAGACTGAAGACTAAAGACTGAAGACTGAAGACGCCACTTTCATCAAACAATTTTTATTAATGAAGAAGAGGAGGGGGAATCTTTCAAGTCCTCATAGTCAAAAAGGATGAAATAATACAGTACTTATGTTTGACATTTTCCAAAAAAAATTATTGCATAAATGTGAAATGTAGAGCTCTTGATTAGCCATGGCCATCTTCCCCCCACCCCACAGGGCTCCTCCCGGCTGACAACTGGTGACAGAGTAAAAACACAAACTTCAAACACCCTACCCTTCACCCACAGTAATAATTGCATGCAGAACAGCTCACTGGTATCAGAAATTGCCTAACTTCTATGATTAGCCTCCCAGAGGCACTGCTGTTAAGTGGATCCACGGAGCCTGACCAGGTAAATGTCGACACTTAAAGCCATACTACCTGGGGCTGGCATCTATTTTTAGAACAGTGCTTGCCCTGACCTCCTCTGCTCCTGGTTTCATGGATAGCTGCTAATAATAGATTGTGCTACCTTGATCTGGGGCAGTCAGATAAAACCGTATGCTTACTTTTAATATCGAACAATCAAATGGACAAAAATAATGATTGAAAAAGCTTGGTATGAACGCAGACATTTGTTTTTGGTCTTAATTCTTTGCTTCTAAATCAGGGCTGATAAAAATGTACATATAATGTTCAGCTTTATTTTCTACATAAGGAATTATTGACAATTTATAAGATACCGATAAGACAGACCTGAGAACACCACAAAATGAAATATTGTAAAATAAATCGCCATTGAACAAATACATTATCAATGTCCATAAATAGCCCACTGTGCAGAAAGTATATCCAAGAACATTTACAACTAGTTAAATAGAATCTGGCAGACCACAATGACATAATTTCCCAAAACTGACCATAATGACCCATAGGTTCATACTGACCATATTGAGACATAGGTTGTAACTGACCATAATGACCGATATGTTGAAACTGACCATAATGAACCATAGGTTGAAACTGACCATAATGACCGATATGTTGAAACTGACCATAGTGACCTCAATCAAAACGCATTGTTCCTAATTTAAAATGACAGACTTATAATCTAACACACAAACTAAAATCCAACTTAAAACGTGAAATTACCAGAGATTACTAACATTGAACAGATGAGCTAGTGGGATGGGGGCTATTCAATGGTCAACTGCAAGTGAAAAAAAAATGTTTCCAACTCATGCCCCAAAACATTCAATATTGTTTATGACAATTTATGATGATAAAGTAAAACCAAACAGACTAGCCCCCCTCTCCCCCCAAAAAAAAACAAAAACAAACAACAAACAACAACAACAAAAAACAAACAGACAAACAAAAAACCAAAAAAAACATTCAAACTTGAATTGCCAACAACATACAATACCAAACATCCATAGCACACAGTAAAGTAACAACAATTACACACCGTGGTGACTCAGGACAGTAAATAATTCTTTAGTAACAAACTGATGCATGCAACAATACAAAGCAATAGCCACATGTATTTATAATTTTTTTTTAAAATTTCTTAAATATGTAAATGAGCAAATACATGAGCAGAAAAAGAAGTGACTTACATTGGGGAACTTTATACAGGAAAGAGAATGGTGAAAAAAATTAAAATGCTTCATGTAATCTTAAAGTACTTCCAAGGCTCTGGACTTAAGGTTAAAGCCCCCCCCCCAAAACCCTCTCCAACCACCATCCCAGAAAATGTTTTTATTCCTCTTGGTGACCACAGAAATTTTATATGTTGAAGTATGTCAATATGTTGGCTTGATTTCATTTTAGGCAATGAGAAATTTATTCACATCTGTCCAACTCAACAACTCTTGCTGTCATGGCAACTGAGAAACATATTGACGCCATCAGTGAAAATCATTAAAACCATGTTGGAATTTTAAAAGTTTGAAATGTATCATTAAAACTACAAACTATGAGGTCAGCTGTCACCAGGTGGACTGATCAACGTGATAGGGAGAGTAGTTGTCAGAAACTTAGTCAATAAAATTATTCTGAAATCTCAATAATCAAGTTAGGAATAGTTAAACAAAAAAACACATCATTATGGCTATGGCATTTCAAAATAATAATTTTTTTTTAAATCAAGTATGTTCACCTCATCAAATGAGACATAAAACACTTACTTGCTGCCCCTTACACGGCAGAAATAATGTCTAATGTTTCTAAAGCCCCAAGTCACATCTCCCATTGTTTATCTAAGTAGGTCTTCAAAGACTTTTTCAAGCCTTGCCTTACCTGCATCTTCTACGGCTTTATCCACCAAGGAAACGGCACTGGGATTCTGACTCTGATCCGTCATGATATCCGGGATCCGGCGGGAGAACAGGTCGGCTGTAGCATGTGATTCCTCATTCTGAAATAGTGTCAAAATTAGTCGCTGTCATTTGATGCAATGGCAAAAAAGTAGTATCCAAAAGCATCAAGATTACTCCGAATTTTAAAATCTAAAACAAATAGATTTTGCAAGCAAAACCTTGTCATCTATTGCAGAACTTTTGTTCATAGCATCAATATTACATCTATAGAATACTGCAACATTGTGCTCATTTAGCTGAAAGTGTCTTTGAAAGTTTTTTTGTTTTTTAAAAGTGCTTCCATTTTTCAAACACACATTATTCAAACAGTTACCACACTTGCAAAATTAATAGGCCAATTTAAATTATTTTCTTGTTCTTCTCATGGCAATAAAATTAAGCTAACTTTTTATTCCAGAAATATGTACATGTATCTATACTAAATACAAAATATGGGTAGTACATGTATGTTAAATTGAGTGTTGTTTTTTTCGGACCAGCACATTCTCTAGCAGTTGCGGATTGCTACTTAAAACCAAGGATAACCAACCATGGATTTCAAACCATGGATATCAACTCTGGATTTCAAACCATGAATATCAAACCATCGATATCCAACCACGGATATCAAACCAAGGATATCAAACAATGGATATCAAACCAATGATAATTCAACCATGAATATCAAACCATGGCATTATTTTTGTTGTAGCCAGCAGGGCATGGTAGCCAGCAGGGCGTGGTACCCAACAAAAAAATCTGAAATGTGAATGAGCCTTACATTAGTGACGCAGGCAAGCTCACCACGTCCTGATCTTTACTTGCCCCTTAATAAACAAGGATTTGTTTGGCTTTGCATTTATGGAAATAACAAGGGGTCGAGAGCCACATTAATTCAATAACTTTTAGCGTGGCTCAAATTTAGGACTAAGTGGCTTCCCTTTCAAGCCTGTACATGTTTTGCCATGGCACTAATGGGGGCTAACTGAGTTAATCCTGGTATTATGGGCAACAGCCAATTATTGGGTCATCATAGGATGCTCATGCCTGGATATCATTATCTTAATGATAAACTGACAGGGCCATCAAGTTAGCGTGACCTTTTCACCTGCAGTGAGAAGCTACACTGTCTCTATGGGGGAAACACAGGTGATCTCCCATTGTATCAACATCTGCAAGCCCTGATTGAGCAATCCAGCTTTTTTGTTGGGAATAACTCACACATACGTATAATGACCATACCTATGTCAATGAATATGAGTTTAATGACCCAAACTAGTTGTTTTAATTAAAATGCTAATGTTGCTTCTCAAATTATTTTGGATAAACTATATTGATTCTTTATTTATGACATGTTTTGGCTAATTAAAATCAACTATGCAAAATGAAAGGAAATTTTTAAATGCTTCCTCTTAAATGAAAAATGATTTTAAATAACTCATACACTTATATTTATGTAAAGAGAGAAACTCTATAACTCATACACTTATATTTATGTAAAATGTGATAGGTGTTGAAATGTTAACCTCAAACATTTTGGAATAAAAGAAAGTCAATAATAAGTTTAATTAACTTTACAAACATACATGTTGTCAGCGAGATCAAAATAATGGCATCATCATGTTAACACAGAGTTTAACAAATATACAACTTACCAAATATACAACTTACCAAATATACAACTTACCAAATATACAACTTACCAAATATACATCTAGTAAATTTAAGAAAAAAATAAACTTTTTAACACCCAAACTAATTCAACTAATGCAGAGGTTACCAACCTGTGGGTCGTGACCCCCAAGGGGGGCGCGACTGGTTTTCTGGGGTAGCTAACTGTCGACTAAAAAAATATTCATTATAATGCAAATTTGCTCCATTTTGTAAAAAATTTTTTTTATTGAAAATGACTTATTTAAGTTTAATGGGGGTCAGGGGTCACATGGCTTTTATAAAAAGGGGACGCCACCCCAAAAAAGGTTGGGAACCACTGAACTAATGTCATGATGGAATTCAGTTAATGCCATGATGATATGCAACAAAAGTGCTGATGACATGCAAAAATGTCATGACATGCAGCAATTGTAATGATGACATGCTACTAATGTCATGATGATATGCACCTACTTAAACACTTCTCACAACAATATGTGTTTAAAACCAGAAAGAAGAAACACTTCCCAAGTCATTTCAGACTTAAAGGTTCTTATTTCTTTTAGTGCCTCAATAATTTTGAATCTATTCTAAAAATAATTTAAAGAATCTTACAAACTAGTGTATGTCACAGTGGGGGGAGGGCACAAGAGATTTTAGTTAAGACTTTGTCCCCAAAAAAAAATGAAAGCATTTGCATTGTCCTAATTTATCTAATCAACAGCTCACTTGATATGCTTTTTACTCCACCATGGTCATTTCTCCTAGCAACATAAAGTCAAACTAAGTGTTTGAGTCTGCGATAACTTACCTCTGTGACCACAGCATTCAGCTCAGGCACGCCTGTCTGCTGAAGACAAAGACAAGAACAAGCTTCTGTTAACGTCAACTCCTGATTTATTCATAGACATTACAACACATAACATTTGACAGATGAAATATACATAATGTTACAAGTTACTGTCTTATCTGATAATGTTACAAGTTACTGTCTTATCTGATAATGTTACAAGTTACTGTCTTATCTGATAATGTTACAAGTTACTGTCTTATCTGATAATGTTACAAGTTACTGTCTTATCTGATAATGTTACAAGTTACTGTCTTATCTGATAATGTTACAAGTTACTGTCTCATCTGATAATGTTACAAGTTACTGTCTCGTCTGATAATGTTACAAGTTACTGTCTCGTCTGATAATGTTACAAGTTACTGTCTCGTCTGATAATGTTACAAGTTACTGTCTTATCTGATAATGTTACAAGTTACTGTCTCGTCTGATAATGTTACAAGTTACTGTCTCGTCTGATAATGTTACAAGTTACTGTCTCGTCTGATAATGTTACAAGTTACTGTCTCATCTGATAATGTTACAAGTTACTGTCTTATCTGATAATGTTACAAGTTACTGTCTCGTCTGATAATGTTACAAGTTACTGTCTCGTCTGATGTTACAAGTTACTGTCTCGTCTGATAATGTTACAAGTTACTGTCTCGTCTGATAGTGTTACAAGTTACTGTCTCGTCTGATAGTGTTACAAGTTACTGTCTCATCTGATAGTGTTACAAGTTACTGTCTTATCTGATAATGTTACACGTTACTGTCTTGTCTGATAATGTTACAAGTTACTGTCTCGTCTGATAATGTTACAAGTTACTGTCTCGTCTGATAGTGTTACAAGTTACTGTCTCGTCTGATAGTGTTACAAGTTACTGTCTCGTCTGATAGTGTTACAAGTTACTGTCTCATCTGATAGTGTTACAAGTTACTGTCTTATCTGATAATGTTACAAGTTACTGTCTTGTCTGATAATGTTACAAGTTACTGTCTCGTCTGATAATGTTACAAGTTACTGTCTCGTCTGATAATGTTACAAGTTACTGTCTTATCTGATAATGTTACAAGTTACTGTCTCGTCTGATAATGTTACAAGTTACTGTCTTATCTGATAATGTTACAAGTTACTGTCTTATCTGATAATGTTACAAGTTACTGTCTTATCTGATAATGTTACAAGTTACTGTCTTATCTGATAATGTTACAAGTTACTGTCTTATCTGATAATGTTACAAGTTACTCTCTCGTCTGATAATGTTACAAGTTACTGTCTTATCTGAAAATGTTACACATTACTGTCTTATCTGATAATGTTACAAGTTACTGTCTCGTCTGATAATATTACAAGTTACTGTCTCGTCTGATAATGTATGGAATGTGGATTTATTTTTTAAAATGTGGTAATTTAAAGAATGTCAAGGGTAGATAATTCATTTACATAACACCAAAAGGGGTTTAATTAAATAACTGCCATAATTCTGGTACACAGAATGTTGTCAGGAGTGCCAGGTAAAGCAAGTACAGTTCTGAGTGATAAGGTGTTAGGTACAAAATGCTAAGAATATAATGTCAAGGTTGGGAATGTCAATGTTGCGAGTGTCAAGGTTGAGTATGTCAAAATTGAGTATTTCAAGGTTGACTGTCAAGATTGAGAAAGTCAAGGTTGAGAAAGTCAAGGTTGAGAAAGTCAAGGTTGAGAAAGTCAAGGTTGAGAAAGTCAAGGTTGAGAAAGTCAAGGTTGAGAAAGTCAAGGTTGAGAAAGTCAAGGCTCAGAATGACCACGATGCCACCATCTGATACAAACTTACATCTGGCAGATCTGGAGATCTCTCCTTCTGTAGCTCAGGGGGTCTCTCATCTGCCAACTGCTCCAGGCCAGGTATCCCGACCTTGCCAGGCTTACGTCCAGTGATGAAGAAGGTCTTGATATCTGAGGAAATGAAGCTGGTTGAATTAGTGCTCAACTTGGCTGCTCTGATTGATGTTGGGACAACCTTTTACAGTCGAACCCACTTACCTCGAGCTCGGTTAGCTCGACCACCCCACTAACTCGACGTTTTTTATTGGAACCACCAAATTCTCTCTTTGTCTTAGCATTTTTTCATCGGCTAATTCGATTTTTCTAAGTCGCCGAAACCTAGTACCTCGAGCACAAAAGAGGGCCAAATTTGCAACTTAACTTGGTTAGCTCGATCCTCGTCGGTTGGCCTAGCAATGCACTCTGTCATTTTTAGTTCAAAACAGTGTTGACATCTCGCTTTTCTTCGAGACTTCCGGCTATTGTGTGATTCTACGAGATTTCAAATAAAAATTTCCGGATGTTTTGCGTGTGTGAATTATAATTCGACGTGTATCCATGGAGTATGGGAAGTGGATATTTTTTTAATTTTGTTTTTT
The DNA here is from genome assembly GCA_944989445.1 of Ampullaceana balthica. Classification (NCBI taxonomy): domain Eukaryota; kingdom Metazoa; phylum Mollusca; class Gastropoda; family Lymnaeidae; genus Ampullaceana; species Ampullaceana balthica. The sequence goes on from CALYLW010000106.1 coordinate 657,809, forward strand.
CCGCGGGCGGGACCAAGAGATCACAACAGACAAGACTCAAGACAATGTAGTTAATATAAGGAATTTAAGAATAATTGAGTAAAAAAAATGTTTTACATGTACATCAAAAGTAAATGTTCAACTCTATTACACCCCGAACTAAAGAACTAATAACTGCAGAACTTAAGAACTAATAACTACAGAACGAAAGAACTAATAACTACATAACTAAAGAACAAATAACTACAGAACTTAAGAACTAATAACTACATAAATAAAGAACTAATAACTACAGAACTAAAGAACTAATAACTACAGAAATAAAGACCTAATATCTACATAACTAAATACATTAACTAATAACTACGAATGTTTACACTTATTTTGATTGGTGGTATGATACTACATGTGGAAGAAAATCAGAAGCCCCGAGCCTAATGCTCATTGTGGGTCTTCCCGGAAGACCCTCTCAGCTATCTGGCCCCCAAAGGGACGTAACATCTGAGAAACCCCACCGGAAGCGGTCGCTTCTGAAGCGGTCACCTGGGCATCCAGGACATAAAGTCAAAAATGACTCCCAATAAATTGGCCTCACAGGGAGGGGTGGAATTCCCTACTACAACCCACTACCACTTTGGCGTCACCCCGGCAAAGCATACAGGTCTCCATGGTTAGGACCGCCGCAGAGCGGGGGGTCATCAAAGACCTACCTAGGGTAACCCCCACTGAAAGGTTTCCTCAGAGCTGGCGTCCGCTGCGTTCTTCGCGGTACCTTTTGCTAACCCGTACTGGCGCTCCTGGCCCTAAACCGGCACCGCTCAAAAGCTTTGCTAGTAAAATGAGGGGGATGTAACGGTCGCTTCGGATTTACCCGACTCTCGACGGGCACTTTGGTGGTATGATTCCCTTTCTATCGCTACACTTGAGCCAATAAAAACCATCACATTGAGCTGCCTACATAAACACATGAGCCTCTTGTAACAAGGTTTACAAGTGGAATCTGTTTTCAAAGCAATCAGTACATCTCATCAGTGCCAACCCCCAAGGAAAAAACCTTTTTGTGTCTTCTTTTTTAAAAACACTATGCTTTGAAACTCACAATGAACAAGTTTTTTTAATCACATGCTGTTCCAGAAGGGGGTTGAATAGATAATTTTCAACCCAATTTCCCTTGGAAAAATTGCGTTTATAGATTCGAAATGTCTGTCAAGCTTGACAATGCAACTCCTCCTGAACTATACGAGATAGAGGGTTCGGGTCTTTTGCAAATATGCTAAGGAGGTCTCAAGGATGTACAACGGCCAAAAATACAGAAAAGGTTTACTGGATTTCCTGGAAATTTTAAAAAAAAAGGAAAAATAATCAGCATTTTGTCAATTTCTCGCCAACCATAACATCTATCGGGTTGAAACAAACTTGAAACAATAGCTAAAATATTTAGAGCAATGTTGAAGAAGGAATTTTTCAAAAATGTCTTTTAGTTCAACTCCCGTAATTTTTGAAGCAATTTTTTAAAGCAATTGTTTTGTTTAATTTCAAAATTATTGATTTGAAATGATTTTTAATTTAATCTAGAGAGATAGTTAATGGGGGGGTTTCCCGCATTGTGAATGTTTATGTTAGATTGTTGCGTGGTGCGTGGTGCGCATTATATTGACACATTATTGGTGTGATGTAGCGTGAGGGGATACAACGTCATTTTTTAAATCCTTTATATTAACTCGTGGTGTCTGCGGCGGACCTTGCTTGCTTGCTTGCTTGCTTGCTTGCTTGTCGCCAAAACTTTTGATCGATTTTTAACCCACTTGCTCGCAAGATAGCGAGCTGAAATTTTGCAGGCAGTTTCGTACCGATGATAAAAACAATGTATCAAAATTTCAGATCGATCGCATGTACCGTAATTAAATTATTGATTTTTTAGATTATTTTTTTTATTCCTATGTATCATGCTATTTTTTGAGATAGAGCGTCGCGGTGCGTATTATATTGAACAACCTTTCTGTCGCGCAATAAGGTGCGTATTTTATTGACAGCTCTTTTTATAAACATATTCCTGATCGGTGCGTATTATATTAAACATGTTTTACGACACAACTTCAATTTTGTATTTCTGGATGGTCTGGCGCTGCGTATTATAATGAACATTCTTTTAGTTACTTCTCGTACATAAAGGATTTATAGTCAAAAACTTGGTTCTTTACGGGTTTTTCTTATTTAAAATCCTTTATATTAACTCGTGGTGTCTGCGGCGGACCTTGCTTGCTTGCTTGCTTGCTTGTCGCCAAAACTTTTGATCGATTTTTAACCCACTTGCTCGCAAGATAGCGAGCTGAAATTTTGCAGGCAGTTTTGTACCGATGATAAAAACAATGTATCAAAATTTCAGATCGATCGCATGTACCGTAATTAAATTATTGATTTTTTAGATTATTTTTTTTATTCCTATGTATCATGCTATTTTTTGAGATAGAGCGTCGCGGTGCGTATTATATTGAACAACCTTTCTGTCGCGCAATAAGGTGCGTATTTTATTGACAGCTCTTTTTATAAACATATTCCTGATCGGTGCGCATTATATTAAACACGTTTTACGACACAACTGCAATTTTGTATTTCTGGATGGTCTGGCGCTGCGTATTATAATGAACATTCTTTTAATTACTTCTCGTACGTAAAGGATTTATAGTCAAAAACTTGGTTTTTTACGGGTTGTTTTTATTGTTTACTTTCAGAATTACAGATTTGAAATGACTTTTAATGCAATCTAGAATAATTTCCCTTGAATAAAAAAAATCGGAAATACTTAGTTGGAAATTGCGTTTAAATACTCATTCGAGTTTTTATTACTTGTTTTTAATGATCCAGTAACTGGGGATAAAATTCATTAAAATATGAAAACAATCATTGCAGTTTTGTTAGAATATTACAGGCGTGTTTCGCTCCCTAACCAGCCGTCCCCATCAAAGTTGGCCACGGACAGCTAGCTAGTGGCAGAGAAAGGCTAAGTCCTAAGGTCATTGGTGGACAGCTAGTTAGTGGCAGAGAAAGGCTAAGTCCTAAGGTCATTGGTGGACAGCTAGCTAGTGGCAGAGAAAGGCTAAGTCCTAAGGTCATTGGTGGACAGCTAGCTAGTGGCAGAGAAAGGGTAAGTGCTAAGGTCATTGGTGGACAGCTAGCTAGTGGCAGAGAAAGGCTAAGTCCTAAGGTCATTTGTTGAGTACGTACTGCGTGTCTCCTCCCTGTGCTTGATGGTGAAGCTGGACTGTGCCGGATCGTAGTGCTCGATCAGCTCCTTCCTGCCTCGCATGTCTGAAACAAACAACAGGGGAAACAGTTGAGTCAAGGTTTGGACATATCGATGGGGTTACTGACAAGGGAAACAGTTGAGACAAAGTTTGGACATATCAATGGGGTTACTGACAAGGGAAACAGTTGAGTCGTAGCATATGGAAACTGCTGCTCTCTATAATCACGTTTCCTTGCTTACAGAACGACATGTTGCAGTTGATATATTTAATTTGGACGAAAAAAGAAATGGATTATAAAAAATGTCAGAACTAATGTGCCATAGTGAACATTGGCATAAAAACAAGTTAAAATTATCTACGACACAACTACGGAGCTCTCAAAAACGTTTTTATTATTACACGCTTTTATTTAAGTCACACTGTTTGTATGTTATATTTTCCATTCATCCCTCCATCAAATCTTGTAACGTAAAATTAAACCACTTCTGATGGTCTTAGAGATCTCAAAATTTTACCACAGATAGATCTTGGATGACAATGCATTGTATCAAAATTTCAGATCGATCGAATGTACCATATAAATTAAATTAATCAATTTTTAGTTTATCTCTATCTATATAGAATGTTTAGTCGTCTGCTAGAGTTGACCTCCACGGCTCACTGGTTTCACTCCAACCCTCGATTACCAAATTCTCGTGTTTTACATCAAGGGGAGATCAGTCCGTTTCAGTCTGTTAATGTTTGTCGCGCAATGAACATTAACATTAATTTTAGTTCTGTCTCATGTATAAAGGATTTATAGTCTAAAACTTTGTTTTTACGGGTCGTTTAATTACCACTATCACAGTTAAGTTATTGACAATGAACTTTAACTAATTAAATTGAATTGATAAGGTCGAAATATCGATTTTAAAAATTGTGATACTAAAAAGAAGAAAATAAAATATTTTAAAAAATCTTTTTTTAAAAGAACATGCTTTTATTTACACATAGAAAGTGCACTTAAATAAAAGAAAATAAAATTTTTCTATGATAACAGGTGAAATCCTTGAACCTATCCACTGCACATAAAAGCGTGGGGCGCTCATCACAACTTTCTATCATGTACAAGGCTGTAAATGCAAATTTGTATCAATATTAATATTCATAAACATTAAAAGTTTCACAACTTTGATCATATACATGCTACTATCATATTAATTAGAAATATTTATCTATATTAAGCAAAAGAATAGTTGCAAAGAGAAATGAGTTGTGATGGGCGCCCCACGTTTTATGTGCAGTGGATTGGTTCAAGGATTTCACCTGTTATCAAAGAACATTGTTATTTTCTTCTTTTAAGTGCACTTTCTATATGTAAATAAAAGCATGTCCTTTTTTTAAAAAAAAAGATTTTTTAAATATTTTATTTAAGCTTCACATTAAATGGTTTCCTCCCCGTTAAGGCCCCCCACCCCCCCCACCCCAACAAATCAGACCCACCAATTGAGACGATGGTCGAGATCCTCAGCATGGAAGCAACAAATCCAAACTAATCACTAAGAACAACACAACGATTCCAATTGAACCATTTAATGCTTACAAAGGCTCTGAAGAGGAAATAATTCCAGGAATAAAATAAATACTCAGAGCATTATTCTCAACTCGGTAACGGCCGGTCGATGAAAGATTATCATGGCTACTGTAAACAAATTCTGTTCTGGAAAATTCCCTTGTAAAGAAAATCCAAAAACCAATCAATAAGCCCGCCTAACATAGTTATAGGCCCACCAATCATAGTTATAGGCCCACTTATCATAGTTATAGGTCTACCAATCATAGTTATATGTCCACTTATCATAGTTATATGTCCACCAATCATAGTTATAGGCCCACTTATCATAGTTATAGGCCCACCCATCATATAAACAGACCAATGCAATTATAGCCATAGGCCCACTTATCATAGTCACAGGGCCACTCATGGTCAAGATACCCGCTAATGACAGGTATAGACGCTCTATCCCCTATTGACCACGAACTCACATTCTATTTCTGGAAAAGCCAATGTATCCACTCCCGTACTGCTCACGCTGTAATGTTTCTTGGCAGTAAGCAGGTTGTGTTGCAGTGTAGTATACACGGGAGATCCAGAGACAGAAAACGGAAGCGTTGTCCGGATACATGTCAAAGACTCCAACTTTCTCATTTGAGTGGCTACCAATCTTTAGTGCGCACTCAATAACAACAACCATATAATGAACCTTCGGCATAGGTTTCGTTGGTAAAACCCTTGTTCACCCAGCGATGGGAAGTATACCAACACACAACCCAAGTCATTTCGACCAACACACAACCCAAGTCATTTCGACCAACACACAACCCAAGTCATTTCGACCAACACACAACCCAAGTCATTTCGACCAACACACAACCCAAGTCATTTCGACCAACACACAACCCAAGTCATTTCGACCAACACACAACCCAAGTCATTTCGACCAACACACAACCCAAGTCATTTCGACCAAGTCAACGGACATCGAGTATAAAATGAGGTAACCTATTCAATATTCCGCTACACGTGCGGCAGTATTTTCTCGTGGTTGTAAAAATCAGGTCGGCTAGCCTGTCAGATGGTGTCAACAAGGAATAAACACACCACGTTCACGAAAAGCTGAGATTGTGTTAACTGTTTCGGAATATCTAGGCGAGGGGTGACCACAGTCCGGCCCGCGGGCTAAATACGGCCCTCCTTTAAATTTTAACGGCCGCGGCTTCATCTTAATTAGTTGACACGCGGAATTTTTGTTTTCTGAAAAGAAGACATTATATTACTAAGAAGAAAAGCCGAAATTGTGTGCTGTTTTGAGCACAAAATACGATGACGTGAATGATGGCAATAATCGATGATGTTTAATTGTGTACTTAAGTGAATATTAATTGCATTTGACGATGACATTATTTGCTATTATTTGTATTAAATTCGTTAAAATCCTAAGGCAAAAATCGATTACGTGATATAGTTTAATATTGCTGATTCGAAAAAAAATTAATAAGATGTACTTAACATTTTAAGAAATTGTTACATCACAACTTTTTGACACAATATTTTCGGCTTTAGTATATTAAAAATATTTTATTTATTGTAAGGCAAGTAGTATAACATAAACAATTTTATTCTATAAAATTAAATATTTAAAAAATCTTTTTTTTAAAAAAGGACTCGGTTTTAACATAATCACTACTTTTAGTTATGTCTCATATATAATGGAGTATAGTCAAAAACTTTGTTTTTACAGCTATTTTTTAAAACTTATAATAAAAACTCTTTAAAATTCACGTCTGAAGCCCACACATCTTTTTTTAAATCCCTTATATTAACTTCGCGGCCGTCTCTGTCTGTCGTCATCTCATCATCTCTCTCATCATCTCATGGGCTGGGCGGGCGGAAAAAGAAAAGTCGAAAATGACCCACTTGCAGTGATCCGATCGAGCTGAAATTTGGCACACGGACCCGACTCACCTAACAATGCATCGTATCAAAATTTCAGATCGATCGATCGTACCGTAATTAAATTAATGCATTTTTAGTTTATCCTTATATGAGGTATGTAATTCAAATTCACTGTTTGTTATTGTTTTTTTCTTCCACTTCCACGTGAGTTTCAGTTGACGCCGACCGTCGTGTTGACGCCGACCGTCGTGCCGACACCCCCTCACATCCCAACCCCCATTTATTAAAGACAAGGGACATCACTCGGTGTCAGTCTGTAAATGTTTGAAAATAATCAATACTGTTAGTTATGTCTCATATATAAGGGATTTATAGTCAAAAACTTTGTTTTTGCGGGTTTGTTTATTAAATCCCTTATATTAACTTCGCGGCCGTCTCTGTCTGTCTGTCGTCATCGCATCATCTCATGGGCGGGCGGGCGGAAAAACAAAAGTCAAAAATGACCCACTTCCCGTGATCCGATCGAGCTGAAATTTGGCACACTGACCCGTCTGACCTAACAATGCATCGTATTAAAATTTCAGATCGATCGCACGTACCGTAATTAAATTAATGCATTTTTAGTTTATCCTTATATGAGGTATGTAAATCAAATTCACGGTTTGTTATTGTTTTTTTCCCACGTGAAAGTTTGAGTTGACGCATTGAGGCGACCCATCGAAGCACCGGGGTGCTTTTGTTTACATTTTACGTGTCACGCTGAGCTCGGTCAAGCGAATCGGTGACCAGACTTTTCCCCTCTCCCCCTCCCACCCACCCCTAGGGTTATGAAGCAAAGTTGAGTTAAGACAGATTCAGTCTGTAAATGCTTGTCGCGTTTAAAAATAATCAATACTGTTAGTTATGTCTCATATATAAGGGATTTATAGTCAAAAACTTTGTTTTTACGGGTTTGTTTTATTACCACTATTTTTTTTTATACCAAACACCTCATAAGCGCCCGCCCAACGTTTTATACCACGGTGATGTGTTCACGTGGTGAACTCAAGGATGTCAACAAAGCAGACGGGTACCGATGCTTATATATAGACTATAGATAAACTAAAAATGCAATAATTTCAATACGGTACATTCGATCGATCTGAAATTTTGATACAATGCATTGTCATCCAAGATCTATCTGTGGTAAAATTTTTAGATCTCTAGGACCATCAGAAGTGGTTTAATTTTACGTTTCAAGATTTGAAGGAAGGGTGGATGGATACAACATACAATCATTGTGACTTAACTAAAAGCGTGTAAAAAAGCGTGTAATATGGTCATTATTCATTCACTTTTAGTACTTTCTAATGGTGAAATTGATATCTATATAGTATCGAAAATCGCAATAGTACTGCTCTTTAGTCCCCTACAAAATATTACTCTTACAAATTAAAAACAAACAATAATCATTTGCCCTGGAAATAATAAAAATAAACCCTGTAAGTCAGAACCAATGTTTGCCAGTTTTATCATCTTCATCCAAACTTCACAGGTTTACTTTATGAAACACTAGGGGCAAGTACCCGGCTTTCCCGGGTTTAACAACAACAGCAACAACAACAAAAACAATAACAACAAAACAACAACAGCAACAACAACAAAGCAACAACAACAAAACAACAACAAAAGCAACAACAGCAAAGCAACAACAACAAAACAAATATTTTATGGCGATAATCGCCTTCTTGTTAATCTCGACACCAAAATGTTTATTATTTTGCGTCATTATTTTACGTCTTAATTTTCAATAAGTTTTATTTTATAAAGCTCATATAAGGAAAAACTACATTTTGGGCCCCCGGTCCCCAGTATCTTATATATATGGAACAAAACCTGTTTAATAACCTTTCCGGTATAATTTTGTGTACGTGTACCAAATTTCCCGTTATTTGGTTGTCTGGATCTTGAGTTAATAGGGAGCATCCAGACGGACAGACGACAGACAGACAACAAATGCGTCTTATATGTATATAGAGATGTCCCTCGAAGCAAAAAGTTTGGACACCCCTGATCTAGGCAAAAGAAAGTAAGTGTATATTGAACAAAAGAAGTGAAAGGATGGCAATGCGTGGTTACATAATGAAAAATGAACTTGTACTATCAGCTTGAATTTAGGGATTCGTCTATAAAATTTTATCCTGCTGTCGTCTGCTCTGGTTACGCCTTTGTTGATGATCATTGCAGGGGAACAACTCTTCCACCTGTGATCAAGAAAGGTAACTGTGCGCGGCAAAAAAGGTTTATAGTTTCGGTGCCAGACGCTCACTGCCGGTCAGAGTTATATCAGGAGAGCACACAATGACAGAATAAAAAAAAGGCGAGGGGTCCACACATTCCAAATCCGACAGCTGGTAACCGCCAAAAGCTCCAACAGGAAGATTGATATCGGGGACAAGAAAAAAACACCAAAAAAAACAACCAAAAAACAAACAACCAATGTAGGAGGGACCGGGGGCAATGCATGAACTGCTTTGTTGTGCTGCAAGAGAACATTGCAGCCAGGAAGGAAGTCATCAGCTAACATATTTTAGCTTCTAGTTGTTTCAGCTCCAAACAAAAGAGCGTATTCGAGTGATGGGATGATCTACCGCCTGATAAGCTTAGGTGACTTCACAATCGCCTGTGACTGTAGATATCTAGTGCATTATTCCTAGTCTAAAAAATCGAACAATTGCCCAGTGAACGTGCTTATGCCTGTTGATGCCTGGTGTACTATTCCTAGTCTAGTCCGTCGATTTTGGCCGTTGGGCTGTCTAGTTTGGTTGCTGTCAACAACGCGGTGGCATCGGGTTTCAAGAAATTAACCCCAAATAAGTCAACATCGGAGTGACCAATGACAGGAGGAGCCACTCCCTGTCTACTCCAAAAGTAGTTGACCAAACTCCTTGACTCATACAATGGCAAGTTCGGATTAATTCCCCTGGATGTGAATGAAATCTTAGCCGCGACTGTGACGGTATCTAGACTTGAAACGAGGAAGAGGGTCAGGCTGATTGAGGGGTGGTGTGGACAGACAAAGCGCCCGTGGTCAACGTGACGTATGGACGGTAGGGGCGGCTACCACTTGTTTACAACTTCAGGGCCGAAAATGTTGCTAAATTGATTGTAGACTCATTAAAAATAGTCGGGGGGAAAGGGGGTGAATAGGTAGTTACCCTAGGCATGTATTTTAACGTTTCCAGATAAATTCTAGCGGAAGCGATCCTCACAGGGTTTGTTACAACTGCCGGAGGGATACAAGGGTAGACTTGTCTCATTAAGGCCGGATATTAAAAAAAAATCAAGTGACACGGTGAGCTTTAATTGGTTACAAGGGTCGGAAATACCCCCCCACCCCGGTCCCAATATATATATATATCGCATTTTTTGTGTGCCTCGTTTCCTAACAATCCATTAGATTTGATGTGTATCAAACGTGTGTATAGCTACGCAACCTTCTTAAAGTCTTCAAAAACTCACTGACCATGATTTGGAATAAAAGTTGAAAGCAGGAAATCAGTAAAAAAAAACAAATAAAAATAAATACATTATTTTAATTTAAACCCCAAAGAACAATAAACAACAAGCAAAACTGTTTGAAATAACAACTAGCGATACTGTTTGAAATAACAACTAGCGATACTGTTTGAAATATCAACTAGCGATACTGTTTGAAATAACAACTAGCGATACTGTTTGAAATAACAACTAGCGATACTGTTTGAAATATCAACTAGCGATACTGTTTGAAATAACAACTAGCGATACTGTTTGAAATAACAACTAGCGATACTGTTTGAAATAACAACTAGCGATACTGTTTGAAATAACAACTAGCGATACTGTTTGAAATATCAACTAGCGATACTGTTTGAAATAACAACTAGCGATACTGTTTGAAATAACAACTAGCGATACTGTTTGAAATATCAACTAGCGATACTGTTTGAAATAACAACTAGCGATACTGTTTGAAATATCAACTAGCGATACTGTTTGAAATAACAACTAGCGATACTGTTTGAAATAACAACTAGCGATACTGTTTGAAATAACAACTAGCGATACTGTTTGAAATAACAACTAGCGATACTGTCTGAAATAACAACTAGCGATACTGTTTGAAATAACAACTAGCGATACTGTTTGAAATAACAACTAGCGATACTGTTTGAAATAACAACTAGCGATACTGTTTGAAATAACAACTAGCGTTACTGTTTGAAATATCAACTAGCGATACTGTTTGAAATAACAACTAGCGATACTGTTTGAAAAAACAAAAAAATAACAACTAGCGATACTGTTTGATATAACAACTAGCGATACTGTTTGAAATAATAACTAGCGATACTGTTTGAAATAACAACTAGCGATACTGTTTGAAATAACAACTAGCGATACAGTTTGAAATATCAACTAGCGATACTGTTTGAAATATCAACTAGCGATACTGTTTGAAATATCAACTAGCGATACTGTTTGAAATAACAACTAGCGATACTGTTTGAAATAACAACTAGCGATACTGTTTGAAATAACAACTAGCGATACTGTTTGAAATAACAACTAGCGATACTGTTTGAAATAATAACTAGCGATACTGTTTGAAATAACAACTAACGATACTGTTTGAAATATCAACTAGCGATACTGTTTGAAATATCAACTAGCGATACTGTTTGAAATAACAACTAGCGATACTGTTTGAAATAACAACTAGCGATACTGTTTGAAATAACAACTAACGATACTGTTTGAAATAACAACTAGCGATACTGTCTGAAATAACAACTAGCGATACTGTTTGAAATAACAACTAACGATACTGTTTGAAATAACAACTAGCGATACTGTTTGAAATAACAACTAGCGATACTGTTTGAAATAACAACTAGCGATACTGTTTGAAATATCAACTAGCGATACTGTTTGAAATAACAACTAGCGATACTGTTTGAAAAAACAAAAAAATAACAACTAGCGATACTGTTTGATATAACAACTAGCGGTACTGTTTGAAATAATAACTAGCGATACTGTTTGAAATAACAACTAACGATACTGTTTGAAATATCAACTAGCGATACTGTTTGAAATAACAACTAGCGATACTGTTTGAAATAACAACTAGCGATACTGTTTGAAATAACAACTAACGATACTGTTTGAAATAACAACTAGCGATACTGTCTGAAATAACAACTAGCGATACTGTTAGAAATAACAACTAACGATACTGTTTGAAATAACAACTAGCGATACTGTTTGAAATAACAACTAGCGATACTGTTTGAAATAACCACTAGCGATACTGTTTGAAATATCAACTAGCGATACTGTTTGAAATAACAACTAGCGATACTGTTTGAAAAAACAAAAAAATAACAACTAGCGATACTGTTTGATATAACAACTAGCGATACTGTTTGAAATAATAACTAGCGATACTGTTTGAAATAACAACTAGCGATACTGTTTGAAATAACAACTAGCGATACTGTTTGAAATAACAACTAACGATACTGTTTGAAATAACAACTAGCGATACTGTTTGAAATAACAACTAGCGATACTGTTTGAAATAACAACTAGCGATACTGTTTGAAATATCAACTAGCGATACTGTTTGAAATAACAACTAGCGATACTGTTTGAAAAAACAAAAAAATAACAACTAGCGATACTGTTTGATATAACAACTAGCGATACTGTTTGAAATAATAACTAGCGATACTGTTTGAAATAACAACTAGCGATACTGTTTGAAATAACAACTAGCGATACTGTTTGAAATAACAACTAGCGATACTGTTTGAAATAACAACTAGCGATACTGTTTGAAATAATAACTAGCGATACTGTTTGAAATAACAACTAACGATACTGTTTGAAATATCAACTAGCGATACTGTTTGAAATAACAACTAGCGATACTGTTTGAAATAACAACTAGCGATACTGTTTGAAATAACAACTAGCGATACTGTTTGAAATATCAACTAGCACAAAGTTTAAATTTTTAAAGTAACAAATAGAAGTCGTATCCCTTGAGTTATTAAATTGTTTGACGGACGAATGCATTATTGAGGTAAGCATTCATCTGTAAAATAATATCGACAAAAACTAATGGCATCGCTTTGAGCTGGTTGCTGACCGAAGAAGTCAAGTTTTTTTTCTGTTTTAAAAGCACATGATAATTATTGGGTGAGTACAATCCATGGAACTGGTTCCCGGCATGAGGCCTAGTTTATTGGTTCCCGGCATGAGGCTTAGTTTATTGGTTCCCGGCATGAGGCCTAGTTTATTGGTTCCCGGCATGAGGCCTAGTTTATTGGTTCCCGGCATGAGGCCTAGTTTATTGGTTCCCGGCATGAGGCCTAGTTTATTGGTTCCCGGCATGAGGCCTAGTTTATTGGTTCCCGGCATGAGGCCTAGTTTATTGGTTCCCGGCATGAGGCCTAGTTTATTGGTTCCCGGCATGAGGCCTAGTTTATTGGTTCCCGGCATGAGGCCTAGTTTATTGGTTCCCGGCATGAGGCCTAGTTTATTGGTTCCCGGCATGAGGCCTAGTTTATTGGTTCCCGGCATGAGGCCTAGTTTATTGGTTCCCGGCATGAGGCCTAGTTTATTGGTTCCCGGCATGAGGCCTAGTTTATTGGTTCCCGGCATGAGGCCTAGTTTATTGGTTCCCGGCATGAGGCCTAGTTTATTGGTTCCCGGCATGAGGCCTAGTTTATTGGTTCCCGGCATGAGGCCTAGTTTATTGGTTCCCGGCATGAGGCCTAGTTTATTGGTTCCCGGCATGAGGCCTAGTTTATTGGTTCCCGGCATGAGGCCTAGTTTATTGGTTCCCGGCATGAGGCCTAGTTTATTGGTTCCCGGCATGAGGCCTAGTTTATTGGTTCCCGGCATGAGGCCTAGTTTATTGGTTCCCGGCATGAGGCCTAGTTTATTGGTTCCCGACATGAGGCCTAGTTTATTGGTTCCCGGCATGAGGCCTAGTTTATTGGTTCCCGGCATGAGGCCTAGTTTATTGGTTCCCGGCATGAGGCCTAGTTTATTGGTTCCCGGCATGAGGCCTAGTTTATTGGTTCCCGGCATGAGGCCTAGTTTATTAGTTTTGTATTAGCAAAGCCTGACACCAGTGATCTAAGGATTTGGCATGTTAGGATTTCATCCCTTGCAACGCAACCAGCTACGGGGCGGGGGGCGCTCTCCGAATGCCGCAGGATTCTGCATTTTAAAATTATTCTAAATGAGGCTGAGCCTGGCGCAGTGATGGACACTTGCAGGTTTCTGTCTGAGTTCAGATGAAAGAACAAAAAAGTCAACAGCGAGTTAAAAAGTGCATGTGTAGAGGCAGCGGAAAGGCATTACATTTGAAGGCTTCTATAATTATGTCCTAATAATAAAATCCTTCCTATCTCACCCTTTTCATTTTCTAAATCTCTCATAATATTTTCCAAGCTGTGGTGACCAACAATAAGAAATTTCAACTGAAACAGAGAAACAACTCTAATCTCATCCCCATTCACATGTAATATAAATAAATCAGCGTTGTGTGCCTCAGGTCAGTAAACGTGAGACATCCAACGTATGGTGAAATAAAAATCTGTTGGGGGGATAAAGGGGTGGGGCGTATTAAGAGAAAATGGACATTGTTATTTGTCGCTATGTCTTTTTACTTAATTTAGAGCCAAACGGACATTATTTGTCACTATGTCTCTAACTTAAATTATTGCCGTAGCGTAAATTTCTTAGAGCGCTGGTGTCTTTCAACTTTTTTTTCTGGTCACAGTACTTTTTATTTTTTATATATAGAAAAAGGTACCGAAACTCATATTTAATACAGCATAAGAAAGCGGTAAGACCAAACAGTCTGTGGGGGGAAAAAAAGGTGTCGGAAGAACGCCGTAACAGGAGCTTTCAGCCAGAATAAATGCACTGTTTATATGTGATATTGTTCGACGCTGGCTTTCGGACCTCTGACCATTTCCACTTATCTCAAACGAGGTAGAAACTACTTTCTCTAGACTGTTTTTATCAAAATATCGAATTTAAAGTAAGAGAAGAGACGGTGGGAGGGAGAGGGGGAAGGGTAAAAAAATGTGGCATCTGTTTTCATTGCATCTCTCAGAGGCGTGAGTCACTGTTGGTACAGAAAACTCGGGTTCCCACTCCATTCAAACTGTAACACATACCACCCAAGAGTCTGCCAGATATTGTGACACTCTGATAGTCACGTGCTCTCTTCTGTGGAACATTTTTTCCCCCGATCAATCAGCTAGTGTCATCCCTCTAGTAAAGTCTAGTAGCTTCTCACATCGTAACTACAAAACTGGAAATCAAAATATTTCTTCTCTTCAAAATGTCCTATTACGTCATTTTCATTGATTTGTTATGTTCGCAACCTTCTTATTATGTCCAATTGCGCTCTCCCTTTAACAGATTCAACTAACTGTCGTAAGTTTAAAGTATTACAGTGTGGCAACTCCTGTCATAAAAAGACATCTCATTTGATCGTATGAGTCAGTATTACAGTTAGTCGTGGTGGCAGCAGCAGCTTTCATTTTCTTCTATATTACAAAAATAAGTCATTAAATAAAATTATGTTGTCCAGAATGACAGGCGATGAGTGTATGATACAAAATTAAAGGTACATTAAAGGTACAGGTAAGTATATATAAGTGTCGAGGTAAAACTTAAAGGTACAGTAAAGGTACAGGTAAGTATATATAAGTGTCGAGGTAAAAATTAAAGGTACATTAAAGGTACAGGTAAGTATATATAAGTGTCGAGGTAAAAATTAAAGGTACATTAAAGGTACAGGTAAGTATATATAAGTGTCGAGGTAAAAATTAAAGGTACAGTAAAGGTACAGGTAAGATTATATAAGTGTCGAGGTAAAAATTAAAGTAAAAACAGTACCAAGGTATTCAATTACATTCATAAGTTGCTAACAGCTATAGGAACAAAAGCAGGTATTTGCAGGATGCGCTATCTCACTCGAGCCTGCTTGCTTGCAAAGAAAGAACACACAAACGTGCAGGGTAGTAGAATGTGGCGAGTCCACTCATCCCCCCCACACACACACTTTTTCTTCCTAAACATTTCTTCCCTCTACCGGAACGAAAACATCTTTCTTGTCTGAGTTGTTGAAGACGCCCGAATCTGTCAGTGTGAAAGAGGGTAAGATGCACAAATAAGAGAATACGTGGCAACTCTTTCCTGGTGTAGACGCAGGCACGAGTCACGATGTGGCAACTCTTTCTTGGTGTAGACGCAGGCACGAGTCACGATGTGGCAACTCTTTCCTGGTGTAGACGCAGGCACGAGTCACGATGTGGCAACTCTTTCTTGGTGTAGACGCAGGCACGAGTCACGATGTGGCAACTCTTTCTTGGTGTAGACGCAGGCACGAGTCATGATGTGGCAACTCTTTCCTGGTGTAGACGCAGGCACGAGTCATGATGTGGCAACTCTTTCTTGGTGTAGACGCAGGCACGAGTCACGATGTGGCAACTCTTTCTTGGTGTAGACGCAGGCACGAGTCATGATGTGGCAACTCTTTCCTGGTGTAGACGCAGGCGCGAGTCATGATGTGACAACTCTTTGTTGGTGTAGACGCAGGCACGAGTCATGATGTGGCAACTCTTTCTTGGTGTAGACGCAGGCACGAGTCATGATGTGACAACTCTTTCTTGGTGTAGACGCAGGCACGAGTCACGATGTGACAACTCTTTCTTGGTGTAGACGCAGGCACGAGTCATGATGTGGCAACTCTTTCTTGGTGTAGACGCAGGCACGAGTCACGATGTAGCAACTCTTTCTTGGTGTAGACGCAGGCACGAGTCACGATGTGACAACTCTTTCTTGGTGTAGACGCAGGCACGAGTCACGATGTGGCAACTCTTTCTTGGTGTAGACGCAGGCACGAGTCATGATGTGGCAACTCTTTCTTGGTGTAGACGCAGGCACGAGTCACGATGTGACAACTCTTTCTTGGTGTAGACGCAGGCACGAGTCATGATGTGGCAACTCTTTCTTGGTGTAGACGCAGGCACGAGTCACGATGTGACAACTCTTTCTTGGTGTAGACGCAGGCACGAGTCACGATGTGGCAACTCTTTCTTGGTGTAGTCGCAGGCACGAGTCACGATGTGGCAACTCTTTCTTGGTGTAGACGCAGGCACGAGTCACGATGTGGCAACTCTTTCTTGGTGTAGACGCAGGCACGAGTCACGATGTGGCAACTCTTTCTTGGTGTAGACGCAGGCACGAGTCACGATGTGGCAACTCTTTCTTGGTGTAGACGCAGGCACGAGTGATGATGTGGCAACTCTTTCTTGGTGTAGACGCAGGCACGAGTCACGATGTGGCAACTCTTTCTTGGTGTAGACGCAGGCACGAGTCACGATGTGGCAACTCTTTCTTGGTGTAGACGCAGGCACGAGTCACGATGTGGCAACTCTTTCTTGGTGTAGACGCAGGCACGAGTCATGATGTGGCAACTCTTTCTTGGTGTAGACGCAGGCACGAGTGATGATGTGGCAACTCTTTCTTGGTGTAGACGCAGGCACGAGTCACGATGTGGCAACTCTTTCTTGGTGTAGACGCAGGCACGAGTCATGATGTGGCAACTCTTTCTTGGTGTAGACGCAGGCACGAGTGATGATGTGGCAACTCTTTCTTGGTGTAGACGCAGGCACGAGTCACGATGTGGCAACTCTTTCTTGGTGTAGACGCAGGCACGAGTCACGATGTGGCAAGTCTTTCCTGGTGTAGACGCAGGCACGAGTGATGATGTGGCAACTCTTTCTTGGTGTAGACGCAGGCACGAGTCACGATGTGGCAACTCTTTCCAGGTGTAGACGCAGGCACGAGTCACGATGTGGCAACTCTTTCTTGGTGTAGACGCAGGCACGAGTCACGATGTGGCAACTCTTTCTTGGTGTAGACGCAGGCACGAGTCACGATGTGGCAACTCTTTCCTGGTGTAGACGCAGGCACGAGTCACGATGTGGCAACTCTTTCCTGGTGTAGACACAGGCACGAGTCACGATGTGGCAACTCTTTCCTGGTGTAGACGCAGGCACGAGTCACGATGTGGCAACTCTTTCTTGGTGTAGACGCAGGCACGAGTCATGATGTGACAACTCTTTCTTGGTGTAGACGCAGGCACGAGTCACGATGTGGCAACTCTTTCTTGGTGTAGACGCAGGCACGAGTCACGATGTGGCAACTCTTTCTTGGTGTAGACGCAGGCACGAGTCACGATGTGGCAACTCTTTCTTGGTGTAGACGCAGGCACGAGTCACGATGTGGCAACTCTTTCTTGGTGTAGACGCAGGCACGAGTCACGATGTGGCAACTCTTTCTTGGTGTAGACGCAGGCACGAGTCATGATGTGGCAACTCTTTCTTGGTGTAGACGCAGGCACGAGTGATGATGTGGCAACTCTTTCTTGGTGTAGACGCAGGCACGAGTCACGATGTGGCAACTCTTTCTTGGTGTAGACGCAGGCAAGAGTCACGATGTGGCAACTCTTTCCTGGTGTAGACGCAGGCACGAGTGATGATGTGGCAACTCTTTCTTGGTGTAGACGCAGGCACGAGTCACGATGTGGCAACTCTTTCCTGGTGTAGACGCAGGCACGAGTCACGATGTGGCAACTCTTTCTTGGTGTAGACGCAGGCACGAGTCACGATGTGGCAACTCTTTCTTGGTGTAGACGCAGGCACGAGTCACGATGTGGCAACTCTTTCCTGGTGTAGACGCAGGCACGAGTCACGATGTGGCAACTCTTTCCTGGTGTAGACGCAGGCACGAGTCACGATGTGGCAACTCTTTCCTGGTGTAGACGCAGGCACGAGTCACGATGTGGCAACTCTTTCTTGGTGTAGACGCAGGCACGAGTCATGATGTGACAACTCTTTCTTGGTGTAGACGCAGGCACGAGTCACGATGTGGCAACTCTTTCTTGGTGTAGACGCAGGCACGAGTCACGATGTGGCAACTCTTTCTTGGTGTAGACGCAGGCACGAGTCACGATGTGGCAACTCTTTCTTGGTGTAGACGCAGGCACGAGTCATGATGTGACAACTCTTTCTTGGTGTAGACGCAGGCACGAGTGATGATGTGGCAACTCTTTCTTGGTGTAGACGCAGGCACGAGTCATGATGTGACAACTCTTTCTTGGTGTAGACGCAGGCACGAGTCATGATGTGACAACTCTTTCTTGGTGTAGACGCAGGCACGAGTGATGATGTGGCAACTCTTTCTTGGTGTAGACGCAGGCACGAGTGATGATGTGGCAACTCTTTCTTGGTGTAGACGCAGGCACAAGTCATGATGTGACAACTCTTTCTTGGTGTAGACGCAGGCACGAGTCATGATGTGACAACTCTTTCTTGGTGTAGACGCAGGCACGAGTGATGATGTGGCAACTCTTTCTTGGTGTAGACGCAGGCACGAGTCACGATGGGCAGTGAGATCGATAAAACTTCTATATGACATGGACTTTCAAGTTAGGTGACAATGACTTTAAAGTCAGGGGATCTCAAGTTAGTGTCAATGACTTTAAATTCAGGGACTCTCAAGTTAGTGACAATGACTTTAAATTCAGGGATTCTCAAGTTAGTGACAATGACTTTAAATTCAGGGATTCTAAATTTAGTGACAATGACTTTAAATTCAGGGATTCTCAAGTTAGTGACAATGACTTTAAATTCAGGGATTCTCAAGTTAAATGACAATGACTTTAAATTCAGGGATTCTCAAGTTAAGTGACAATGACTTTAAATTCCAGTGATTCTCAAGTTAAGTGACAATGACTTTAAAGTCAGGGACTCTAAAGTTAAGTGACAATGACTTTGATGCCCCTGAGACAGGGACTGTGACACTATTAGTTTAGGAA
The DNA here is from genome assembly GCA_944989445.1 of Ampullaceana balthica. Lineage (NCBI taxonomy): Eukaryota > Metazoa > Mollusca > Gastropoda > Lymnaeidae > Ampullaceana > Ampullaceana balthica. The sequence goes on from CALYLW010000106.1 coordinate 677,412, forward strand.
TCTCATAATGTGTTTAATTCAAACTTCCAATTTAATAACTACGTGTGAATCTTCAAAATTAACAAAATGAAATCTGGTAATGAACATTGCCAAATGAAAATTATTTATCACCAACTATTGCTGATGTGTAGTAGTCAGTACATGACCACTTCTCTCACTTTGATTTATGATTTGCTAACGTTAACATTGAGACATCGCAACCCAAGGTTCACACATAATTGAATGTTTTACAACTAATTTCTAGACTGCTTCTGTCTCTGTCCACTATCAAACAGCCGACGGTATGTCCAACGGTCAACTGTGTCTTTGGAATATTTCGAAGCCAAGATAATGAGACCAGCCAAGATAATGAGGCCAGCCAAGATAATGAGACCAGCCAAGATAATGAGACCAGCCAAGATAATGAGGCCAGCCAAGATAATTAGGCCAGCCAAGATAATGAGGCCAGCCAAGATAATGAGACCAGCCAAGATAATGAGACCAGCCAAGATAATGAGACCAGCCAAGATAATGAGACCAGCCAAGATAATGAGACCAGCCAAGATAATGAGGCCAGCCAAGATAATGAGGCCAGCCAAGATAATGAGACCAGCCAAGATAATGAGGCCAGCCAAGCCATCGTTTTCGTTTATATTGTAATAGACACTCACTTTTGTTTAGATCTTAATCACCTATCACTAATCAATTTTTGAAAAATCGAAATCACCAATAACCGTTCTTCAGATCGTAATCATCAATCATCTTTCTTGAGATCGAAATCATCCATCATCTTTCCTTAGATCGTAATCACAAATCCCATGAATTTCATACGGCCTCCTGGGTATCATCTATGACACGCCCCTGTTCATTTAACATCTCAAACGTAAGACTTCCTGTTGACAATCCTAAGTCTTCATCGATTCAACACCCCGGCCTGACTTTGACGAATCTTTACTCCACACGTCCCCACCAACCACACACGCACACAGAACCACAAACCCAAAGTTGAAATAATTGAACAAACCCAATGTAAATCTGGTCCCCACTAAGACCAAAGATCAAGCCATCAGTACGACAACAGCTCAGAGAACGGTGGCGATGCTAGAAGACGTCCACAGCCTCACGGCTCAAGCATCCAATTACCCAGGACGAGGAAAGCCACTTGAGCGCTAGCGGGGGGGCTGACGTCTCTAATCCATTTTAGGATTTCACGGAAACCAGAAAAGAGACTTGAGCCTGTCACAGACCAGACGCCTCTTGGTCGTCCTCTTGGTCGTCCTCCCGGACACCGTCCCTCTACACTCCACATTCAATCACCAATCTCTTGGAGCTGGCACATTCAATCACCAATCTCTTGGACTTGGCTTATTCAATCACCAATCTCTTGGAGCTGGCACATTCAATCACCAATCTCTTGGAGCTGGCACATTCAATCACCAATCTCTTGGAGCTGGCACATTCAATCACCAATCACTTGGAGCCGACACATTCAATCACCAATCTCTTGGATTTGGCTTATTCAATCATCAATCTCTTGGAGCTGGCACATTCAATCACCAATCACTTGGAGCTGACACATTCAATCACCAATCTCTTGGATTTGGCTTATTCAATCACCGATCACTTGGAGCTGACACATTCAATCACCAATCTCTTGGATTTGGCTTATTCAATCACCGATCACTTGGAGCTGACACATTCAATCACCAATCTCTTGGATTTGGCTTATTCAATCATCAATCTCTTGGAGTTGGCACATTCAATCATTAATCTCTTGGAATTGGCACATTCAATCACCAATCACTTGGAGCTGACACATTCAATCACCAATCTCTTGGATTTGGCTTATTCAATCATCAATCTCTTGGAGTTGGCACATTGAAACTTCATTTTTTTTTGTAGTTCGCACATTCAATCATCAATCTTTTGTAGCTGGAACATTCAAAGAACGGGACCTCTTTGATTACTATTCGCCTTCCCTACAACCTTTCCTAAACGTGTTATCGTAGTTTCGTCCCGACCACACTTGAGACCAAATCAATCCTCTCCATGTCCCCTGGTACGTTTTATAGTCTCTCATTTTAACACCAACACAGACAAAACGGGTGGGTGAATACCAACTCTCCAAGCCAGACCATCTCTAGATATTACCCAAGTAAAGTCAGCAAAGTCGGTTGTTGTATTAAAAAAACAACCACGAATTTTGAGTAGTAGGGCGAGTGGAAGGTGACCGCGAGATCTGCAATAAGTTTAAACATTTCAACAATCGACGCAGTGGTCTCAAAAGTTGTTGTAGCAGTAATAAACTTTTGTTTTCAAAATGATACAATTCGGGGGGAGGGGGGGGAAGCATACTTATTTATAAGTGAGTGAGCTGGGTTATAACCCAACCCTTATCGCCTATCCTTAACCTAAACCCAACTTAGCCTAACTCTAACACGACTTGGACTGAACCTAACCTTATTTCTAAAAAATAATAACCAACCTAAACCTAACTCAAACCCAAATAAGTATAAGTCTGTCACAACTCAGCCAAATCCTAACCCAAATAAGATAGGTGTTCAAAGCTCTTCCAATAATTTAGATTCGTAGTATGTTTTACCTTCTCTGGCAAGCGCTCATGACTATATTAAAAATATCGCGTTAGTTCCGTGGTGTCTTTACTAACTTAAGAGCCCAAATAAACCCTCGTAGTAGCACTATTGAATACTTGAGAGCCCAAATAAACCCTCGTAGTAGCACTATTGAATACTTGAGAGCCCAAATAAACCCTCGTAGTAGCATTATTGAATACTTGAGAGCCCAAATAAACCCTCGTAGTAGCACTATTGAATACTTGAGAGCCCAAATAAACCCTCTTAGTAGCACTATTGAATACTTGAGAGCCCAAATAAACCCTCGTAGTAGCATTATTGAATACTTGAGAGCCCAAATAAACCCTCGTAGTAGCACTATTGAATACTTGAGAGCCCAAATAAACCCTCGTAGAAGCACTTTTGAATACTCGAGAGCCCAAATAAACCCTCGTAGTAGCACTATTGAATACTTGAGAGCCCAAATAAACCCTCGTAGTAGCACTATTGAATACTTGAGAGCCCAAATAAACCCTCGTAGTAGCACTATTGAATACTTGAGAGCCCAAATAAACCCTCGTAGTAGCACTATTGAATACTTGAGAGCCAAAAAAAAACCTCATAGTAGCACTATTGAATTCACATGAACTCCAAGTTGTTAGTTCATTTAAATATTTTTTAAAAAATCTTTGCCCATGTGTGTGCACTTTTCATTCTTTTAATAAGTTTTAACAAAGTACAAATTAGGGGCAGTCACTCGAGGGCGGTTTTGAACAAGGGAGAGAAGTGTCATGGAAATAAGGCTAAATGAACATCAACTTTTTGCAAGGTCACAATCAAGCCGTCAAGACGTGAGTAGAGAAAAGACGCTCAGTGGAGACAAGACACTCAGTGGAGACAAGACACTCGGTGGAGACAAGACACTCGGTGGAGACAAGACACTCGTTGGAGACAAGACACTCGGTGGAGACAAGACATTCGGTGGAGACAAGACACTCGGTGGTGACAAGACACTCGGTGGTGACAAGGCACTCGGTGGGGACAAGACACTCGGTGGAGACAAGACACTCGGTGGAGACAAGACACTCGGTGGAGACAAGACACTCGGTGGAGACAAGACACCCGGTGGAAAGTCAGATGGTCTTTACCGGAGACGAGATGTCCAGAAAGCGGTGTGGCAAAGGAGAAGGCGGCCACTCTTTAGGGCACGTCAATTCGTTTGGGAGGAACTTCATAACTCGAGGTCCCGAGATAGAGATGTACACATGTACTGTGGTATAGTCCAATCCTAATCAAATGTACTATTCATGAATTAGCCAAGATAAATGTGGCGTGAGGTCGCTTACCGCACCCACCCCCTCCACAAACACGGACGTTTAACAAGTCCCGTCCACCTATATTGTTAGAGCTTCCCACGGAGACAACAGTCTTAGATTCGGGGCTTTGGCGCCATTTCATTTGTAGGATAACCTCGTTGTTTTGAAAGTGTTTTAATTTTAGAGCACTCCTCTTGGCAATGGGTAGCACTCGCCGCTTTTAATCATTCAACATGGTCGCCACCTAACTCCATGAACCCGCTTCTCCTCTAAGTCCTGACGTCATGCATACTGATCAAGGCAAGGAGTTCGATTATGTTGCGTTAAATTTTTATCAGTTCTATACAATATCCCCCTTTGCTTTAGACGTCAGATAAAATGATACAATTTTTTAAAATCCAACCCGCACTCTAAACACACAGTCCATAAACCACCTACCACCCCATATCCCAACAACCCGTCCTCTCCTTAATAAACCCCCTACCACCCCATAACTACCCGTCCTCTCCTCCATAAACCACCTACCCCGGCTCACGCCAAGACTCTTCAATCATGAGGTAAGAAGTCCTTGTCCGTGACGCAGACCGGCCCCCTAAACTTCATCAAGGAGGCTTTGTCCACCACTTACTGACCGCCCGGTGACACGTCTGTACGCTGGTGCCCTGGGTCTGTGATCAATGACTACACACGGGGAGGTCCCCCCTCCCCCCGGGATCGGTGCTGACAGGGAAACAACGGGGTCCGACACTGACGGATCGGTTAGACACCAACGCGTGACGTCAGCACGACCGCCCGGCTCAAATTGAAATTGATCATATGTAATGATCGTTGACCAATATAACGTTGCAGGTTACAGCAAGGCAAAACTAAAGCCTCGTCGCACTACAAGACAATAGGGGGACAAAAATAATATTAATAACCGGGGAATTAATACATTTCAAAAACTGATAGTTGATATATAATAAGCGCACCAAGTTACCCATGGGCGAGCCAAGTCCAAACGTTTTTTAATGGGGATAGCGATCCCTCCGCCCGTACAGAGAGATTTTCTAAATAGTATAAAATAACGAAACAAAATGTAAAGAAGTAATTTTTCTCTCTCTTGAAAATTGTCAGATAATAGAAATAGTTTATTTCCCCGACAGTCACCTAATAATTAAAAATAATGATTAATTTTTAATCTTTTAATCATTTCTAATAGCTAATTATTGCTAATAACTTCAAACTTTTTATATGAGAAAATCTTTGCTCTGTCACACGCCTATCTAAGTATTTAAATGTGCGAGATTAGAGTGTTAGTGAGAAACCATGCGACAGTTACTTTAGAGCTTCAACTAATATTAACATTGGTCTTACATCCCCATGATAAACCCTTGTTCCATTGTTAATTAAATGGTCCTTTAGATTTCATGTAAATAAGAAAAATTTCCTGAAAATTTATAGAGCAGGGAAATGAATCGATTTGTGTTCACCATCGCTGAGGTGAAACTAAATACTTGTCAGTGACAAACAAGTGCTATGTGGAAAGGGCTTACTTCTGTCAGTAACACACCAGTGTTGTGTGGAAAGGGCTTACTTCTGTCAGTAACACACCAGTGTTGTGTTTAACGGGCTTACTTCTGTCAGTAACACACCAGTGTTGTGTGGAAAGGGCTTACTTCTGTCAGTAACACACTAGTGTTGTGTGGAAAGGGCTTACTTCTGTCAGTAACACACTAGTGTTGTGTGGAAAGGGCTTACTTCTGTCAGTAACACACTAGTGTTGTGTGGAAAGGGCTTACTTCTGTCAGTAACACACTAGTGTTGTGTGGAAAGGGCTTACTTCTGTCAGTAACACACTAGTGTTGTGTGGAAAGGGCTTACTTCTGTCAGTAACACACTAGTATTGTGTGGAAAGGGCTTACTTCTGTCAGTAACACACTAGTGTTGTGTGGAAAGGGCTTACTTCTGACAGTAACACACTAGTGTTGTGTGGAAAGGGCTTACTTCTGTCAGTAACACACTAGTGTTGTGTGGAAAGGGCTTACTTCTGTCAGTAACACACTAGTGTTGTGTGGAAAGGGTTTACTTCTGTCAGTAACACACCAGTGTTGTGTGGAAAGGGCTTACTTCTGTCAGTAACACACCAGTGTTGTGTGGAAAGGGCTTACTTCTGTCAGTAACACACTAGTGTTGTGTGGAAAGGGCTTACTTCTGTCAGTAACACACTAGTGTTGTGTGGAAAGGGCTTACTTCTGTCAGTAACACACTAGTGTTGTGTGGAAAGGGCTTACTTCTGTCAGTAACACACTAGTGTTGTGTGGAAAGGGCTTACTTCTGTCAGTAACACACTAGTGTTGTGTGGAAAGGGCTTACTTCTGTCAGTAACACACTAGTGTTGTGTGGAAAGGGCTTACTTCTGTCAGTAACACACTAGTGTTGTGTGGAAAGGGCTTACTTCTGTCAGTAACACCAGCTCTGTGTGAAAACAGCTTACTGCCATTAGTAACAAACAAAATTATCGATCTTGAATGAGTCTATGTCCGGCTATTGGTAGTTTAGTTTCTGAGAAAAACATACGTGTCGGTGGTTGACCCGACTCACAATCTGGCATTATGTAGGATTGACAGGACCAGGGGGACACTCAGTTGTTGACCAAGTCTAATTCTGTACGTCCAATGGGGTCATCATGAGAATGTCAGCGACAATGGCTGCAACGGTACACAAAACAAGGCGAGTCTGACACGAGGAGATGACAACTTGGATGGAAGACCTACACGCGCAGACAGTGGCAGAGTTGGATCCAGTATAATAAAACGTCCCATTTTCAATGGAAGTCGTAGACATTTTGCTTATATTCAAACCAGATACATTGAATTTAGGCTGAACTCTTAGCTTTTCATTCAACATTGAACATTCGGCTTGACGGGAGAGGGTGTGGGTTAGGGAGCGTAAAGAAAATTCAAGCCTTTATGCTTGGAGATCATACTTAATCGGTCTTTAAAATCAAAAGCGAATTTTTCATTACTGATTCGTTGATGATAGCGGGGAACAATTGCTGAATGTATCCAACCCCTGGACCATGTTACATATGTATGGATGTGCACGTCAATACAGCGAATCGTACGTTATAGCTTCAACCTCTTTAACGGAACATTTCACATTAGCTCAAGTACTCTGTCATCAGAAGTAGACTTACACAGGTCCTCTAACAACTTTAGTCGCACGTTGTTTGGTTCGAATTATTTGGGTATTGATCATCTTCCCCCTGGTGACAAGAGAGCTGAAATTCGGCACTGAGTGGCGCATTTGTTTTCATTGAAATGCGGTTAATCCAACAGCGGTCGCTCCGTACCGAATATTTGATCAATCTTTGAAACACTTTCATTTGTGTGGGGGGGGGAAGTTGTGAGCGCAGTACAAACTTTTTCAGAATAATTCAAATGTACATAATTTTTTGGGTTTAATCTTCACCTACTTAGTGGTGTTTTCACCCCCTTTAGTCTTTTTAGTGGAATTTGTGTGAAAATTTCAAAAGTTCGTTTTTAAATTATCGATTTGATTTTTAAGTTTACATTAGTTCTTGTGACATAATTTCCTTTTTTATGCGTCTCGTGTGTTTAACTTTTGCAGGTTAACTAATTTTATTATTAAAAAAAAAGTTAATGAAGTTAGTCAAATGAATAAAAAAAGATTCCCTTTCAGACCATGGTGGCCAATGGGACAAGTGAAACAGCGGTCACAAGTTTCTATAGCCACTGCATAGGAGGGGATTGTGTGGCTAGCATAATGCCCAGCCGCCTTAATTTTACCCCAACTAATCTCATGTATCCATTAGAGCTGGTTGGACCCTAGGACACCCTTAGCCAAGGGAACAAGCCCCCGCCTTCACAGCGGTTCGAACCCGTGACTCTCGATCGCTATCCGAGCACGCTGTGCACCACCAAAAATAAATAAATATATTACATGTACATAAATATATAAATCACTTGAACTGGGAATGATTTTTTTTTCTTTCTTGAAAGTTTTCAAAAGATCCGGTTAGCGTGCGCGATGAGTCAAACTGTCCTACTCAGTGTTGTCATGGTAACAGAAACAAATCTTTGAAACCGTATAGGCAAAACGGTACTAGTTAAAGAAATGCTGACGAGAGTTCAAGTTCACACCACGCCCCATGTCTACACAAGGACGTGCTCCGACCAAGGAGAACCAAGTGAGCCAGTGGGCGCCCAGCAAGCACGCCAATGGGATAGCGCTAACTTATGGACGGGCAGAATACAGACCCGTTGCCGGTCGAAGTGACGACGCACTTAAGGACGGAGACACCAGATGGGAGAAACCTTTCATTTCCGACCCAGGAATAATATAACGCCAGGTTTGAGGTCCGGCTTCATGTGGACGGAGGGGTGGGAAATGGGGTGGGGTGTGCAGCCAGAAAGGAACAGATATTGGCGGGGGTGGGGTTGATGGAAGTCAGCAATATCCGTGCTGGTAGATTAAGTCAACAATAGGGCTTGTGGGGGTGGGGGGGTTAGGTTTGAGTACGGTCAGATGTGCTCAGTTCTGTCAATTTTAAGCTAACAACAAAAATATGGACATGAGTACCAGCTCCCCCCAACCCCCGCCCAAACAAACACAGATTTTATTTATTTTTATTTAAAAAATTCACCGATTACCCCAAAATATAAAAGTTTATGTTCATGTTACCCCGAAGGCGCGAGGTCCTGCCCATACGACCTCGGGGTTTGGGGGGAGCGTTGCAACCCCCCCCCCAATAATGAATGACTCTAGAGAGTTTTAGAAGTTTGACAAGTGTCTAAAAATGACATTGAAAAGGATTATGTGTAGATATTTTAACTCAAAACCACACGGTGGAATCTTATTTCAGGGGAAATTAATTTAATACAATTATTAAGTTTACAGTCGAATATAATGGTTTTATCGATTATAGGCCTAGCGTCACCTGTCATTCTATTATAATGATAAATCGGACATAATGTCATAAAGTCGGATAAACAAAAAGTTATTTAAACAATTACATCGAAATTGGATGTCAGGGCAAGTTCGATACTATCTCCAGGGTCAAATCGATTTCGCAGATTTGTTTTTTTTCTTTAATGTTCAGTAAGGTTAGCAAATCCTTGTTGGAAAAAGGTACGTTGTCGCAAAAGGCAAAAACGTTTTGATGGCACCCTCAAATTCAATGTTGAAAGCCTGTGCAGCAGTTGACATCCAAACATGTGTCATATCTTATTTGTTTGAAAATTAAATACGTGCCTCATTTTTATTCACGAATAGGGCTGTCAATATTGTTGAAAAATGCTGCCCGGGTACCCGTCCAAATTTCGAACGGGTACCCGGGTTACCCGATCGAAACATCCCATACTTTTCCCCGTCATGACCGCTATAAAATGCTACCTAGCTACCTTCCATGCACCTCATTTCACACAGTAGCTACACGTCCGACGTCTTAGGGACCGTACTGTACGGAGTACATAAATGACGTCAAGCGATTTTGGCCGATGTTTACAAATCACAGGTTGTCACAAAAACTTAGAGCCCCTCCAATATGATGTCACAAAGCTTAGAGCCCCCCCCCCATAAAAGCCGTACTTCCTTTCTGAAAATTAGTAGTTGTCAAATAAATTTATTGTCATTTACATTTGTTATTTAATGTGAAGTTGAACGCTAAAAATCGCTACACGTTTGAATCCATGTAAAAAGTCATTAAATAAATTGTAAGAAATCAAATATTTCAATGTTTTTATTAACAACAACAAACACGGCCTCTTTCATCTCTAAACAGTCCATCATTATTTTCGGCAGAGGAGTTTTGTTTTCTTTATATGATTCATTCAAAGAACCAAAATCTTCTTGTTTGCGATTTCAGTTTCCTTTTCAGAGAAAAAAGATGTATCAAATACATTGTGGTCTGTCGAGACCGTATTGTATTTCCCGTTGACAGATAGTTCTCATTAGATGTATTTCACAGCATATATTTTAAACAAAAAATTTCATTTGATAAATTTTTTCGCGAGCATTAAATTTAACACAAAAAAGCCGCATGCGAGCCGAAGTTTGGTTAATATAGACATTGAAGGCCACATTTTCATGGGTACCCGGGCGGAATTTTACTACCCGGGTAATCCAGATGGCAACGGGTACCCGGGTCCCGGGTACCCGTTGACAGGCCTATTCACGAAGTGTCTCTACCAACCCTTAAGGTTCATCAATGTCACATCTAAAGGGATCTACAATCCAACTGACATTAGGCGAATCAAAAACTGAATAGTACAGTGAATAGTAGGCCTACAGTGAATAGTAGGCCTACAGTGAATCGTTCTTTGAGCTTGGTAAGATGACTGATACCTTTATCCTTGATGTGGTCACAAGTTATTTTCACACAATCTTCCAAGTACAAGGCCAACTTTAAAAATGCCTCTAACTCGTTTCATTGTTTTCTTTTTTTCCAATATGAAATCTTTAATCCAAATACTGCAATCTTTTCTCTGGCTGAGATTATACTGATATTTTGCCCTGCTATTCTTTGTATAGCACATTCACATAATCAAAAATATGTGCTAACTGTGCGAGATGTGCAACCCAAAAAAAGTTCGTAAACTTCTCTGCTAGCGCATGCTTGTGACCAGCCAGAAATGTTTGAAGTTCAGCTTTCAGAGCACACACTCTGTTCAGATCATCGCCGGGTGAAAGCCACCGTACCTCAGGTCTTTTTATTCAGCCTCACCATATTTACATTAATCAGGAAACAGTCGCGTTTGCAGTGCATATCTTTAAATGAAATTTGCAGTATGGATAACATCATGCATGATGACATCTAGTTCAGGTTGTATAAGTTTCACATGCAGAGCTTGACAACGGATCATGATGTGGTTTACTGCAATTTTGGGATTCCTCTCTCTTGCGAAAGCCGAAAAACAACATACGCCACCCAACGTAGCTGGAGCTCCATCAACAGGCACATCAATAGTCTTACCATTTTTTTAAAATTAACCTTATCAAAGTATTCACTAACTTAAATGAATTTATCAACTCCTTGACATTGCAATTCGAGAGAAGCCAAAACAAATTGAAAACCTTTGTAGTAAACATATCCCATAAGCTGCGCATTAATAATGACATCAGTGGTCTTATCAATCTGAATAGCAAAGAATTTACTCGCATTTATAAGAATTTACTCGCATTTATAGAGTGTGTTTTCTAGATGGAATCGGCTCAGTGGTGGTCTTATCTTCCAAGCGTGCACATGACGGATTTCAAATATATTTAGCGGTTTTTATATGTCCCGAATTAGTCTCCGTTACCACCAAGAATTCCCTTTTTACCACAAATGGGGCAATTTACCACTACTCTAGTGTTTCTACGTTTAATGATTGAACTAATGGTGCTGCTCTTGTCAACTAATGGTGTTGCTCTTGTCAACTAATGGTGCTGCTCTTGTCAACTAATGGTGCTGCTCTTGTCAACTAATGGTGCTGCTCTTGTCAACTAATGGTGCTGCTCTTGTCAACTAATGGTGCTGGTCTTGTCAACTAATGGTGCTGCTCTTGTCAATTTGAAATTATCTAGTTTTATTTAATATCGTAGGTCATGTCGTTCATACAGTAAGTTGAGAACTTACGAAACGACAAACAGAGAACATCACACTACAAACAGTAGTACCGATTGTGCCAGCACACAGAGAGCATCACACTACACTCCGTAGTACGGATTGGCCAGCACACAGAGAGCATCACACTACACTCCGTAGTACGGATTGTGCCAGCAAACAGAGAGCATCACACTACAAACAGTAGTACGGATTGGCCAGCAAACAGAGAACATCACACTACACTCCGTAGTACGGATTGTGCCAGCAAAAATAAGTGAGATTACTGGACACTTGTACTTGACCAGGGACCAATCACCAACAGCGGTTAAAGCAAATAATTAGTTGATTTTAAACCGCGCCCGATGTGACACGGAAGACACCTTGGTGCCACTGACCTGCTCACAGACCACAAATCGATTGCACTCGCTGAGTGATGGCTCGTCATACTTGGGTGAAAAGCCACACACGCACACAAAACCAAGCGATTAGAAAGCCGGCGAAAAGATAATACGAAACCGATGACATGCCAAGGTCCCATAGGAAGAATGCCGTTGTCCACGGACGGCAGTGACAAATCCCATCTGACATTGACGGATCTTCAACGGGAGCAGTTTTGAGAAAAAATCAGGCGATAGGCCAGATCCACTGGGTTGACAGTCGGTCATTACGTGATGGAAACACGCACTCCGCTTAATGAGGTCATCGGGAAAATGTCGGCATGTCACATAATAACTTGTCATCTGACAGTTCGGACCGACACTCCAAATTCTCTTGTTGGGCGGACCCGTCATAAATCTGACGCTGGGTATGACAGTTTTGTAAGAATATATTTTTAATTCATCAGTGGTGCCCTCCCTTGTTTTCCCCTATATTCTGCGACAAAACATAAGCGCCTAGGTGTCGCAAGGTGCAGTCCTATTTTATTGAGCCACATGAACACTTTAAAAAAGACCAAATTATATCTTTTAAGTTAGTACCTTGGATTGCCAAGGGCATTTTTTTATCAATAATTTTTTTTTCAGTTCTTTAAAACCACCTGATCTTTTTTTTTCATTTAAACCTTTCTCTACAATTTGAATATCTCATAACGAAATCTCAGTATTTTTAGGTAAGGTTTTCGGAAACATTGCTCTGACATTGCTCTGAAATGCTCTGCAGCATAAATTTAAATAAAGGTGTACGTAAATTTTAAACTTTGTACGTGCCACTAACACGACTTAAGAAGATTTGTAGGTGCCACTAACACGACTTACGGAGATTTGACACAGTTCACACCCATCAATATTTTAATGAACTTAGTCCAAATGCAAACGCTAAAAAATTTTATTAAACGATTTCTGCCATGGAAACGATAAGGCCAGTTAGATGTAGACAATTTAAAACGGTGGTCCTAAAACAATCGATGTACATAATTCCCGTTGTCTGTATGTATGTAATGCTGTTAGGTGGCGCTGCGATCGATTTTGTTTTATAGTGCTACTAATTTTAGAAAGCAGCGCACCAAATTACTGCACCAAAAATAACACTTTTTGAACGTTCCACATAAAATTGTTCAATATCATAATAAATTAATCAAATAAAAATAAATAAAATAAATGAAAGTTCTGTATTACGTTATTTTTTAATCTGATGTGTATTTATTTTGAAAACTTCCGTCATTTTTAACCACGTTTTCATTAACTCGCTTTCGTTCCTGTGGCATTATTTGTTGGTTTGTCTGTCCACAATTTTTCAAATCTGCCAACGTAAAATTGAACCACTTCTGATGGTCCTAGAGAGCTCAAAATTTTACCACAGATAGATCTTGGATGACAATACGTTATATCAAAATTTCAGATCGATCGAATGTACCGTAATTAAATTAATGCATTTCTTAGTTTATCTTTATATAAGCTTCTCTACCCGCCTGCCGTAGTTTAATTTCACGCGACGAGTTCATCCCGTGACCTCATCGCTTTGTTATTAAAAGTTGGGCGGGCGCTGATGAGGTGTTTGGTAAAATAAATAGAGGTAAAAAAATATTTTTAAAAACCACGTTTTATTAGTGGACTAAAAAGAATAAAATAAATAAAGGTTAAAAAAATGATTTTTAAAAACCACGTTTTTATAAGTGGACTAATAAAACAAACCCGTCAAAACAAAGTTTATGACTATAAGTCCCTCATATAATATGAGACATAACTAACCGTATTCATTATTTTCGAAAGCGACAAACATTTACAGACTGAATCTGTCTTAACTCAACTTTGATTCATAACCCTGCGGGGCTTGGGGCGGGGCTGGGAGAGGGGAAAAGTCTGGTCACCGATCGCTGGTCCGAGCTCAGCGTGGCACGTAAAATGTAAACAAAAGCACGCCAGTACTTCGATGGGTCGCGTCAAAGCGTCAACTCAAACTCTCACGTGGGGAAAAACAATAACAAATAACAAACCGTGAATTTGAATTACATACGTTATATAAGGATAAACTAAAAAAATGCATTAATTTAATTACGGTACGTTCGATCCATCTGAAATTTTGATACGATGCATTGTTCGATGAGACGGGTCCGTGTGCTAAATTTCAGCTCGATCGGATCACGGGAAGTGGGTCATTTTTTACTTTTGTTTTTCCGCCCGCCCAAGACAGACAGAGAGAGAGAGATGACGACAGAGACGCCGGTGAAGTTAATATAAGGGATTTAAAAACGTGGGGCCGGTGTTTGGTATATCAATTAAAGATTTATAATTTAGAAGGCAAAAGAGAGATCTATAAGTGCGAGAATGAGTGAACAGCATATGTTAAACCTCATAAGCGCCCGCCCCACGTTTTTAGTCATATTAAATTGAAGTACTTGAACTTATAAGTTTTAAATTATTTTCATCTTTTTAGTCCACTTATAAAAACCTGGTTTTAAAAAAAATCCTTTTTTAACCTTTATTTATTGACGGGTGATACACTAGTGCTGGTAATAATCCCCTAAACTCCAAGGTATTTACGGGGTACCTCACTCAACACCTTCATCCCCTCACACGTCATTCACGGGGTACCTCACTCAACACCTTCATCCCCTCACACGTCATTCACGGGGTACCTCACTCAACACATTCATCCCCTCACACGTCATTCACGGGGTACCTCACTCAACACCTTCATCCCCTCACACGTCATCTCTGACGTGGACACTCCACCATTTATAAATAATTCGAACGACGATGTCGGGGACACAACGATTCAACGCGCCCCAGATTTTTCAACTCTCGTGCCGCGAGATTTCCTAATTTGTTTTCGCTGTTAATTTTTCATGAGCCAACACCTTAAGACAATGACGTTACTTTACGTCCACTCTCTACGGCGTGGCGGGGAGATGTGGATGTTTGTGTGTGTGTGTGTGTGTGTGTGTGTGTGTGTGTGGTGGCGGGAGGGGTCCACCTGATATTCAATTATATTTTATTCCCCGTTTGCTTTGGGTACAACGTCATCAAGGCCACCTGAGTCTAATTCGGCATTATTTTAGGATGGATTCGGAAACGAATTATATTTACAGCGTGGGGCACTGGGTTCAACAAACGTCAACAAGGCTTAGTTATCGGATGTCATTCTTAGAACTCATCCAGAGCTCGTGGTTATTGGACGTCGTTCTTAGAACTTATCCACAGGTCGTAGTTAGAACTTATCCACAGGTCGTAGTTAGAACTTATCCACAGGTCGTACTAAGAACTTATCCACAGGTCGTACTTAGAACTTATCCACAGGTCGTAGTTAGAACTTATCCACATGTCGTAGTTAGAACTTATCCACAGGTCGTAGTTAGAAATTATCCACAGGTCGTACTAAGAACTTATCCACAGGTCGTACTTAGAACTTATCCACAGGTCGTACTTAGAACTTATCCACAGGTCGTAGTTAGAACTTATCCACAGGTGGTAGTTAGAACTTATCCACAGGTCGTAGTTAGAACTTATCCACAGGTCGTAGTTAGAACGTATCCACAGGTCGTAGTTAGAACTTATCCACAGGTCGTAGTTAGAACTTATCCATGCACAGGTCGTACTTAGAACTTATCCACATGTCGTAGTTAGAACTTATCCACAGGTCGTACTTAAAACTTATCCACAGGTCCTACTTAGAACTTATCAGCAGGTCGTAGTTAGAACTTATCCACAGGTCGTAGTTACAGTCGAGAAGACAAGCCAGGTGCCAACTGTGACGTGTTTTGTAGGAGGACAGACATCTATAACAAAGCCGAGGATGAGATTGTACCGTTAAAGC
Organism: Ampullaceana balthica; assembly: GCA_944989445.1. Taxonomy (NCBI): domain Eukaryota; kingdom Metazoa; phylum Mollusca; class Gastropoda; family Lymnaeidae; genus Ampullaceana; species Ampullaceana balthica. Next base: position 693,122 of record CALYLW010000106.1, read on the forward strand.
CGAGGATGAGATTGTACCGTTAAAGCCGAGGATGAGATTGTACCGTTAAAGCCGAGGATGAGATTGTACCGTTAAAGCCGAGGATGAGATTGTACCGTTTTATTTTCAACAAGAAGAAGTTATCTAAATACCGGGGGACAAAATAAAATAATGAAATCTAAATCCCTTATAACTGCATCAACTCTTTAAATTATTTAATTTTTATATCCAGTGGTTCCCAACTTTTTTTGGCTGGCGACCCCTTTTTATAAAAAGCCATGTGATCCGCGACCCCCATAAAATTTTAAAAAGTCATTTTCAATTAAGTTTTTACAAAATAGAGCAAATTTGCATTATAGTGAATATTTTTTTATTCGACTGTTGGCTACCCCTAGAAAACCCGTCGCGACCCTGGAAAAAGGGGGGGGGGTTTGCGACCCACAGATGGTGAACCGCTGTTTTAATCCATATCGCATGGGACAGAAACGGGCTATACAGATGACATCGTCGAAAGCAGAACGTAAATATACGACCTCTAGTCTCTACTCTCAACAGACGGTCTAAAGTCTAAATGGTAAATTATTCAGGCGGAGATCAAATTTATACCTTCTAAGCAGCTGACCCCTCACTCCCCCCCCCCACACACACACACACTCCCACACAGTTATCAATACATTCACGTCTCACATTACGGAGGCCATCGACCGACTCCAATCTCTAAAGGATCATTTCAACCCGATTTATGTGGCTTATATATTGTTTGTATTCTTTAAGTAGTTTATTGTTATAGGTGCTAAAAACAAACAAAACACAAACAAAAAAACAACAAGAACAGGTCTTTAGTTCATCGTGCCCTTTGTGATTTCATACTAAAGGGCCGCTAGCATTCGGAATAAAGGGGAATAAACGTATTGGTTACAAAGATTCCAATTCTATTCTGATCCTTGGCTACACCATCGAGTGCATATCTAACTAAACTTGAGCATATTTTTTTAGTAATGCAAGCAATATTTTTTTTTAGTATTTTCAACTTCTTCGTCTGCTTTTTGTAGAGACATTTAAAAAAAAACAACAACAAAATATTACTGGCATGTACTGTTTCATTGAAATTATGATAAGGACTGGTAACTGTGTAAGGTTGTTCATGAAATCATGTGTCTAAAAAATATTACCAGTGTGTCGATATGATGTCCGTTGGACGCTGATGTGGGCCACACTCCGGTATAACAAGTATAAAAGAATACCTAAATACGTAGCCAATAACTTACCGGAATACAATGGTGAAAAAAGGCAACACAATAATTGCCATGGAAAGTTGTTTTTTTTTGTTTTTTTTGGGTGTTTTTTTCTTCTGAATAATTCAACGTAAAAATGGCAATGTTCACTTTAGGATCACTTTCCTGTTGAGTTGTCGCTGGTACCGTGATAACTGTACAATTATGGCTTATGGACCCCTGGAGTGCAACTCATGGACCACGCCACGATGATTAAGGAACCCTACATTTATAAATTGATCATATAAAGCGTTAATTCCCCGTCAAGATATTTCATGCAAAGTGTGGTCACTTGAGCATATAATCTACCTGAAATTAAAATTTCTCCCCCCCCCCGGGAGCCTTGACCGCAGCCTAAAATCAGTTTAACATAGTGTTTTGTCCTATTAGACAATTTAGTCTTAGACAAGATAACAGTGCAGCTAACACTTGACTCCATTCACACAAGCAGTGGATCAACATGGTCCATGACTCCATTCACACCAGCAGTGGATCAACATGGTTCATGACTCCATTCACACCAGCAGTGGATCAACATGGTCCATGACTCCATTCACACAAGCAGTGGATCAACATGGTTCATGACTCCATTCACACCAGAAGTGGATCAACATGGTTCATGACTCCATTCAAACCAGCAGTGGATCAACATAGTTCATGACTCCATCCACACCAGCAGTGGATCAAAATGGTTCATGACTCCTTTCACACCAGCAGTGGATCAACATGGTTCATGACTCCATTCACACCAGCAGTGGATCAACATGGTTCATGACTCCATTCACACCAGCAGTGGATCAACATGGTTCATGACTCCATTCACACCAGCAGTGGATCAACATGGTTCATGACTCCATTCACACCAGCAGTGGATCAACATGGTTCATGACTCCATTCACACCAGCAGTGGATCAACATGGTTCATGACTCCCTTCACACCAGCAGTGGATCAACATGGTTCATGACTCCATTCACACCAGCAGTGGATCAACATGGTTCATGACTCCATTCACACCAGCAGTGGATCAACATGGTTCATGACTCCATTCACACCAGCAGTGGATCAACATGGTTCATGACTCCATTCACACCAGCAGTGGATCAACATGGTTCATGACTCCATTCACACCAGCAGTGGATCAACATGGTTCATGACTCCATTCACACCAGCAGTGGATCAACATGGTTCATGACTCCATTCACACCAGCAGTGGATCAACATGGTTCATGACTCCATTCACACCAGCAGTGGATCAACATGGTTCATGACTCCATTCACACCAGCAGTGGATCAACATGGTCCATGACTCCTTTCACACCAGCAGTGGATCAACATGGTCCATGACTCCATTCACACCAGCAGTGGATCAACATGGTTCATGACTCCATTCACACCAGCAGTGGATCAACATGGTTCATGACTCCTTTCACACCAGCAGTGGATCAACATGGTTCAAGACTCCATTCACACCAGCAGTGGATCAACATGGTTCATGACTCCATTCACACCAGCAGTGGATCAAAATGGTTCATGACTCCTTTCACAGCAGCAGTGGATCAAAATGGTTCATGACTCCATTCACACCAGCAGTGGATCAACATGGTTCATGACTCCATTCACACCAGCAGTGGATCAACATGGTCCATGACTCCATTCACACCAGCAGTGGATCAACATGGTTCATGACTCCATTCACACCAGCAGTGGATCAACATGGTTCATGACTCCATTCACACCAGCAGTGGATCAACATGGTTCATGACTCCATTCACACCAGCAGTGGATCAACATGGTTCATGACTCCATTCACACCAGCAGTGGATCAACATGGTTCATGACTCCATTCACACCAGCAGTGGATCAACATGGTTCATGACTCCATTCACACCAGCAGTGGATCAAAATGGTTCATGACTCCATTCACACCAGCAGTGGATCAACATGGTTCATGACTCCATTCACACCAGCAGTGGATCAACATGGTTCATGACTCCATTCACACCAGCAGTGGATCAACATGGTTCATGACTCCATTCACACCAGCAGTGGATCAACATGGTTCATGACTCCATTCACACCAGCAGTGGATCAACATGGTTCATGACTCCATTCACACCAGCAGTGGATCAACATGGTTCATGACTCCATTCACACCAGCAGTGGATCAACATGGTTCATGACTCCATTCACACCAGCAGTGGATCAACATGGTTAATGACTCCATTCACACCAGCAGTGGATCAACATGGTTCATGACTCCATTCACACCAGCAGTGGATCAACATGGTTCATGACTCCATTCACACCAGCAGTGGATCAACATGGTTCATGACTCCATTCACACCAGCAGTTGATCAACATGGTTCATGACTCCATTCACACCAGAATTGGATCAACATGGTTCATGACTCCATTCACACCAGCAGTGGATCAACATGGTTCATGACTCCATTCACACCAGCAGTGGATCAACATGGTTCATGACTCCATTCACACAAGCAGTGGATCAACATGGTCCATGACTCCATTCACACCAGCAGTGGATCAACATGGTGAATGCTACTCTGGGCCTTTTAGGAAGTGGGGCAAGGAGAAGGAATTCGTCTCGCTTTCCAACGAAAAACTATGGATTTGGACAAGAGCCCCCGCCCCCCTCTACAGAGAGTAAAACGTGACACCCGGGGCGTACAGTCTCTTCTGTAACCCCCTTTCATTAACCGTTGTTGACAACTGTGACTTTCCACGTGGTGACCACAAGGCAATAACATCTTTAAGCGACACCACGCCCCCGGCTGGCTGTCCAGCTATCGTGACAAACTAATGGAATCACCTTGTGCTGTCCGACTGTCCGACACACACACAAGCATTCGGTGCGTGATGGGAAATTCTTCCCCGTCGACTTCAACGATTTTCTTACTTCTTTTCACTTTGATCCCCCCCCCCACAAACCGGCGGATTTAAAGAGTGGGGGGAGGGGGATCTGGAGAGGTGCATTGCCCTGATGATCCGATCCCGTCGACTCATAGGCGTCACCAAAAGAATGGCGTCCCGGCAAAGGTCCCTGACATATTTAGGGTTCAGTCGTTAGGACCGCACAACAACAGCAACTTAGCTAATGAACTCACACCACAGTATGTAGAGCAAATAAATGGCGAATCACGGAGATAGTGGATCTCACACCACAGTATGTAGAGCAAATAAATGGCGAATCACGGAGATAGTGGATCTCACACCACAGTATGTAGAGCAAATAAATGGCGAATCACGGAGATAGTGGATCTCACACCACAGTATGTAGAGCAAATAAATGGCGAATCACGGAGATAGTGGATCTCACACCACAGTTTGTAGAGCAAATAAATGGCGAATCACGGAGATAGTGGATCTCACACCACAGTATGTAGAGCAAATAAATGGCGAATCATGGAGATAGTGGATCTCACAACACAATATGTAGAGCAAATAAATGTGGATCTCACACCACAGTATGTAGGGCAAATAAATGGCGAATCATGGAGATAGTGGATCTCACACCACAGTATGTAGAGCAAATAAATGGCGAATCATGGAGATAGTGGATCTCACACCACAGTATGTAGAGCAAATAAATGGCGAATCACGGAGATAGTGGATCTCACACCACATTATGTAGAGCAAATAAATGTGGATCTCACACCACAGTGTGTAGAGCAAATAAATGGCGAATCATGGAGATAGTGGATCTCACACCACAGTATGTAGAGCAAATAAATGGCGAATCACGGAGATAGTGGATCTCACACCACAGTATGTAGAGCGAAAAAATGTGGATCTCACACCACAGTATGTAGAGCAAATAAGTGGCGAATCATGGAGATAGTGGATTTGTGGCGCGTGTTGAAAGGTTCCGTGACTTCGAGTCAAGCTGAAAGTGTTTGATCCTTAACCAGGGGTTTATACAGCGGAATGACAAGAAGAATGTTTCATTTGATCTCTGACAATAGCGACTAAATCAATACAACATGCTAATAGCAGTAAAGTTTTATTTTTAGCTCTCAATGTTTTGGTCTGGAACGCAAGTGTAGTAAGTGTACAAAGTCCTTTCTTTCACTATTGTAATTCTTTGAATAAGCGCAGATGTAATTCATAAAACTATGTCTTCCTTCTCAAAACATGGAGACCGAATTTCGTTATTGGAAAAATACGTTCCTTTGAAATGTTGAATAAGATGAACAATACAATGCATAATAAAAATATATTCTACATAAAGGAAATGTTATTCTTTTAACAGCTTCACTGGATGTTGTTGTTGATGCTGTTGATGTTGTTGTTGTTGTTGTTGATGTTGTTGATGTTGTTGTTGTTGATGTTGTTGTTGATGTTGTTGATGTTGTTGTTGTTGATGATGTTGATTTTGTTGTACCCAACCCACCCACCCCCCCCATTCAATTCACTCCAGCCGTCGGGGAAGACTGGAGGCTTAATGGCAATGTGTTTAATGTACAGGATCTAACAACATTCTCCACTTTGGTAATGGACGGCTCAATCTGGTAAACGTTGCTTACAAATGAAACTCAACCAAAAAAAAATTATTATTTCACGGTCAACAAAATATAAGACAGTGGCGTCCAAACTTTTTGAATAGCGGGCCATATTCCTTAAAGATATCCGCGGGCCGGATTAAAATATTATAAAGTGACATAGATTGAAAATATTTTATTGCAAAAATTTAATGTGAAGGGTGGAACTGAGATCTTGAATGCAGTAATTATGTGAGGACGTTTCGATCCCGGTCGGTTCGACCACGGACGGTTCGACCACGGACGATTCGACCCCGGACGATTCGACCCCGGACAGTTCTACCACAGGACGTTTCGACCCCAGGACGTTTCGATCCCGGACGTTTCGACCCCTTCGTATCTACACCGTAGAAATAGTTGTTTTTTTTAAAAATATAATTTTAAAATTTAAAAATTAATCTTTGGTACAAAAATAATTTAACTTAATATATTATTTATCAATTAAAAATTAAATACAGTTTGAAATTGTTATTTGTAACGTTTAATTTACGACGATTTGAAGAAAAAAAACATACACGTGCAACCAGTCAACATTCAACGCGAATTCATGATTGTGATAAATGCGCCATTCCTCGGAGGTCCTTCAAAACCTATCTAAATTTATGCCCACCTAGCCCGATGTAATCGGACAAAAGGCAATGTGGTCAGATGGTCCTTTATAAAGGTGCCTACATTCTCTCTGTGCCTACATTCTGTCTGTGCCTACATTCTCTCTGTGCCTACATTCTCTCTGTGCCTACATTCTCTCTGTGCCTACATTCTCTCTGCCCCCACTCACTTTATTTACCTTCCCCATAACCCTCGCCTTTACACGCCGTGCTGTGGTGGTCACTGAATCTAGCCTTCGTAACATGTCATTATGAAACCCTCGGACGAAATGAAAATATCAATGACGTAACGTTCATTCAGGTCATACGGGCCCAGGAGCTTGAATGTTATTGTCTGCTAGGCGGCGGTATTAGCTGTTGTAATTTACTCACTTTAAATACTGACAACTTTGTACGTCTTATTAAAATCAGTATTTCTGCGAGGGAGGTCTTCACGTGTTAAGGAACACAAAAAAACAGAAGTGAATGGAAGGGCGCGGGTTTGTAATGGTTTCAGCACCTGCGAGGTGCGTTGTTCAGCATGTCGAGACCTTTCAAAAAAAAACCATTCATTTATTTATGTTATCACAGTGAAAATCTTTGAACGACTTATATACATTTTAAAAACCCAATAAAAATTAATTAGGTCCTTTTTTTGTGTGTTTGGGATGAGATAAGAGTGGAGATTCTGTTTGTAATTTTTTATGGATAATAATACCAACAAATTAATTTTAAAAAAAACCAAAGAATAAATAAAAACGAAAGGGTCGAAACGTCCGGGGTCGAAACGCCCTGGGGTCGAAACGAACTGTGGTCGAACTGTCCGGGGTCGAATCGTCCGTGGTCGAACCGACCGGGTTCAAAACGTACTAGGGTCGTAACGTCCTGTGGTCGAACTGGCAGGGTCGAACCGTCAGGGGTCGAAGTGTCCGACCACCCCTTTTCAATAGTTTCCAAGTCCTGAAAGCGTCATTGAAATTATCTGTGAAACTTGTCATTCAGAGATTGTTTACTTGGTAATTTAACGTCATTGACAGCAGAACAAACAGAAGCAACTGAACTTGTTCTCTTTGTTTGGTCTTTAAGACTGAAAGTCTATTAATTGGTAAACAGTTACAATGTTATCGATTATCGCCATCATTTGACGTACTCAAAACAGAACATAATTTCGAATTTTCTAATAAATATAATGTTATTAAAGAAATAATACGTCAGTCAATTAATTATTTCAGTTAATGCCGCGGGCCAGTTATAATTGATTCGCGGGCCGGTTTCGGCACGCGGGACGGACTTTGGACACCCCTGAAACAAGACAAACACATAGGCTTATTTCATGGTCAACAAGAAAAAAACAAAAAACAAGCCACATAGGCTTATTTCATAGTTAACAAATAAGGCAGCCACATAAGACAAGTCAGTGATGTACGTTACTTGACTAACTTGAAAGTAGCTGCTTCGGGAGGGGGGTGGGGTGGACAGGATAATATGTCGTGGGCAGGAAACATTGCGGCCCAACAATATATCTCATCACGTATTATTAAAGTTTCAAATGACGAGCTTTTTCCTTTATTTTACATGAGACAAGTTATGCGCGTGAGTACGTAAAGATCGATTGGGAACGTAACGTCCTTATTGTCCCATGAGAGACTTGGTGCATGTATGGCAACACCATGGTGGAAAACAAGATTCCCCTCCCCCACCACACACACACACACACCATCACACACAAAATGGCAGCTGCTCAGACATGGCCTGTTTCCCCCAGAGAGCCGCCGCCAGAAAATTGGAACGCCCCAATTCGTTTGTACCGCGCCACATGCTATTTAGCCGATGCATGTCTTCAATAATTCAAGGCCGTCAGTTTTTGACAAGCCCCAACGTCCATCAGGTTTTGGACAACACAATACACAACGTGCCTTTTACCGGGAGGGCTGCCTTATACAGGTTGGGTCAAGTTGCTGGTCTTCTCTTTCTAATTTTCCCAACACGGCCAATTCAAATAAAAGTAAAAACATTAAGAGAAAAATTTAGAGCAATCGAGAGGAAGGAGGTTGGGGTGTATTGAAAGATGTTTCATGAAAGGGGGATCTGTAATACGTGGAATAAACCCTTGACAAAACGGTCTATTCACAGTTTTCATGTCGTAAAAACAAACTCACTATGGTGTGTATCAGGGTTTTCGCTGTGTTCAACAAGCATTTCTCTAGAACATAAACAATTTCTCACTCACAATTTTTCAACGGATATATCTTCTGATGTAGAGGAGACACTCAACGATGTGAACAATGCGTCATTAGTAATCTTATATATGGTAACAATTTCACAGGAGCTTATATTTTTTAAGGAATTTAAGGAATGCCAAAAAAAAACAACCTATTTTTTGTTTAGATCAAAGTTCGATATGTGAAAACTTGGTGATGGATTGAAGTTACTTGTATTTCAAGTCCGGGTATGTCTAAGAACCATTCCTTGACTTAACGCTTGATGTCTGTCCGCTGGCACATTACAAGAAACTAATCTAACAGAGTGTTGTTAAGACTGGCAAATAGAACCAACTAAACAACCACAAGAAACCTTCTTTAGCGAGCAAGCGAAACACAAAAATAAGTTGACCACTATTTTTTTTTAATGAGAAGAAGAATATCTTTTGTGCATTTATTGTTCGGATTTCCTCCAAAGTCGATATATCTATTTATAGCTATCGTGATGGCCTCGATATATCTATTTCTAGCTAACGTGATGGCCTCGACTTATTTATTTCTAGCTAACGTGATGGCCTCGATATATTTATTTCTAGCTAACGTGATGGCCTCGATATATTTATTTCTAGCTAACGTGATGGCCTCGATATATTTATTTCTAGCTAACGTGATGGCCTCGATATATTTATTTCTAGATAACGTGATGGCCTCGATATATTTATTTCTAGCTAACGTGATGGCCTCGATATATTTATTTCTAGCTAACGTGATGGCCTCGATATATTTATTTCTAGCTAACGTGATGGCCTCGATATATTTATTTCTAGCTAACGTGATGGCCTCGATATGTTTATTTATAGCTAACGTGATGGCCTCGATATATTTATTTCTAGCTAACGTAATGGCCTCGATATATTTATTTCTAGCTAACGTGATGGCCTCGATATATTTATTTCTAGCTAACGTGATGGTCTCGATAGATTTATTTCTAGCTAACGTGATGGTCTCAATATATTTATTTCTAGCTAACGTGATAGTCTCGATACATTTATTTCTAGCTAACGTGATGGCCTCGATATATTTATTTCTAGCTAACGTGATGGCCTCGATATATTTATTTCTAGCTAACGTGATGGCCTCGATATATTTATTTCTAGCTAACGTGATGGCCTCGATATATTTATTTCTAGCTAACGTGATGGTCTCAATATATTTATTTCTAGCTAACGTGATGGTCTCGATATATTTATTTCTAGCTAACGTGATGGTCTCGATACTTTTATTTCTAGCTAACGTGATGGAAGACCCATTACATTTTTTAAATTAATGAGATGACAAAATTCCCCAGCGTTCACCCAGACAATATGTGTCTTATATAACCGCCATAAGGGAAGGCTATCCGATAATTTTTTTAAAATCTATACAAAAAGAATTATCAATAACCAACAAGGCTGAAAAAAAATCAATATCGTTATTAGTCTCAGCATCTGACGACAGCGATAGAATAAATAGCATTGGCTCGGGGAGCCTCTGTAGACAGACTCGAGTCAATTGGGGTGGCGTGGGGAGTGGGGGGTACTTGTGTTGCCGCCACCCTAAACCCTCGTCAGACGGCCGCACAATGCTTTCGTGTCAATCGCTGGAGAGCTACACGAGACACAAGTGGATGAGTCCCAATCATTTCTGGAAGGTATTGGTCGCCGGTCCGTAGGGATAATTGTTGGACGTCGCCCGTGGGTCCAGCGGTTCTAAAACTGGGCGGGGTGTGGCACCCAAATACCAAGAGAGACGAAGATCGCCGGCAACCATTTCTAGATGGTGTTGGTGGTAATTTCAGAGAGCGATAATATTCAGATGCCGTTGTGGGTACTAGTGGTACCCTGAAATAGCTGGTAACAAATGAAACGCCTATAGGTTGAGTATGAAAGCTACTAATGCGACATAAAGTTGTTTTCAAGCGCATTGCATAGACACATGTCGAAACTCGCAGGGCGGCTACGAAAAAAAAAGAAGTGATAACTGGCAATATTTTATCTTACCGCTGTAATTATAAAGAAATATGTGCTGCACTGATTGTGAGAGGCGTGTTGTTGTGTTTACATTGTATGAGCAATGAGCATGCAAAGACGTGACCTAGTATGAAACACGTGGTTTGTGATGTGAACTGTAAGCGTTCGTGGTCATGGACTTGGAGGAGAGCTGACTATAAATGTACGGTTCAAGAGGTAACCGAGGTTGATTACATACGAGCTGCTTAGGTGGTTGATTGTACAGTTGATTACAGTGGATTTTATATAGAGTGATTAAAGACAGTTGTTAACCAGAAAACAGTGTGTGTTAAAGTCGTGTTATTTGACCTGCAAGTTCTATTACACTGGTGTATTGACAATACCATTTTAGATTTCCATACAGCGGCTGGCAAGGTCTTGTCCACCGTCAAAACATCTTTATTCCTCTTGACGATAGCAGCTCCGATTCCTCGGGATAGCAGCACCGATTCCTTGGGATAGCAGCTCCGATTCCTCGGGATAGCAGCTCCGATTCCTCGGGATAGCAGCTCCGATTCCTCGGGATAGCAGCTCCGATTCCTCGGGATAGCAGCTCCGATTTCTCGGGATAGCAGCTCCGATTCCTCAGGAACATGTTTAAAACTCGTAACTGCAAAACTTTGGCCCTTTACTGCACCTTAGACGTCCCTTCGTAACACGCAAAGCTGTTATATTTAGATACGTTTTTAATAAAAAGCAAAATTTTTCACCATGTGTTCCAGAATAAATGAGGAGTCCACTTGCGAAACCCTAAGTCATTTTTTAGAGTTTTTGAGAAAAAGACATTTATGTTGGAGCGACTTAATAAATTTTGTAAATTTTGAGCGATGTTGTAAATGTTTCATATTTTAAACAAAAAAATACAGCGTATTTAGTAGGTTTTAAATGATTAAACCAAAAGAATACACTGGAGTGAAACCATTTAAACCAGCAAAGGGCCTTAACTCATTTCCGGCCAAAATCGACTTGGTAGGTTTTGCTAGTGGACTCCTCAAATATATCAAATTACTTTTATTATTTTCTTTAAAGTTTTCGTAACAGAAAGTTCAAAACGAATCGTGCAGGTTAGACCCACCAATCTGACTTATGGTAACGTAGACGTATAAGTTAAGACCCACTACGCTGACTCATGGTAACGTAGACGTACAGGTTAAGACCCACTACACTGACACATGGTAACGTAGACGTACAGGTTAAGACCCACCACGCTGACTCATGGTAATGTAGACGTACAGGTTAAGACCCACCACGCTGACTCATGGTAATGTAGACGTACAGGTTAAGACCCACTACGCTGACTCATGGTAACGTAGACGTACAGGTTAAGACCCACCACGCTGACTCTTATTAACGTGGACGTACCGAGCAGCTGCTGGGAGTTTGGGCGATACAGAATACCCGGATGTTTGACCCAGAAAGTGATCAAATCTAATTCCCTGGGTTCTTTTAATGAAGTCCCGTCATTGAATGCAAACCCTGTTTAAAAATAATATATTTTAGTGCGCCACTAATGACGGGGGTAATTGTTAAAGATTTCAATTAATCGCCGTCTACTCAATCCATCACTGAATGAAACGCTGAAGACTATTACATTAGAAGTCAATGAGCCATGAGAGCAATTGCTCTGTTTACTCATGAGAGCAGCTTAAATGATGGTAGTCTTTAAAGTTACGGTAGGCAAGATACGCGACAACAGATAGAAAAGGGGGGGGGGAGCTATAAGGCAGAAAGCGTGAGTCGAGCAAGAAACAGATGGGTTGGGGTATATCGAACCGGGCCAACTAGAGGAAAAGGTGGGGTATATCGGTCCAGCTAGAGGAAAAGGTGGGGTATATCGGGCCAACTAGAGGAAAAGGTGGGGTATATCGAGCTGGGCCAACTAGAGGAAAAGGTGGGGTATATCGAGCTGGGCCAACTAGAGGAAAAGGTGGGGTATATCGAACAGGGCCAACTAGAGGAAAAGGTGGGGTATATCGAGCTGGGCCAACTAGAGGAAAAGGTGGGGTATATCGAACAGGGCCAACTAGAGGAAAAGGTGGGGTATATCGAGCTGGGCCAACTAGAGGAAAAGGTGGGGTATATCGAGCCGGGCCAACTAGAGGAAAAGGTGGGGGTATATTGAGCCGGGCCAGCTAGAGGAAAAGGTGGGGTATATCGAGAATTTAACAAACCAGTGTTCAAAGACAACAAGGAAACATAACCTTTCCCCTCTCCCGGCCCCCCCCCATCCCGGGTTAAAAGCAAAGGGGAGTTAAGACAGATTTAGTCTGTAAATATATGTTGCGTATGAACATAATCAATACTTTTAGTTATGTCTCGTATATAAGGGATTTATAGTCAAAAACTTTGTTTTTACGGGTTTGTTTTATTTACTTTTGTTTTTCCGCCCGACCGACCGACGAAGAGATGATGAGATGACGACAGACAAGATTTCGAAGTTAATATAAGGTATTTTAAAGGGCAAGTGGGGAAAGAGATCAGAAAAAAACGACAAAGAAAGAAAACCCGTAGGGAAGGGAAGTGCGACCGAATATCACACGTACACACACTCAAAGACTAAGAGAGAAAAACACACAAACACACAGAAAAAACATAGACAAATATACAGAAAAACACACACCTATACATACACAGGCTAACAAACACAAACACATATACTGACACAGATACACAAACAAGAGACTTAGGAGAGTGGACACGGGAAATACGCAGTGAGGCTTGGAGTCACCGAAAAGAGAGGGATTGACTCGTAAAATGAAACTTAATCAAACACACATACACAAAACACTCAGATACACACACGCACAGGGGCACACACAAAGAAAAGTGGACAGGATAAAGACGCCGAGGAACTTGCAAGTCTATAGTCGGAACACGATCTTTTAATCAATTGTGGGAGTTCTCCCTCCATTTCATTGCCGCGAAGCACGGACAAGGCCGGGCCAGCTCTGCTCTAAGCAAAAATTAATTGTACAGCACTACATCCATACACTTGTACAACACGACATCTATACACTTGTACAACACGACATCTATACACTTGTACAACACGACATCTATACACTTGTACAACACGACATCTATACACTTGTACAACACGACATCTATATACTTGTACAACACGACATCTATATACTTGTACAACACGACATCTATATACTTGTACAACACGACATTAATACACTTGTACAACACGACATCTATATACTTGTACAACACGACATCTATATACTTGTACAACACGACATCTATATACTTGTACAACACGACATCTATATACTTGTACAACACGACATTAATACACTTGTACAACACGACATCTATATACTTGTACAACACGACATCTATATACTTGTACAACACGACATCTATATACTTGTACAACACGACATCTATATACTTGTACAACACGACATCTATATACTTGTACAACACGACATCTATATACTTGTACAACACGACATCTATATACTTGTACAGCACGACATCCATATACTTGTACAAAACATCTATATACTTGTACAACACGACATCTATATACTTGTACAACACGACATCTATATACTTGTACAACACGACATCTATATACTTGTACAACACGACATCTATATACTTGTACAACACGACATCTATATACTTGTACAACACGACATCACTAAACATGTACAACACGACATTAATACACTTGTGCGACACGACATTAATACACTTGTACAACACGACATCACTACACTTGTACAGCAGACCTGAGTATCGCACTTGGAGCTGGTACAGCTAACCCCTTCGAGGAAAGACATTACTTTTTTACGACTTATTTCCCAAGTAAGTCGGACATCGCTAAAACTGTAATCGTTTAAGATCTGTACGTTGTTTTTAAATAATGAATGGAATTGTCTCTACATGCCTGGGAAAACATCTCTACATGACTGGGAAAACATCTCTACATGACTGAGAAAACATCTCTACATGACTGGGAAAACATGTCTACATGACTGGGAAAACGCCTCTACATGCTTGGGAAAATGTCCCAACATGCCTGGGAAAACGTCACCAGCATTTCCAATCCAGCACCCATGCCATCTTTTTAAAAAACGTGAACTAACAACTTCGACACACGTAATGACAATGGATTATGAGTGGCGAGGAAGTTTTTCCATTAAAGCCTTAATTGTTTATTCGCATTTTAACCTTGTTTGATTGTTGATCTAAGTTTTTTTTCGCGTGACCGAGTGAGCGCGCTTCGCTAATCGTCTGTCTCGTGTTCCCATGAATGTTCGGATCTGAGATGTTTTTAAATCGGATCTGTTTTTTGGAATGATGGGTGGCAGAAAGGGAAAATAAAATAAAACAAACCCGTAAAAACAAAGTTTTTGACTATAAATCCCTTATATATGAGACATAACTAACAGTATTGATTATTTTCAAACATTTACAGACTGAATCTGTCTTAACTCAACTTTGCATCATAACCCTAGTGGGGGGTGGGGGGGGGTGGGTGGGGGGGAGAGGGGAAAAGTCTGGTCACCGATTCGCTTGACCGAGCTCAGAGTGACACGTAAAATGTAAACAAAAGCGCCCGTCGCTTCGTTGGGTCGCCTCAATGCGTCAGCTCAAAATTTCACGTGGCAAAAAAACAATAACAACCGTGAATTCGAATTGCATACCTCATATAAGGATAAACTAAAAATGCATTAATTTAATTACGGTACGTTCGATCGATCTGAAATTTTGATACGATGCATTGTTAGGTCAGACGGAGAGAGAGAGAGAGAGAGAGAGAGAGAGAGAGAGAGAGAGAGAGAGAGAGAGAGAGAGAGAGAGAGAGAGAGAGAGAGAGAGAGAGAGAGAGAGAGAGAGAGAGAGAGAGAGAGAGAGAGAGAGAGAGAGAGAGAGAGAGAGAGACGGCGGTGAAGTTAATATAAGGGATTTAATTAGAGAGTGGCAGCTTGGGTCATTTGAGAGCTGTTCATTCGGGGATTTGTTCAAATAGTTCATAATCCTCTCGTTGTCAACAAAATACCAATTAAAATGATAGTATTAAAAATGTGAATACTAAAACAAAAAAATAATTATTATAATATACTACCAATCCAAGAAGAGTTTAAACTTTTAAATAGGAGAAAACGTAAAATGTTCATCAAATGTCGCAAGAACGGACACCATAGTAAACAATACACACATGCGGATGCCACAGGGACAACACTTATACTGTGACATATATATACACCAGCGGTTGTTGGATAGTCAAAACATTATCTTTCCAACGGCCTGCGGAGCCATTTGAAATCTAATCTGGTAAGCACACCAATCATGGGCCATACGACCAAGTCAACCTGACTATGTTGGCTCCCGTCCATGGCCCTCAATAGAAACAAGCCGACAAGCTCGCTCGGAGCTCTATGCTGACTCCCGTCCATGGCCCTCAATAGAAACAAGGCGACAAGCTCGCTCGGAGCTCTATGCTGACTCCCGTCCATGGCCCTCAATAGAAACAAGGCGACAAGCTCGCTCGGAGCTCTATGCTGACTCCCGTCCATGGCCCTCAATAGAAACAAGCCGACAAGCTCGCTCGGAGCACCAAGCCGCCGAGAGAGCCACACGACAAAACACGGCTCGCAGTTTATTACAGCGGGACAGGACTTGCAATTTCATGTGTCCAGGAGCTTATAAAGCCAATTTGGCCACGATAAACGGCAGAGGATCGATATCCTCATATTGGCCACGACAGATCTCATCATACTTGGTTTTACGGCCCTCGTGGTTATTGAAGCACACAAGGTCATAGGTCCCTGGCCCCAGCACCACCGGATTAAGACGAATTTTTCAAGACGAGTTGAGAAAAAAGTAAGGAGAAAGAAAGGAAACTTCAAACCACTCTTCCCGCCCCCCCCCCTTTCCGGGAGTTTGACGTGGGTAATTTTATAACGATTTTTATGGAAGTGATTTATGTACAATCTTGAAGATGCACGGTCTCGAGGATAGGTTGGTCGTCAAAGAGTTCTCTTTGTGTGGACTTTTCTAAAAGTTTTGAGGTACTAGAGAGTTGCGCCTTCTACTGTGCTCCAACACTTAGATCGACAAGAAGCCCAAACACATTGTCATGTGTTTAAATAGTTATGATTGTTAATGGGTCCTCTAAATATGAAGCCCACAGACGTTGTCATGTGTTTAAATAGTTATGATAGTTAACAGACACTCTAAAAATGCAGACCTAAAATCTAATTTCTTGACGCCGTGGTTACATCCAAGTAACATTCACAGAAACAAACTTTTTTCAAATTTTTATTTTATTAACTATTTTATTTCATGAGCTTAGAAAAATCAAATGTTGCAGGTGTGTCGAGCATGCGAGCGGTCCACCATTTCAAACATAGCGGTCAGAGGCAGAGGCGTCACTAGGGTTGGTGTCACCCGGAGCGGTCCACCATTTTAAACATAGCGGTCAGAGGATTTTTTTTCTTCTTTCAAATGCCTGAGAAAAATATTTTAAATACTTAATAACATTTTTTACTGAAATTTGCATTGCCTTACTTTTGTTTTCTTAGGAACTATTTAATCGTGTTAGGTATATTAATATCAGAATTTAAATACTGCATTAAATTGTTTTTAAAAATCCCTTATATTAACTTCGAAATCTTGATAATCCCATACATTAACTTCACCGTCTTGTCTCTCGCTCTGTCGTGGTCTCTGTCGTTCGCGGTCGGGCGGAAAAACAAAAGTAAAAAATGACAAACTTCCCGTGATACTATCGAGCTGAAATTTTGCACATGGACTCGTGTCACACAACAATGCATGGTGTCAAAATTTCAGATGGATCGAATGTACCGTAATTAAATTAATGCATTTTTCGTTTATCTCTATATAACTATATGAAGAGGCCTGCTTTCGTTTACATTCACGTGTCACGCTGAGTTCAGTCCAGCCATCCGTGACCACACCCCCCCGGGCCCCGTTTTTAAAGCAAAGGAGAGTTAAGTCAGTTTCAGTATGTAAATGTTTGTCGCGTTTGAACATAATCAATACTTTTAGTTATGTCTTAGATATAAGGTATTTATAGTCAAAAACTTTGTTTTTACGGGGTTGTTTAATTAAAATCCATTCTATTAATTTCTTTCCGTTGTGTGTGGTGATCACGTACGGTTTATAGGCTATCAAAGTATCCCACGGAGACTACTGTAAGCCAACCCTGATAGATTGCATGACATTATATAATATCTTATATTAATTAGATGAATTACCCTTTATAATGGCACAGATACGCTGGCTATTCAATCTTTTAGCCCAGTCGTAGATCATGTATCAGTGTTAGCGCTTCACGAAGAAATTTACCCGTTGAAACCCAATTCTCCATTGATAATTGATTGATTCTCACGAAAAATAATAAAAGCTTATTCATCATCATAGAAAATGAATTAAAGATAATGGGCCGTTTGACGTTTAGACGGCCATAAAGTCGATGCGCGGGCGAGTAAGACGTCTGAAGTGAAACCCATTAGGTCTACAGGCAGCAGGCGGGAAAACCAAGTGGCATTCTCGGAGACATGAACCTGGAATCAATGTGGCACTGACATTTCACTGGCGCGGCTATTGGTTTCAGTCCGGCACACGAGGACCGCCATAAAATATCAAAGGACGAGCGCGGCCAGCCAGGCGGGGGATCGGTCACAAAATTGGATCCCGTGGCGCGGGGTCAGGCGATCGTCCAACTACAGCGGGGTGAGAGTGAGGGGGAGACTAGTACAGTGGTTATAGGTAGGTATGGCGTCATCAGGTCCCTGCCAGATCTCCTATTGCAGACACACTCTGAAACAATGACATTTGATGCCCAGTGGATTACAACATATTAATGCACAGGGCGGACAATCCATGCCATAGTGTTTAAACTATTTTATTGCCTTACATTTCAATAGTAAAAGAATCCGTTATGTGTTTTCAATTATTTGTAATATAAAACTAATGTTTTGGAGACACACCAATCCCTTGATATCTATTTTGGGTAGTGCTGCAACTAGACCACAAAACTCTGCGAGACGGAACCACGTCCGCCCCAATTCACCCCTCCTCCCACGGCTGCAATAAATAAACCCTAGTCACACGTTATGCTGTCTTCCCGGTTGTTTCAACACGTCCGGACCATGTGGACGTCGCTGGACTGTCCGACCCGATGAGTTATCAATGTATCCACACGCGGGAGCTCCGTAGGGATGACGTTTTGACCGCTACCTCTACAGACTGACCTGTTGGTGCGAGCACCGGGGGTCAAACATACTCGAGAACTGGGGTCAAATATACTCAAGAACGGGGGTCAAATATACTCAAGAACGGGGGTCAAAGATATTCTAGAACGAGGGTCAAATATACTCGAGAACGGGGGTCAAATATACTCGAGAACGGGAGTCAAATATTCTCGAGAACGGGGGTCCAACATACTCGAACACGGGGGTCAAACACACTCGCATTTTACGATTGCTATTTGGAATCAAACGCCGTTAGCCCATTTGACTAACATCAAACCCAGGGACACGCACGGAGGTAATTCACCCGGTCTATAGTTTGTTACATTAGCATTCTGCTTGCAATCGACGACAACGTGATCCCTTTGAGAGCGTCGATGCGGGCCGAGCTTTCGTTCAAGTTTTTGTTTTTATTGGTGAAACACATGTGGCACAGTTTCGGGGACTGAGGTAAATGAGCATGGAGTGTGCATTCCACACGCGAGGAGGGATTTCTGTCATTATTTTTGTACAGGTAGCCAGGAACTGGGTTAGTGTGGAAAAGCGGGCTCACGAAAAAAGTGTTAAAGCCGAAAGATGTATGCACGTAATCACAACTCCCGACACGTGGAGTTTTCTGAACAAACCGCAATAGTCAATTACTAACAACTCCTGACGACCGGTCAGAAAGCTGCTTCAGAGCCATGGCCGAAATTACTGACCGAGTTTTCTACATTCAGTTCAACTCATTGTACAGGTAGAAGTGGGGAACATAAGGGTGGACTGTACTGAAATGCAATGCAGATAGCGAGATAGAGATAGTGAGAGAGAGACTGAAGCCACCTCAAAGAAACTAAACATCAGAGTGCAACGCGATAGAAATAGAAAGACAAACAGAACGTTGATCAGACTAACAGAACGTTGATGAGACAAACAGAACGTTGATGAGACAAACAGAACGTTTATCAGACAAACATAACGTTGATCAGACAAACATAACGTTGATCAGACAAACAGAACGTTGATCAGACAAACACAAGTGTTACAGGAGAGAGTAGGTGGAGTGGGCACGAGCAGCGACAGAAAACATGCGCGCGGCACTTCTTACCCACTAAGGGCGCGGCACTTCTTACCCACTAAGGGCGCGGCACTTCTTACCCACTAAGGGCGCGGCACTTCTTACCCACTAAAGGCGCGGCACTTCTTACCCACTAAAGGCGCGGCACTTCTTACCCACTAAGGGCGCGGCACTTCTTACCCACTAAGGGCGCGGCACTTCTTACCCACTAAGGGCGCGGCACTTCTTACCGACTAAGGAACTAACTATATAATGTTTGTATCTTTCGGCCCAAACGTTTAATAATTGACGGCCCATTTCACTCATTTTACAGATGAGTCAATAAAAAACTGAAAATCCAAATTGTCCCCCTTGCTTGACACAAATATAAATAGATGATTTAACAAGTCCAAAGAGTCAGACAATAATGCCATTCACTTTTAGGATAAGACATCAGTTTGTTACTTTTAGAAGACATGATCAGCCACTGATAAAATAATTAAATGAAAAAAAAACAGCAAAACTTGAGGGTTTATAACCCAACGTTCTTTTTTTCTTGGAATCTGCCGAATGATGACTTGTATAACTTTGTTAAACATAACCAATAGCAAAGGACCCGATGTTATGATTATCAGGATAAGCGGCAGCTAGAAATCCCTCAAACACATTTTTTTATCTATCCCGTAGTATCTGATTGCGCCGTGTCCTGTTCTAACATCAGTTACACACAGAGGCGCCATAGTTCAATACGCTGGACATGAACAGATTATTTTTTTTTCCAAAGTAGCGAGAAAAAAACAAACACGATCTTTCAGATGAACGAGTACCGCTGATTAACTGCGCCATTGGATCGAGCGACTAGCGAGGGATGTCACGGGCAGTCGCTTGGGTGAGCTTGTTTGCAACAACAAAAAATACAGCTTTTAATGGCTTTTCAGCATCGTTGCGCGCCTAATAACTTTTGAAGAAATTGACAGCGGCCAAGGCCTGTGATAAAGCACGCGCGCAGCGATGCTCAGCGCAAGGGGTTGTCACGCGAGAAATGTTACGATCAGGGATTCTAATAAATTTTTAAAGGGCTGCTGCTTGAGTTCCTCTAATTTCGACCGAGTCATTAAATCAAGCGCATGCAGAAATGGTCTAGGACAGGGGTGGGAAAACTGCGGCCTGCGACAAGGCTGTTGTGTGCCTGCTGAAAATTCGGAAAAAAATCAATAAGTTTGTGTGAAAGCCGGATGTTTGTGTGAAAGTCGGATGTTTGTGTGAAAGTCGGACGCTTGTATGAAAGTCGGACGTTTGTGTGAAAGTCGGACGTTTGTGTGAAAGCCGGACGTATGTGTGAAAGCCGCACATTTGTGTGAGAGCCGGATGTTTGTGTGAAAGTCGGAAGTTTGTGTGAAAGTCGGATGATTGTGTCAAAGCTGGATGTTTGTGTGAAAGTCGGATGTTTGTGTGAAAGTCGGATGATTGTGTCAAAGCTGGATGTTTGTGTGAAAGCCGGATGTTTGTGTGAAAGTCGGATGATTGTGTGAAAGTCGGATGATTGTGTTAAAGCTGGATGTTTGTGTGAAAGCCGGATGTTTGTGTGAAAGTCGGATGATTGTGTCAAAGCTGGATTTTTGTGTGAAAGTCGGATGATTGTGTCAAAGCTGGATGTTTGTGTGAAAGCCGGATGTTTGTGTGAACGCCGGATGTTTGTGTGAAAGCCGGATGTTTGTGTTAAAGCCGGATGTTTGTGCTTGAACTGAGGCTGAATTTTTTTTAAAGGTGCGGCCCTCTGCCTGAAAATATTTGCCAACACTGGTCTGTAAAGACGTGGTCTAGGAGATATTTGCCAACACTGGTCTGTAAAGACGTGGTCTAGGAGATATTTGCCAACACTGGTCTGTAAAGACGTGGTCTAAGAGATATTTGCCAACACAGGTCTAAAATGACGTGGTCTAAGAGATATTTGCAAACACAGGTCTAAAATGACGTGGTCTAGGAGATATTTGCCAACACTGGTCTAAAAAGACGTGGTCTAGGAGATATTTCTCAAGACTGGTCTGTAAAGACGTGGTCTAGGAGTCATGGTTAAAAGGGGAAGTTGTCTCAGTAGACGCGGGCTAGCAAAAGGTGGTCATTGGAATCACAGTCGAAGGATAAGTGACGACACTTGATGAGAAAAGCAAACTGGAGAATTAACGAAACAACAGATGTTACCAGACAACGTGGAGAACTAACGAAACAACAGATGCTCCCAGACAACGTGGAGAACTAACGAAACAACAGATGCTCCCAGACAACGTGAAGAATTAACGAAACAACAGATGCTCCCAGACAACGTGGAGAATTAACGAAACAACAGATGCTCCCAGACAAAGTGGAGAATTAACGAAACAACAGATGCTACCAGACAAAGTGGAGAACTAACGAAACAACAGATGCTAACAGACAACGTGGAGAACTAACGAAACAACAGATGCTACCAGACAAAGTCAATGACAAGTTGGAAATGGTTGTGAAAAAAATGTTCTGAATTTTGTTTATTTACAAGTGATCTCCCACCTCATCGTGGATACGCCTCTCTTAATGGTTTTGATAGGTTAATTTTAAATGTCACATAACGACACAAAGGTCAGGACTAAACTCCTTGCTTTAAAAAAAAACTGCGAAGCAACTGTAATTTCCTCGGCCATAGATAAAGAAGGGGCCTTGAAAAGCTTAAAAGGAATATATCTCTATGAAATCCGTTAAGCTCCGTCAGGGTTGTGTAGGCGAATCGTATGGCAAAACTTGAAATTCATACTTCTTTTCAAATGGGAAGGTTAATTTTATTTTATTTTTTAATGTTTTAATTATGTATTTTTTTTCGAGGCTGAGAGAGGATTATAAAAGAGCTGCCGAGAAAGAAAACACGGATGGTGATTGTTTAACGAAGTAACGGCCAAATTGTGAAAATTGAGACAACAAAATAGGTCTTTGGTTTCAGCTATTTTACGTTTTAAGAGAAGTTATTTAACACTGCGAATCAAATGATTGATTAATTTTGGTAACTGTTTAGTTTTTTCGATCATTAGCAACCAACCCATGCAGCCAGGGGCGGCACCACTGCACATTAAAGAGGCAACAGTTCAACCGGTAAAAAACCCAGTCAGAGTTCTTGATGGTAGTTGACAAGTGCTGTACATGTAAACAGTTTGGTTCAGAAGACTGGAGGTGAGAGGATTCTTTAAAACAAAAAAATCATGCAATGCTACGTACTGACTGGACCGGAGGGGGGGGGGTGGGAGTGGTGAAGGTATGGTGGGATCTGAGATTCCCACTCGTATTTAAAAAAGAAAATTGACTTATGACGTCACAGAAGTTTTTGGAGATATTTTTAAGCAACTTTCCTGATTTGAATTATTGACTGGCCAAAAAATATATGTTTGTTTTCTCTGAAGTTAGTATACACTAAATGTCTACCAGATTTTCATGACGTACTCTTCCGCACTTACTCAAAGAATCAGACATAAGGTTTTGAGCTAGCGTAATGACTAATCATACCATTTAAAATATATGAAGACCTCAAGGGTAGGAAATGCTATGTGAAATTTTTGTAGTTTTTAGATATTAAAGTTTTAAAGTTGAAAGCTTAACAGATTATCATTAATTTGCTAATTAAGTTCTAATTTTTCTTAGGGTCAATTTTTCAACATTCAATTTTTGAACTTCTAACAGATACAGGAGATTACATTCAATTTTTGAACCTCTAACAGATACAGGGGATAACTAAAAAAAAATTTAAATTGTTACATAGGCGTTTCTTCCCTTGTGATCTTCATATGTGAGCATGAAATGGTATTAGCGGAGACTAACAATGATCCTTTCTTTTCACCTAATAAATTCATCTTAAACCATTTAACTCTTCCCTTCCCAAACCATGTACTCAATCATTTCCACTTTTTACGTCCTAAACGCTATGAAAACCATTTTTTATAAGTGCCAAAAATCTCTGCGTACAAACCCCTCACATAAAAATGATTGAAGCGATTCCTGTTTCTTTAGAAGCCACGTGTTTATTGGACATGATGGAGACTCGGCCTGGGTTGACTTTAACTGAATCCTTTGACCCCACTGAGATCCATCACCGTGAAGGGGAAAACTTAAACGAGATTGGGCAAGCACAATTGGCTTCAGCGAGAACGAAGAAACAAATCGAAATTATATAATTGTTTCGTTTTGTTTTGTTTTCAAATTTTTAATAATTTAATTTTTGAGACGATACGCGTGGCTTGTATGTACACTATGATAATTGTGGCTTGTATGTACACTGTGATAATTGTGGCTTGTATGTACACTGATAATTGTGGCTTGTATGTACACTATGATAATTTTGGCTTGTGTGTACACTATGATAAGAGTAATGGATGTATACAACGATAAGTGCCGTTTGGATTCAAAATGTTTTAGGAAAAATCAGAGCGGTAAATAATTTCATTGAATTACCAAAGTCGTTCAATTACATTACAGATCATCAGTTAATGACACTAACTATCAACGCAGCGCCATTTGTACTGAAACAATAGTAATAGGGTTGAAAAACAACTAAAACAGCATTTCTCCATTCTCGATTACAGTGTATGTTGTATCCTACGCTCCTTGTCAGCTTCACTAAATCAAACGTTGACTCAGAAATTCCCTTTCAACATCACTTGTCTCAACAACAACAACAACAACAACAACAATAAAGCATGCTAAATGATTGTAATTTCAATGGGCAAACATTTAAAATATTTAACTTTATACTCTATAAAAAAGAAAATAACATAAAATAAATAAATAAAAAGATTTAAAGCGACAAATTGTTCTCTTGAAAATCATGTCCAGGGCAATATATCCCCCCCCCCAATTCCCCTGAGCCTGTGTGCGGGGCGGGGGGAAACGAGGAGCGAAAAATTCGATAGAATTAAATATCCACTTTTTAAAAAAATGCAGATGAAAGCAAAAGACAAAAATCTTTTCTGCGTGCTACATAATCCTGAAAAAGCCGTCAATATTGCATCGGTTGTGCGTGTTAAATCAGCCAGCTATTTATAGCGTGTCAAATCAACCCCTGGGTTCCACAACCGGTGATCATGATGTGACGTCAAGAGCGCGCGCACCACATACACACAAAAAGGCGGGAATTTTTGGTTTCATTATTCGCTTTCTTGATTGGTCGTGCCATGTGTAATCTAAGATTTTGAATTGGGTTCGTGGGCGGGACATTGTTGCACATGAGACACGTCACACGGACGGACGCTCAAATGGAATTCTTTAAATAAAACTGAGCAGGCAGAATGCCAGAATCCCTTTTAAGCAGTGAATCCAGCGGATGGACTCTTATTCCAAGAGCCATATTCGGGTGTTCGTCAAGCAATCTAATTAAGCGTTGATAAAGATGGGTTTATGATGTCAGTTATGAGAAATGAGAAGCTGGTGGGTAGTGAATGCTGACCACTTGGCCACACGGAATACTCAACGGCTCAGCCAGTGTTAAAGCATTTTTTTTCAAAAATTTATATTATAATTATTAGTTATTGTTCTATTTAATATAATTTTATTTATTTAGCATTTATTTTTAAAGTTTTATTTTCATTCATTATTAATAATTGTTTTTGTAATACAATATACTAAGGACGTCTTTTACTTTCTTTCCAATGTTTAAATTGACTAAATAAGCTTGCGTTGAATCGTTTTAATTTTCACTACTTGATTTGTCATAAAATTAAAACGTTAATTATGAGGTTATGAGGAGGCCAAGATTTACCAAGGGAGGGGTTGTTCGTACGTGCGAGCGCGCATGTCTGGTTTGTTTGCCGGGCCGCTCGTCAGCGCTTGTGTATGAAAGGTTCTTGGATATCATATAAACAAATCATAAAATAAGAGAGGCTCAAATAGCGTGGTGGCCTGGTGCCTTATAACAGCTGAGTTCCACATTGAGTATCTCAATGGTGGCCTGGTGCCTTATAACAGCTGAGTTCCACATTGAGTATCTCAATGGTGGCCTGGTGCCTTATAACAGCTGAGTTCCACATTGAGTATCTCAATGGTGGCCTGGTGCCTTATAACAGCTGAGTTCCACATTGAGTATCTCAATGGTGGCCTGGTGCCTTATAACAGCTGAGTTCCACATTGAGTATCTCAATGGTGGCCTGGTGCCTTATAACAGCTGAGTTCCACATTGAGTATCTCAATGGTGGCCTGGTGCCTTATAACAGCTGAGTTCCACATTGAGTATCTCAATGGTGGCCTGGTGCCTTATAACAGCTGAGTTCCACATTGAGTATCTCAATGGTGGCCTGGTGCCTTATAGCAGCTGAGTTCCACATTGAGTATCTCAATGGTGGCCTGGTGCCTTATAACAGCTGAGTTCCACATTGAGTATCTCAATGGTGGCCTGGTGCCTTATAACAGCTGAGTTCCACATTGAGTATCTCAATGGTGGCCTGGTGCCTTATAACAGCTGAGTTCCACATTGAGTATATCAATGGTGGCCTGGTGCCTTATAACAGCTGAGTTCCACATTGAGTATATCAATGGTGGCCTGGTGCCTTATAACAGCTGAGTTCCACATTGAGTATCTCAATGGTGGCCTGGTGCCTTATAACAGCTGAGTTCCACATTGAGTATCTCAATGGTGGCATGGTGCCTTATAGCAGCTGAGTTCCACATTGAGTATCTCAATGGTGGCCTGGTGCCTTATAACAGCTGAGTTCCACATTGAGTATCTCAATGGTGGCCTGGTGCCTTATAGCAGCTGAGTTCCACATTGAGTATCTCAAACACTTAAATGAATCTCCGAGAGGTTTTGGGGAAATTCCGTTTGACTGGTAGCGGCAGCACCAACGTTTTGGTTTCGCCGAGTCGTAGAATTAAAGTAGCTGTAAAGTACTGAGTGCTAAGTGTGTGCCGCATGTACGTGTGTATAACAGTGCCGCGTAAAGAGAATATATAAATTAAAGAGTCTATCTCATGAAATATTGACCACCATCTTATGAAATATTGACCACCATCTTATGAAATATTGACCACCATCTTATGAAATATTGACCACCATCTTATGAAATATTGACCACCATCTTATGAAATATTGACCACCATCTTATGAAATATTGACCACCATCTTATGAAATATTGACCACCATCTTATGAAATATTGACCACCATCTTCCTTACATGAGTAGCTACTGCAGATATGTGTATCCGATAAAAACTCGTTAATATTAAAAAGCGTTGGTGGCAAGACTTTCCACTGAAGCAGTTTGTGAATGACGTAACCAACGCGTCCTAATCATGTCTGTTATCGCATTGTTTATATGAATGATAACCAAAGGGATGCAATCATGTATGTTATCAACCATAATTTCGAATGGCATAAGTATAAGCAAAGTGGCGGACTAAGGTCAATTATCACCCAGTAGGCAGTCAGAATGTCAGTCAGTATGTCAGTCATGCTAAGACGAGATTCGGTTTAAGTTGAATAAGAACGTCTGAGAAACTGTATATCTCCGAAGTTTGGTTTACAGAGTGAGATGTATATCTCCGAAGTTTGGTTTACAGAGTGAGATGTATATCTCCGAAGTTTGGTTTACAGAGTGAGATGTATATCTCCGAAGTTTGGTTTACAGAGTGAGATGTATATCTCCGAAGTTTGGTTTACAGAGTGAGATGTATATCTCCGAAGTTTGGTTTACAGAGTGAGATGTATATCTCCGAAGTTTGGTTTACAGAGTGAGATGTATATCTCCGAAGTTTGGTTTACAGAGTGAGATGTATATCTCCGAAGATTGGTTTACAGCTTTTAAAAATCGTGCAATGCGAAACATTTTTGTTTAATTTTATAAAATGTCGGGCCATATGAGAGTCGGGGGTTATTGACAGCCGATTGAAACACAGAAGAGCTGAGATGTACCAAGTCCCATCCACACACCACCAAGTAAAACATTGCATCAAGTATCGTCGAGCCCCCCCCTCCACACACACCAGGTAAAACATTGCATCAAGTATCGTCGAGCCCCCCCCCTCCACACACACCAGGTAAAACATTGCATCAAGTATCGTCGAGCCCCCACACACACACACCAGGTAAAACATTGCATCAAGTATCGTCGAGCCCCCCCCCCACACACACACACCAGGTAAAACATTGCATCAAGTATCGTCGAGCGCCCCCCCACACACACACACACCAGGTAAAACATTGCATCAAGTATCGTCGAGCCCCCCCCCCACACACACACACCAGGTAAAACATTGCATCAAGTATCGTCGAGCCCCCCCCCCACACACACACACCCCAGGTAAAACATTGCATCAAGTCGTGCACGAGCTCTTCCCCACACCAGAAAGCCTTCCCATGAGAGACCTGCGAAGGTCACGTGATGATGACATAATAACGACCCGACTCACTTGGCCCCAATGTCTATCGTGCTGTCCTCTGATCCCCCACCCCACCCACCCCCCCCCTTTTCCCCTCAACTCGGCCTTACTAGTTGAGCTATGCCCCAGAGATTATCAGTGACCGTCCATTATTCAAGTCACGGCGGTCAATCCTAATGTAAATATTCGGACCACCAAGTTCAATACGGGCGCAGCTGCCAGACTGAGCGCCAGATGATTCCAGGACGGTCCGGAGATTTGCTTTGATTGGCATCGTCCATATTTCAGGGCTCGGACTCGTAGGTCATAATCTTGATCAGTTCCATCAAGTGCTTTCGTGATGTGATCCAGAGATAAACATCATTATTTTTATTTTATTTATTTATTTATTTATTTATTTTTTTTAAATTTGTTTATCATTTATTTATTTAATTATTTATTTATTTATGTTTTATATTTTTTTGGGGGGGAGGGGGGGGGGTTAATTGTGAGATTGATGTAAGTAAGCGATTTTTTTCATAAAAGGAATACTTGGTTTTAAAAAATAGCATGAAATCGACCCCAAAAAAAAATTAAAAAATTTAAAATATATTGCCCATTGTTTAAGATAGCAACAAAACGCAAAGAGTGACTTAGAGACGATAAAAGACATGAAAACGAATTCATTAAGCGGCGCGATGTTTTTAGTAAGGACATTACTCTAAACAGGTGGTTTTTTGTTTTTTTTTAATGTAATTTTTTTTAAACGCCAATCTCACGAGAGCTTTGGCCAAGAACAGCTTCAGTCATGCCAAGATTGCCGACCAATCAAATAACTTTGGCCAAGAACAGCTTCAGTCATGCCAAGATTGCCGACCAATCAAATAACTTTGGCCAATAACAGCTTCAGTCATGCCAAGATTGCTGACCAATCAAATAACTTTGGCCAATAACAGCTTCAGTCATGCCAAGATTGCTGACCAATCAAATAACTTTGGCCAATAACAGCTTCAGTCATGCCAAGATTGCTGACCAATCAAATAACTTTGGCCAATAACAGCTTCAGTCATACCAAGATTGCTGACCAATCAAATAACTTTGGCCAATAACAGCTTCAGTCATGCCAAGATTGCTGACCAATCAAATAACTTTGGCCAATAACAGCTTCAGTCATGCCAAG
This sequence comes from Ampullaceana balthica, assembly GCA_944989445.1. Lineage (NCBI taxonomy): Eukaryota > Metazoa > Mollusca > Gastropoda > Lymnaeidae > Ampullaceana > Ampullaceana balthica. The sequence goes on from CALYLW010000106.1 coordinate 722,588, forward strand.
ATTGCTGACCAATCAAATAACTTTGGCCAATAACAGCTTCAGTCATGCCAAGATTGCTGACCAATCAATAAATAACTAAACACATTTCACCGTCGTTAAGAGCAGATATTTCAAATTTAAAATATAGGAAACTTTGTGTCGGGGTAGCTTGTACCTCTTAGATTGTATTTAGAAGTAACTGCTATAACTGGATGGCTGATACAAAGACATCTACGGGGTGGAAGAAATATGACAAAAACTCTGAGGGTAAAATTAATTTATCCTAAAATTAAATAGTTTTTTTTTAAGCAAAGCAAATTACAGAGAAATCAGAACAGACTGAATTAAAAGATACCCTAAGATCGGCAGACACGCAAGGACCCAGGCATTTCGGCGGATCGACAGATCGTTGTAGCTGTCTATTTTGTACACAGTTTCTTTTCTTACACGTGCCTTTGGGTACCCCCACCATTAACACCCCTTTCTACCACCAAATCATGAACCCACCTGATTGCCGGGTTGACAGCGGTCAGCACATAAAGAGATTCGCCGCGTGAGGCTGTCATTCAATTAGACCCAGACGACCATCACGGCTGATCTATCGCTAATGGAATCCTGGCACCGTGTTAGGCAGCCACACGAAATGTCATAACTGAGACCGCGTATTTCAAACACCAACAGAATTCCTGGTGGACTATGCAAATCGAGTTGGTTCACAGCAAATGACCGATCGAAGAGGAGCAACAACACAAAATCAATATAAATTTGCGAACAGTCCATACTGTATCAGGGAATGTATACGGCGACTCAAAGCCTAAGAAATATATGGCGTCTTTAAGAAACAGCGTGTACAAAGATGCATAGAATATAACCAAAGCTTTTAAATTTTACACAATCGCCAGCATATTGAACAGCTTGGACGTGAAGCGTCAAGTCTTATTGCGACTCGTTGTAATCACACATTTAACGGGGGCAGTGATGGTAGAGGTAGAATTCAGGCGTCTTATTTTAACGAGTTTTCATACAAACATCAAAAGATATGGATTTTTTAAACAAAAAATTGAGAACTTTCAAAGGAGAAACGAATGAGACTTGCAAAGAGATACGGGAATACATTTTGGTGCATCGATATTTTCTATAAATTATATAGTGCACTTTAAATTTTATAATTTTTAGTTATTAATTAAATAAATAATTTAAAATTTTGAGATTATCTTTGCTCTATAGCACCAACGCATGCATGCTCATATGTACCGAAATTTCCAATTTTAAAAGTATCAATAAGAAGCCAATTTGATCACGTGACAGTTTGTAACTCGATTCAAGTATAAGTAACACTATAAACACACTGCGTACCGCAGCGCTTCGTGTTTAATGCAATTCATTGTAGAAGACATTATTGGTATCAAATAGGCACACACGAAATAGCACCGCTTTCAAAGTATTTAGATGTATGTATGATGCATTTAGGTACCGCTTGCGTTGTAGTCGCTGCAACATTTTCCACTGTGTTAATACATGCCCCTTGCTGAGCTGCATCGAAGGATTCCAATTCTTTTTTTTAGTCTTCTTCGCAAAGGTTAACGAGACCCATTCCCACGGTGTGTTTCATGAGACCCATTCACACGGTGTGTTTCATGAGACCCATTCACACGAGGTGTTTCATGAGACCCATTCACAAGAGGTGTTTCATGAGACCCATTCACACGAGGTGTTTCATGAGACCCATTCACAAGAGGTGTTTCATGAGACCCATTCACACGGTGTGTTTCATGAGACCCATTCACACGAGGTGTTTCATGAGACCCATTCACACGGTGTGTTTCATGAGACCCATTCACACGAGGTGTTTCATGAGACCCATTCACACGAGGTGTTTCATGAGATCCATTCACACGAGCTGTTTCATGAGATCCATTCACACGAGCTGTTTCATGAGATCCATTCACACGAGGTGTTTCATGAGATCCATTCACACGAGGTGTTTCATGAGACCCATTTAAAGTTCCCTCTAAGGATCGGTGGTCCCTGTGCAAAGTTGCACAAGATCCATTTTTTTGTTGTTGCAATATTTTACTAAATTTGCAGCGCAGTAATTCTAGACTGCTGCGCGGCGTCGGTCAGATATCTGCACGGCCGCACAGCCTAAAGGGAACATTTGTTAAGATCCAATTTACAAGCCTGAGACACACTGAAGTATTACAACGCTATGACGTATACAAGCCTGAGACACACTGAAGTATTACAGCGCTATGACGTATACAAGCCTGAGACACACTGAAGTATTACAACGCTATGACGTATACAAGCCTGAGACACACTGAAGTATTACAACGCTATGACGTATACAAGCCTGAGACACACTGAAGTATTACAACGCTATGACGTATAAAAGCCTGAGACACACTGAAGTATTACAACGCTATGACGTATACAAGCCTGAGACACACTGAAGTATTACAGCGCTATGACGTATACAAGCCTGAGACACACTGAAGTATTACAGCGCTATGACGTATACAAGCCTGAGACACACTGAAGTATTACAGCGCTATGACGTATACAAGCCTGAGACACACTGAAGTATTACAACGCTATGACGTATACAAGCCTGAGACACACTGAAGTATTACAACGCTATGACGTATACAAGCCTGAGACACACTGAAGTATTACAACGCTATGACGTATACAAGCCTGAGACACACTGAAGTATTACAGCGCTATGACGTATACAAGCCTGAGACACACTGAAGTATTACAGCGCTATGACGTATACAAGCCTGAGACACACTGAAGTATTACAGCGCTATGACGTATACAAGCCTGAGACACACTGAAGTATTACAACGCTATGACGTATACAAGCCTGAGACACACTGAAGTATTACAGCGCTATGACGTATACAAGCCTGAGACACACTGAAGTATTACAACGCTATGACGTATACAAGCCTGAGACACACTGAAGTATTACAGCGCTATGACGTATACAAGCCTGAGACACACTGAAGTATTACAGCGCTATGACGTATACAAGCCTGAGACACACTGAAGTATTACAACGCTATGACGTATACAAGCCTGAGACACACTGAAGTATTACAACGCTATGACGTATACAAGCCTGAGACACACTGAAGTATTACAGCGCTATGACGTATACAAGCCTGAGACACACTGAAGTATTACAACGCTATGACGTATACAAGCCTGAGACACACTGAAGTATTACAGCGCTATGACGTATACAAGCCTGAGACACACTGAAGTATTACAGCGCTATGACGTATACAAGCCTGAGACACACTGAAGTATTACAGCGCTATGACGTATATCACACCGGGAATGCAATGAAAGAGACCCAACATATTCGCCGTTTTAAGAAAAAAGACATTGTGGGACAAAGGAAATAATTCCAAACGGGGACTGTTACAACTGATAGGAGACCGCTAACGTCTGCCTGGAATTACGAGTGCACGCCACTCAATGAATGTCGCCACGAAGAAACAGCGTGTAACTTGCTGCGGCAATAATGAAGTAATAAAAGAAACAGCGTGTAACTTGCTGCGGCAATAATGAACTAATAAAAGAAACAGCGTGTAACTTGCTGCGGCAATAATGAAGTAATAAAAGAAACAGCGTGTAACTTGCTGCGGCAATAATGAACTAATAAAAGAAACAGCGTGTAACTTGCTGCGGCAATAATGAAGTAATAAAAGAAACAGCGTGTAACTTGCTGCGGCAATAATGAACTAATAAAAGAAACAGCGTGTAACTTGCTGCGGCAATAATGAAGTAATAAAAGAAACAGCGTGTAACTTGCTGCGGCAATAATGAAGTAATAAAAGAAACAGCGTGTAACTTGCTGCGGCAATAATGAAGTAATAAAAGAAACAGCGTGTAACTTGCTGCGGCAATAATGAAGTAATAAAAGAAACAGCGTGTAACTTGCTGCGGCAATAATGAAGTAATAAAAGAAACAGCGTGTAACTTGCTGCGGCAATAATGAAGTAATAAAAGAAACAGCGTGTAACTTGCTGCGGCAATAATGAAGTAATAAAAGAAACAGCGTGTAACTTGCTGCGGCAATAATGAAGTAATAAAAGAAACAGCGTGTAACTTGCTGCGGCAATAATGAAGTAATAAAAGAAACAGCGTGTAACTTGCTGCGGCAATAATGAAGTAATAAAAGAAACAGCGTGTAACTTGCTGCGGCAATAATGAAGTAATAAAAGAAACAGCGTGTAACTTGCTGCGGCAATAATGAAGTAATAAAAGAAACAGCGTGTAACTTGCTGCGGCAATAATGAAGTAATAAAAGAAACAGCGTGTAACTTGCTGCGGCAATAATGAAGTAATAAAAGAAACAGCGTGTAACTTGCTGCGGCAATAATGAAGTAATAAAAGAAACAGCGTGTAACTTGCTGCGGCAATAATGAAGTAATAAAAGAAACAGCGTGTAACTTGCTGCGGCAATAATGAAGTAATAAAAGAAACAGCGTGTAACTTGCTGCGGCAATAATGAAGTAATAAAAGAAACAGCGTGTAACTTGCTGCGGCAATAATGAAGTAATAAAAGAAACAGCGTGTAACTTGCTGCGGCAATAATGAAGTAATAAAAGAAACAGCGTGTAACTTGCTGCGGCAATAATGAAGTAATAAAAGAAACAGCGTGTAACTTGCTGCGGCAATAATGAAGTAATAAAAGAAACAGCGTGTAACTTGCTGCGGCAATAATGAAGTAATAAAAGAAACAGCGTGTAACTTGCTGCGGCAATAATGAAGTAATAAAAGAAACAGCGTGTAACTTGCTGCGGCAATAATGAAGTAATAAAAGAAACAGCGTGTAACTTGCTGCGGCAATAATGAAGTAATAAAAGAAACAGCGTGTAACTTGCTGCGGCAATAATGAAGTAATAAAAGAAACAGCGTGTAACTTGCTGCGGCAATAATGAAGTAATAAAAGAAACAGCGTGTAACTTGCTGCGGCAATAATGAAGTAATAAAAGAAACAGCGTGTAACTTGCTGCGGCAATAATGAAGTAATAAAAGAAACAGCGTGTAACTTGCTGCGGCAATAATGAAGTAATAAAAGAAACAGCGTGTAACTTGCTGCGGCAATAATGAAGTAATAAAAGAAACAGCGTGTAACTTGCTGCGGCAATAATGAAGTAATAAAAGAAACAGCGTGTAACTTGCTGCGGCAATAATGAAGTAATAAAAGAAACAGCGTGTAACTTGCTGCGGCAATAATGAAGTAATAAAAGAAACAGCGTGTAACTTGCTGCGGCAATAATGAAGTAATAAAAGAAACAGCGTGTAACTTGCTGCGGCAATAATGAAGTAATAAAAGAAACAGCGTGTAACTTGCTGCGGCAATAATGAAGTAATAAAAGAAACAGCGTGTAACTTGCTGCGGCAATAATGAAGTAATAAAAGAAACAGCGTGTAACTTGCTGCGGCAATAATGAAGTAATAAAAGAAACAGCGTGTAACTTGCTGCGGCAATAATGAAGTAATAAAAGAAACAGCGTGTAACTTGCTGCGGCAATAATGAAGTAATAAAAGAAACAGCGTGTAACTTGCTGCGGCAATAATGAAGTAATAAAAGAAACAGCGTGTAACTTGCTGCGGCAATAATGAAGTAATAAAAGAAACAGCGTGTAACTTGCTGCGGCAATAATGAAGTAATAAAAGAAACAGCGTGTAACTTGCTGCGGCAATAATGAAGTAATAAAAGAAACAGCGTGTAACTTGCTGCGGCAATAATGAAGTAATAAAAGAAACAGCGTGTAACTTGCTGCGGCAATAATGAAGTAATAAAAGAAACAGCGTGTAACTTGCTGCGGCAATAATGAAGTAATAAAAGAAACAGCGTGTAACTTGCTGCGGCAATAATGAAGTAATAAAAGAAACAGCGTGTAACTTGCTGCGGCAATAATGAAGTAATAAAAGAAACAGCGTGTAACTTGCTGCGGCAATAATGAAGTAATAAAAGAAACAGCGTGTAACTTGCTGCGGCAATAATGAAGTAATAAAAGAAACAGCGTGTAACTTGCTGCGGCAATAATGAAGTAATAAAAGAAACAGCGTGTAACTTGCTGCGGCAATAATGAAGTAATAAAAGAAACAGCGTGTAACTTGCTGCGGCAATAATGAAGTAATAAAAGAAACAGCGTGTAACTTGCTGCGGCAATAATGAAGTAATAAAAGAAACAGCGTGTAACTTGCTGCGGCAATAATGAAGTAATAAAAGAAACAGCGTGTAACTTGCTGCGGCAATAATGAAGTAATAAAAGAAACAGCGTGTAACTTGCTGCGGCAATAATGAAGTAATAAAAGAAACAGCGTGTAACTTGCTGCGGCAATAATGAAGTAATAAAAGAAACAGCGTGTAACTTGCTGCGGCAATAATGAAGTAATAAAAGAAACAGCGTGTAACTTGCTGCGGCAATAATGAAGTAATAAAAGAAACAGCGTGTAACTTGCTGCGGCAATAATGAAGTAATAAAAGAAACAGCGTGTAACTTGCTGCGGCAATAATGAAGTAATAAAAGAAACAGCGTGTAACTTGCTGCGGCAATAATGAAGTAATAAAAGAAACAGCGTGTAACTTGCTGCGGCAATAATGAAGTAATAAAAGAAACAGCGTGTAACTTGCTGCGGCAATAATGAAGTAATAAAAGAAACAGCGTGTAACTTGCTGCGGCAATAATGAAGTAATAAAAGAAACAGCGTGTAACTTGCTGCGGCAATAATGAAGTAATAAAAGAAACAGCGTGTAACTTGCTGCGGCAATAATGAAGTAATAAAAGAAACAGCGTGTAACTTGCTGCGGCAATAATGAAGTAATAAAAGAAACAGCGTGTAACTTGCTGCGGCAATAATGAAGTAATAAAAGAAACAGCGTGTAACTTGCTGCGGCAATAATGAAGTAATAAAAGAAACAGCGTGTAACTTGCTGCGGCAATAATGAAGTAATAAAAGAAACAGCGTGTAACTTGCTGCGGCAATAATGAAGTAATAAAAGAAACAGCGTGTAACTTGCTGCGGCAATAATGAAGTAATAAAAGAAACAGCGTGTAACTTGCTGCGGCAATAATGAAGTAATAAAAGAAACAGCGTGTAACTTGCTGCGGCAATAATGAAGTAATAAAAGAAACAGCGTGTAACTTGCTGCGGCAATAATGAAGTAATAAAAGAAACAGCGTGTAACTTGCTGCGGCAATAATGAAGTAATAAAAGAAACAGCGTGTAACTTGCTGCGGCAATAATGAAGTAATAAAAGAAACAGCGTGTAACTTGCTGCGGCAATAATGAAGTAATAAAAGAAACAGCGTGTAACTTGCTGCGGCAATAATGAAGTAATAAAAGAAACAGCGTGTAACTTGCTGCGGCAATAATGAAGTAATAAAAGAAACAGCGTGTAACTTGCTGCGGCAATAATGAAGTAATAAAAGAAACAGCGTGTAACTTGCTGCGGCAATAATGAAGTAATAAAAGAAACAGCGTGTAACTTGCTGCGGCAATAATGAAGTAATAAAAGAAACAGCGTGTAACTTGCTGCGGCAATAATGAAGTAATAAAAGAAACAGCGTGTAACTTGCTGCGGCAATAATGAAGTAATAAAAGAAACAGCGTGTAACTTGCTGCGGCAATAATGAAGTAATAAAAGAAACAGCGTGTAACTTGCTGCGGCAATAATGAAGTAATAAAAGAAACAGCGTGTAACTTGCTGCGGCAATAATGAAGTAATAAAAGAAACAGCGTGTAACTTGCTGCGGCAATAATGAAGTAATAAAAGAAACAGCGTGTAACTTGCTGCGGCAATAATGAAGTAATAAAAGAAACAGCGTGTAACTTGCTGCGGCAATAATGAAGTAATAAAAGAAACAGCGTGTAACTTGCTGCGGCAATAATGAAGTAATAAAAGAAACAGCGTGTAACTTGCTGCGGCAATAATGAAGTAATAAAAGAAACAGCGTGTAACTTGCTGCGGCAATAATGAAGTAATAAAAGAAACAGCGTGTAACTTGCTGCGGCAATAATGAAGTAATAAAAGAAACAGCGTGTAACTTGCTGCGGCAATAATGAAGTAATAAAAGAAACAGCGTGTAACTTGCTGCGGCAATAATGAAGTAATAAAAGAAACAGCGTGTAACTTGCTGCGGCAATAATGAAGTAATAAAAGAAACAGCGTGTAACTTGCTGCGGCAATAATGAAGTAATAAAAGAAACAGCGTGTAACTTGCTGCGGCAATAATGAAGTAATAAAAGAAACAGCGTGTAACTTGCTGCGGCAATAATGAAGTAATAAAAGAAACAGCGTGTAACTTGCTGCGGCAATAATGAAGTAATAAAAGAAACAGCGTGTAACTTGCTGCGGCAATAATGAAGTAATAAAAGAAACAGCGTGTAACTTGCTGCGGCAATAATGAAGTAATAAAAGAAACAGCGTGTAACTTGCTGCGGCAATAATGAAGTAATAAAAGAAACAGCGTGTAACTTGCTGCGGCAATAATGAAGTAATAAAAGAAACAGCGTGTAACTTGCTGCGGCAATAATGAAGTAATAAAAGAAACAGCGTGTAACTTGCTGCGGCAATAATGAAGTAATAAAAGAAACAGCGTGTAACTTGCTGCGGCAATAATGAAGTAATAAAAGAAACAGCGTGTAACTTGCTGCGGCAATAATGAAGTAATAAAAGAAACAGCGTGTAACTTGCTGCGGCAATAATGAAGTAATAAAAGAAACAGCGTGTAACTTGCTGCGGCAATAATGAAGTAATAAAAGAAACAGCGTGTAACTTGCTGCGGCAATAATGAAGTAATAAAAGAAACAGCGTGTAACTTGCTGCGGCAATAATGAAGTAATAAAAGAAACAGCGTGTAACTTGCTGCGGCAATAATGAAGTAATAAAAGAAACAGCGTGTAACTTGCTGCGGCAATAATGAAGTAATAAAAGAAACAGCGTGTAACTTGCTGCGGCAATAATGAAGTAATAAAAGAAACAGCGTGTAACTTGCTGCGGCAATAATGAAGTAATAAAAGAAACAGCGTGTAACTTGCTGCGGCAATAATGAAGTAATAAAAGAAACAGCGTGTAACTTGCTGCGGCAATAATGAAGTAATAAAAGAAACAGCGTGTAACTTGCTGCGGCAATAATGAAGTAATAAAAGAAACAGCGTGTAACTTGCTGCGGCAATAATGAAGTAATAAAAGAAACAGCGTGTAACTTGCTGCGGCAATAATGAAGTAATAAAAGAAACAGCGTGTAACTTGCTGCGGCAATAATGAAGTAATAAAAGAAACAGCGTGTAACTTGCTGCGGCAATAATGAAGTAATAAAAGAAACAGCGTGTAACTTGCTGCGGCAATAATGAAGTAATAAAAGAAACAGCGTGTAACTTGCTGCGGCAATAATGAAGTAATAAAAGAAACAGCGTGTAACTTGCTGCGGCAATAATGAAGTAATAAAAGAAACAGCGTGTAACTTGCTGCGGCAATAATGAAGTAATAAAAGAAACAGCGTGTAACTTGCTGCGGCAATAATGAAGTAATAAAAGAAACAGCGTGTAACTTGCTGCGGCAATAATGAACTAATAAAAGAAACAGCGTGTAACTTGCTGCGGCAATAATGAAGTAATAAAAGAAACAGCGTGTAACTTGCTGCGGCAATAATGAAGTAATAAAAGAAACAGCGTGTAACTTGCTGCGGCAATAATGAAGTAATAAAAGAAACAGCGTGTAACTTGCTGCGGCAATAATGAAGTAATAAAAGAAACAGCGTGTAACTTGCTGCGGCAATAATGAACTAATAAAAGAAACAGCGTGTAACTTGCTGCGGCAATAATGAAGTAATAAAAGAAACAGCGTGTAACTTGCTGCGGCAATAATGAAGTAATAAAAGAAACAGCGTGTAACTTGCTGCGGCAATAATGAAGTAATAAAAGAAACAGCGTGTAACTTGCTGCGGCAATAATGAAGTAATAAAAGTCACTGGAATGGCGTGAAGGCGTCGTGGAATCCCCCCTTAGATGTGCAATAATCTTGGTCCGCAAGTGTCAATCACACCGTCGGTGACCCCTCTCTCCACGGCAGTTGGGCCATTAATCGCACGGCAAAGACGAGCGTGCAGTGGGTGACACAAGCTTGTGTTCATGATAGGCATCAAGGCGACATGTTCACTGGCGCTGGCACCCGTCAATGACATGTCGCGATCACACCCGTGCCCATCACTTTGTGTGTCTAGTCACACGGGACATCAAAACAAAACGAAGATTTTTACAAATAAAATTGATAAAAGCATTTCTTTTAAAAATTCTTCCCCAAAAATATTAATTTGAAGAGATATTTTGGCGCCATTCTGAGTGCAAATAATGTTTTCTTTTATTTGAATTTTTAAGGTCTTTTGTTTCTTTACTTTAATTTTGTATGGTAAATATTTTGATCTCCATTTCTTGCTAATTATCTATGCAATTAAGGTTCTTTAAAAGTGGAACTCTTCTGGGATACACAAATGAGATTTGAAGGTAGATAAGAAAATGAATTTTTTGTCACATTCGTTGAGCTATTAATTGCAACTATTTATTTTCATTAATAACAATGACTACCGGTAATTATTAGTTTTTAATTTATAAAGTTTAATTGTATTATATTTTTGCTGTCGAAAGTGTTCCATTGTGAAGGGTAGAGTGTTAGTAAAAGACCGTGAGAAGATTTCTGAAATGTTTAAACTTAAGATTGGCATTTGTTTACATCGCACCTAAATTTTTAAAATACATCAACATATAAATACAGTTCTTTAATCCTTCTAAAAACAAACATCCCAATACGTTAAGGTAGGAAGGAGAATTCCCTAAAGCAGGGGGGTCTCCATACTTTTTCTGCCGGAGGGCCGCATTAACTGTCAATCACCAGTTTGGGGGCCGTCTACACACAGTTTTTTTGATAAACTATAGGTAAAATAGTATCTTTTTTGGAGATTAAAAGGTCTCCAGGGACCGGATGAGAAGGTCTCGCGGGCCACATTTGGCCCGCGGGCCGTAGTTTGGAGATCCCTGCCCTAAAGCAACATAAATAACACTGTTCAGGGGAAGATAACGGATGATCCGTCAACATTACATTCAAACTAATGACTATGACGATCCACGGATCTATCCAAAGGCCAACATCTTGGATAGAGAGACTCACACGCATCCCTCTATAGTCCTACACATGAAGTAAGAAATGTACAGAGACACAGAGAGAAAGGGACATTCTGGGAGAAAGGGACATTCTGAGGGAAAGATAAGCAAGGTCTCCCTATGTTTGCACCGGCTGATTGATAAAATCGACCGTCGTCGGTTCAGAATCGTATGTACCATGTGACGTAAGTAAATATATTCATCAAGTGTGATGCCTTATCAAACGTTGATTTGTTATCCTAGAATCAAGCTCCCCAAAGTGAAGGACCCCCCCACACATACACTCACAACCACGCCCCCCCACCCCCCCTTCCTTCCCGCCTGGCAACACTTGCAGCCAACCAGGCAAACGGTGTCCGCCTATTGGTATGTCATTCTATAATCTTACATCAGACTGTCCCGCCACCGTGGTTGTGGACGACCATTTGATGTGGTCACGTGATGTACATCACGTGCTGCGGACACATAAGATCGCGGAACTCGCAACCGTGCCTGAGGCCTGGAAGAGTTTATCATAGATCATCCAAGATCTTCCATGGCATCCATGTCTTTACATAGGGACACTATAGGTTTCTTTTTTTTAATTATGTTTTTTTTTCCTTATGCAATTCACTGCGTTCTTCCGATTTGTTTAAAGATCTCTGTATTTCGCGTGTTGTAAAAATATGCAAACTATGGACTATGGCCATGGCATAATGGAGTTGATTGTTAAAAGTATTGCATGTATTTTAACGGGTGTTAAATTTGGATTCTAAGACAAAAAAGCACATTTTAAACTGCTCAAACAATCTCCCTTCCATCCCCTTTACCTCCCCCTCCCCACGAAGAACACGCAACAGAAATTCATTGACTTAAGTCACTTAACCCTCGCTGTAGGTTGGGAATACCTTACACAAGTGGTCGTCAGCCTTTTTAACGCCGCGGACCACAGGTTGGGGACCATTGCCTTACACGGTGTTTCTCTTTGACAGATTGAGCTCGCCATCAGCCGATCATTGTCCGAGACGACAGAGACACAATACGACACCCACCCTCCACAGCAGCAGCAGCAACAACTAAAATAGCACCAAGGCACCCCCCCCCCATGTTACACAGCCACACGGGTGTGGGCATCCCAGCCTCGCTGAGGTCTACACGGCATCCCCCCCCCCATGTTACACAACTACACGGGTGTGGGCATCCCGGCCTCGCTGAGGTCTACACGGCATCCCCCCCCCCATGTTACACAACTACACGGGTGTGGGAATCCCGGCCTCGCTGAGGTCTACACGGCATCCCCCCCCCCATGTTACACAACTACACGGGTGTGGGCATCCCGGCCTCGCTGAGGTCTACACGGCATCCCCCCCCATGTTACACAACTACACGGGTGTGGGCATCCCGGCCTCGCTGAGGTGTACACGGCATCCCCCCCCATGTTACACAACTACACGGGTGTGGGCATCCCGGCCTCGCTGAGGTCTACACGGCATCCCCCCCCCATGTTACACAACTACACGGGTGTGGGCATCCCGGCCTCGCTGAGGTGTACACGGCATCCCCCCCCCCATGTTACACAACTACACGGGTGTGGGCATCCCGGCCTCGCTGAGGTCTACACGGCACCCCCCCCCCATGTTACACAACTACACGGGTGTGGGCATCCCGGCCTCGCTGAGGTCTACACGGCACCCCCCCCCATGTTACACAACTACACGGGTGTGGGCATCCCGGCCTCGCTGAGGTCTACACGGCATCCCCCCCCATGTTACACAACTACACGGGTGTGGGAATCCCGGCCTCGCTGAGGTCTACACGGCATCCCCCCCCCATGTTACACAACTACACGGGTGTGGGCATCCCGGCCTCGCTGAGGTCTACACGGCATCCCCCCCCCCATGTTCCACAACTACACGGGTGTGGGCATCCCGGCCTCGCTGAGGTCTACACGGCATCCCCCTCCCACGTTACACAACTACACGGGTGTGGGCATCCCGGCCTCGCTGAGGTCTACACGGCATCCCCCTCCCACGTTACACAACTACACGGGTGTGGGCATCCCGGCCTCGCTGAGGTGTACACGGCAAGACGGCACAGCCTGCTGCGGTTTATAACACGAGTGAGTAGATGACATATACAGCAGTGTGTCAGAGAAACCAGCTCCAGATATCAGCCGCTGTAAAGACGAGTTGCATAAAACCGGGAGATGTTTCTAGACGTGTTGCATAAACCGGGAGATGTTTCTAGTAAGACATGTTGCATAAACCGGGAGATGTTTCTAGTAAGACGTGTTGCATAAACCGGGAGCTGTTTCTAGTAAGACGTGTTGCATAAACCGGGAGATGTTTCTAGACGTGTTGCATAAACCGGGAGATGTTTCTAGACGTGTTGCATAAACCGGGAGATGTTTCTAGACGTGTTGCATAAACCGGGAGATGTTTCTAGTAAGACGTGTTGCATAAACCGGGAGATGTTTCTAGACGTGTTGCATAAACCGGGAGATGTTTCTAGACGTCTAGACGTGTTGCATAAACCGGGAGATGTTTCTAGACGTGTTGCATAAACCGGGAGATGTTTCTAGTAAGACGTGTTGCATAAACCGGGAGATGTTTCTAGACGTGTTGCATAAACCGGGAGATGTTTCTAGACGTGTTGCATAAACCGGGAGATGTTTCTAGACGTGTTGCATAAACCGCGAGATGTTTCTAGTAAGACGTGTTGCATAAACCGGGAGATGTTTCTAGTAAGCATCGTCTTCGCCAAAGGAGTTAATGTATTAGGGGGGGGGGAGAGTGTCCGGAAAACCATTTTTTTTTAAAGTTGAGAATAAGTTTTATCTTTATAAAAAGAGGAAATAAAGAAAAAGATCTGTTCGAGAAAGTATGCGTTCCCTGGCACCCGTCAGGTAATTGTTATATATATCAAGCTTTTTACACAGACATTGGCACCCGACAGGTAATCGTATTCATATAGTTTTTACATAGGTGTAAGCTTTGCAACACTAGTATAGGCCAAACTTAATGCACCCAGGAAGTGCGCGTTTTCTGTCATAGGGGTTGGTGGTACCCGACTTGTTATAGTTATTGTATTCAAGTATACCCAGTTTGACAGTGGTCCTTTAATACCAGCAATACTTCTTTGGTTGGTACCCGACTTGTTATTGTATTCATGTATACCCAGTTTGACAGTGGTCCTTTAATACCGGCAACACTTCTTTGGTTGGTACCCTAGAGGTCGTAAATATTCATGTGTATGATCAGCTTTAACACTGGCGGTACATATCTGCCGAATCGGTACTCGGCATAAACGTAATCCAATAGCAGGTTAGCAGCACACAGAAGCAAACGTTACTTGTCTCAATCTGGCGAAGGCACTTCCACAAGGCAATGTTCAACAACGCCCCAGGCCTAGCACTGCCACAAGGCAATGTTCAACAACGCAATGTTTAACAAGGCAATTTTCAACAAGGCAATTTTCAACAAGGCAATTTTCAACAAGGCAATGTTCAACAAGGCAATGTTCAACAACGCAATGTTCAACAACGCAATGTTCAACAAGGTAATGTTCACCAAAAATTGTGCTAAGCAAAACTTTGCCAGTCGCTTGAATTGGGACACTTTATATAGCCCTATCTTAATTCTGTAATGAACAGTTCCGACAAGCGACAGTCAAATAATCACATAGGGTTCGGCGTGTATCCAGTTCGCCCAGGCAGTCTATCCCCACCCCACCCCCACCCCCTTTTTTTCCTGAATCGTGAAGGTCGAGGAGACAGTGAAATTGGGCGAATTAGCCAATATTTGGGGTACCGACTGGCGGCAAGCCGATTGTAACGAGTGTCATTAGTGAGTTAGTCCCGGCCTCACGTGACAGGCAGGCACGGCTCACGTCACGCGGACCGCATCGACCAACAGGGATAATCTACAACACTATAACATCGACCTGTCTTATCTAGACCAACAGGGATGATCTACAACACTATAACATCGACCTGTCTTATCTAGACCAACAGGGATGATCTACAACACTATAACATCGACCTGTCTTACCTAGACCAACAGGGATGATCTACAACACTATAACATCGACCTGTCTTATCTAGACCAACAGGGATGATCTACAACACTATAACATCGACCTGTCTTATCTAGACCAACAGGGATGATCTACAACACTATATACATCGACCTGTCTTATCTAGACCAACAGGGATGATCTACAACACTATAACATCGACCTGTCTTACATAGACCAACAGGGATGATCTACAACACTATAACATCGACCTGTCTTATCTAGACCAACAGGGATGATCTACAACACTATAACATCGACCTGTCTTACCTAGACCCACAGGGATGATCTACAACACTATGACTATAACATCGACCTGTCTTATCTAGACCAACAGGGATGATCTACAACACTATAACATCGACCTGTCTTATCTAGACCAACAGGGATGATCTACAACACTATAACATCGACCTGTCTTATCTAGACCAACAGGGATGATCTACAACACTATAATATATACATCGACCTTTCTTATCTAGACCAACAGGGATGATCTACAACACTATAAAGGTTAATGAATCACAGTCGAGGGCTTGCTCTAATTTCGTTAGCAAGATGTCCAGTTGGTGGTGGTGGCGGTGGGGAAAGCTGGGAGGGTGGGGAGGGGCAGAGAAGGGGAGCGTCGAAGTACGTTCGTGGTGAACAGTGAGTAATGTAGGAATTTCGGGGATGCACGGAAGAGAAAGGTGAGGCGTGGGTCCGCCCCTGATGAATAGATGGCTAATGCAGGAAATCCTTGTGGGTCGGTGAATGTGAGACTGTTTATTCATAGCACGCCATTAGGACGATCTACTTAGCGCAGTGGTTCCCAAACTTTTTTGACCCACGGACCCCTTTTATAGTCAAAACTTCCCCACGGACCCCCAAGTGAAAAAAAAATATTAATGCATAGTACAAAAATTACAAAAGCAACAATTTGATGAAGAAGTACGGTATTTATTGAAATTATCACTTTTATTTAAAATACAATTTTAAAAAATAAATAACTTTGATTAACGTCATGAAATTTTATGAGTGTATTTATGACCGACTCAATGTTTATGTAGGAACACCAAATCCTCACAAGCAACAATTGCTAGTCGTGTCATTCCTATTTTTATTTTTTTTAAAGTTGTTTCTTATGATAAGGTTCATAACAATAGCACCACAGAATCTTTGTTGTACCAAATAGGAAGACAGGAAAACAGTCACAAACTTCTGTACAATCACCTATAATGCAGGACCTAAAATTGGGCTGTACAATAACCCATAATGCATGATATTAAATTGGGATCTGGTTTTGTAACCATAATTTTTGGTATCCTAGTTCAATCATTGGTTTAATTTCCTCATTTGTGGATATTTCAATAAGCTGCTCCTCTATTAGGATGGATTCATCTGTGTTTGTGATCTGAGTTTGTCCATACGCAAAAGGGTTCAACTGCCAGTGGAAATATCCCATAGTGACGAATGCCTACAAATCTTTGGTTCACGTCTGCGGTCTGCATGAAGAGCCGTTAAGTTTTGACAGTAAGCCAGCAAATCTTTATCTCTATTTTTTATTTTCGAAAGATTTGGAAACTGAGAATGAGAACATTCTACTGTTCCTAAGTTTTGTTTGCACAGAAAAAGGTTTGCAACAAACTCAGATAAAACGCTTTTATTTTTGATTAAATTTAATTGGTTACCTTGTAGTTTCAAATTACTTGCTTTAAAGTTGGTTAAATAAATCATTTATAAAGGATAATAAAGGATATGTCATTTGTTTGAGTTAATTGTGTTGCAGATCATTGTCTTCGTTTTCCAGGAATTTGGACACTGAATTAAAGAGAGCATAAAATCGAATTAAATATGTGCGTGTTAATAACCAGCGTACTTCTGAGTGAATAAGTATTCCATTATAGTCTTCTTCATTCTCCAAACAATATTGAGCAAATAATATCTAATTGAAGGCATTCCTTTTGATTTGATTAACTACTCTAATTTCATAATGTAGTGATCCATACAAACTTTCATTAAGATTTTTTTGTAAATATTTGATGTCGATGAATGACTCCATTTACTGAAAATACATTTGGTACAGCATGTTTTAAGTATGCCAGAAAGTCAAGAGTATTGCTTTAACTTCGAACATTTTTAAAAAAATTTTAGTAAATAACGTTTCACCTTTCTTATCTGTTTACAAACATTTAGCCATACTTCAAATATTCATCAACACCATATTGTCGGCATTGTTTCTTCAGCTCACTCAGTGCTGTATTTACCTATTTGCTAAACACGCTATAACTTAGGTCACCTGCCTTCTTGGGGACCCCCAGAATTCGGTTTTCATATTTGTCACTGATATAGAATATCTAGACTTCAAAAGGGCCCCATCAAGTCTCAATCCAGCCTTGGGCTCACTCATTCTCTTATCTGTTGTAACAAACCACTGTTAAGAATTATTAACGTTTTCAATGGAATGCTAGAGTAAAGCCCTATTGAAAACAATATTTGATGATAGGATATAATTTGGATAAATAAAAACTTCCTGACGCATCGAAAAATACACAACCTTGCAACCCTCGTGGATTCATTTTAAAAACGTGCATTTTTCTACTTATAGTAATTGGAATTCGGCATTTCTTCTGAATCAAGCTTGACCTTTGACAAACCAAGTATTTTGATTGGTTATAGTTGTGGGAATTACAGAAGTTCTACTAATTTTTCTAAGTAAACCAACATTCTATCAATGAATGATAGCACCTAAGACATGGTATTTAATTAGTAGAAAAGGCATTCACATACTATTTTATTTATTATTATTTATTTTAATTTCCATAATGATAAAAAAAATTCAGTTTTATTATTTTATATTAAACCTTGCGCGGACCCCCTAACGTTGTTCAGGGACCCCCAAATCAATTTTAATTTTCCACGGACCCCCTGAAGGGTACCGGGGACCCCTGGGGGTCCGTACGGACCACTTTGGGAACCACTGACTTAGCGGATAGACCTGGGAAAAGGCGCTGAAGGAGAGATAGAGTCGGGTCAGAGAGAGAGATAGAGAGAGGGGCGGGGGGTAGAGGTTTTAACTGATAATTCATGTGATCGATGTTTACTAATAGTTGCTTTTTTCATATTCAAGAATTCAAGTGAACTCCAACCTGCTCCATTTAAAACGAAATACTTCACCCCGCTTCCTTTAAAAAAAAATTACAAACTTAAGTTAAAGCGTGCAGTAGATCAAACGATTTGTAATTTGAAATACTTGTATATATTACGCTATTTAGGAAAACTTGTGCGCTAAACTAAACAATTTAAAGACCTTCCAAACGAGGTATCAATGTTAATGTCAAGGAATAAGATGGATAATGTTGAGAGGGCCCTAAAGCTGCTGGATAATGCTGAGAGGGCCCTAAAGCTGCCGGATAATGTTGAGAGGGCCCTAAAGCTGCTGGATAATGTTGAGAGGGCCCTAAAGTTGCTGGATAATGTTGAGAGGGCCCTAAAGCTGCTGGATAATGTTGAGAGGGTCCTAAAGCTCCTGGATAATGTTGAGAGGGCCCTAAAGCTGCTGGATAATGTTGAGAGGGCCCTAAAGCTGCTGGATAATGTTGAGAGGGCCCTAAAGCTGCTGGATAATGTTGAGAGGGCCCTAAAGCTGCTGGATAATGTTGAGAGGGCCCTAAAGCTGCTGGACATCCGAGCATGGAACGATCGGACCGAAAACAGTGTGTTTGAACAGACCAAGGGCCCTAACGCCACGGATGACGATGATAGTGGAATATATACCTTTAAAGTGCTCCAGGCAAGTGTTATAAAAGAAACAATGTGTTTGAACAGACCAAGGGCCCTAACGCCACGGATGATGATGATAGTGGAATATATACCTTTAAAGTGCTCCAGGCAAGTGTTATAAAAGAAACAATGTGTTTGAACAGACCAAGGGCCCTAACGCCACGGATGACGATGATAGTGGAATATATACCTTTAAAGTGCTCCAGGCAAGTGTTATAAAAGAAACAATGTGTTTGAACAGACCAAGGGCCCTAACGCCACGGATGACGATGATAGTGGAATATATACCTTTAAAGTGCTCCAGGCAAGTGTTATAAAAGAAACTTTTAAAAGCGAAAGCAGCACATTTTTATTTCATATTCATATATACACCTCAAACGATTTATTACAGATCCATCAATGATGGAGACACCAGCCAATATATTGGGCCCATAGAATCTCACAGCGTCAAAACCGCAAGAAGCCGACAGCTTGCGTGCTGGATGGAAGCGATGCCATTACGATATAAGTTGACAACAAGATTTATTGGTGAAAAAAAAAGGGGGGGGGGCCGAGCACACGGCACAGGTTTCACACTAGTTATATGATAGGAAACGGGGAAGTAGGGGTAGGGGGGGCTTGTGTTTACTCCCCAGGATTAATGACGTTTGCTTGATGTTAGTGATATAACAATAAGGGAAGGGGCGGCATGGGTCGACCTGCTGAACAATAAGATAAATGGTGAATACACACACAAGGGAAGGGGCGGCATGGGTCGACCTGCTGAACAATAAGATAAATGGTGAATACACACACAAGGGAAGGGGCGGCATGGGTCGACCTGCTGAACAATAAGATAAATGGTGAATACACACACAAGGGAAGGGGCGGCATGGGTCGACCTGCTGAACAATAAGATAAATGGTGAATACACACACAAGGGAAGGGGCGGCATGGGTCGACCTGCTGAACAATAAGATAAATGGTGAATACACACACAAGGGAAGGGGCGGCATGGGTCGACCTGCTGAACATTAAGATAAATGGTGAATACACACACAAGGGAAGGGGCGGCATGGGTCGACCTGCTGAACATTAAGATAAATGGTGAATACACACACAAGGGAAGGGGCGACATGGGTCGACCTGCTGAACAATAAGATAAATGGTGAATACACACATAAGGGAAAGGGTCCACGGGTTGAATTAGAGAAGTCACGGGTGGAATTAGAGAAGTCACGGGTTGAATTAGAGAAGTGGTTGAAGCGCAGATACCAGAACTTTTGTCTGTGTTATTTACAATAGCGGTAGTTTGACACGACGACTTGAGAATGGTGTATTGTGACCTTAAGGATTGTGAGGTTATTGAGGAATGAGCCAACCACCGACTCTACATTTCTACAGAATCTTGTCATGTCTGCTAGTCAACAGTGTCTATAGAAAAATGTGTGTGCAATTCTGTTCATTACTGATTTTCTTTCCCCGAATCATGGAACAGAAGTATTGCACAGTTCTAGCACCGAAGCAATTCTTTACAGCGGATCAAAGCCACACATAGCTCGCATGGTCAATGTAGCGCTACTCTGCTGAGCAGGTTTCAATAAAGGCCCCATTGCCTATGTTTGAGATGGGACTGTGTTAAATAATCAATTAAGCAAAGACTCTATCAATGAGAAATCCACACTCCCTCCCGCCCGCACGTCCACGATCAATGTTGATTTCTGTTTGTATTAATATTTACATTTTAAACAATGAGTGGCACCCCCCCCCAGCTCTCGCATCAGATTAGTAATGGGTTTATGCGTTTACTTTATGTGATAGAAATGTATTCTGGGAATCCCAGAACTGCCCCTAAGTGCCGACTGAGCGAAAGCGTGAAATACATTTTTTTTTAAAAAACACGACCGAGGTAGTTCACTTGGTTTTAGCGTTTACGGTCAGTTGAATTCCCGACAAAAATTTAAGAGCTTTCCCGCATTTACAATAAGTGGTATGTTAAACATGCATGGTTGTTTTACAACGATACGTTGTCGTGTGTTAATGAAAGAACTGCATTAGGACAGGGGAGTTTGAATGGTGCTGAGGTTAAGAGTGGAGACCATGGAGTAGGAACGACAACATGTTCAGAATTATTCTTAGGGTCAATTTAAATATAACTGTGTACTTAATAGTCCATGATCCTCGCGGATACTGAAGAGCCAGGTAGATATCTAGAGACCCGTGATAGAGTTCAATACATAATCCTAACGTGCTTCTTACGTACTATTAAATTATGCAATAGCTAGACTGTTTCTTACGTACTATTAAATATGCAATAGCTAGACTGTTTCTTACGTACTATTAAATTATGCAATAGCTAGACTGTTTCAAAAAAAATAAAAATAATAATAATTAAAGATTAAAGAAGAATATGAAGAAAAACTCTTTTGAAAATAGGCCAAAACATACACGAAAGGCAAAGATAGGTAACTATATTACTGGGATGGATAGATAGATGTCCAAGGACCTTGGACCAAGGTGAATATTTGATCCACGGTCAAGATGAGGTATTGTATCCACGAACCCGATGGATACAATCAATCAAGATGGAGGCGAGCGCCACCCGCTGTCCACGAGACAAGAAAAAGACTCACGCACAGTCTTCCGGGGAGAATTCTGGGATCTTCTTGAAAGGTCAAGGGCACCTCATTAGGAAAAATCCTTTTATCGCTCCGAAAATAATCAGAAGTAGAATCGATGGTGTGATAAGCGGGCCATGTGTTCTCGTGGGAAATTATATCTGAGGTAAGCAAGGCAAGAAAACCCGCCGGTGGTATAGGATAGTAGGACGGGACCTGTCGTTATAATCGAACGGGGCGTACAAACAATCGGGTGCGGGGGGAGGAGGTGGAGGGCCGGCCGTCTGTGGTGATCGAATACTCACAGTTCTTTAACAAACGAGAGCCCCGGGGCATTTAGGCGGATCAAAGCGTTTCTAATAGTGAAGTATACAATAGACGCTGAATTACCTTTAAAAAATAATGGGCGTGTTAGACGAAAGACGGTGTTGAATAATACCACAGTGGAGTGACAAGCTAAAATTCAAACACTGATTTGAAACTCGATGAAGTAACGGGCGAAAAAAGGACAGCGTCAATCATTGAAAACTAGGTTGACCTTCGATAGCGTCACATAGCGAAGAGTGCGTGACAATTAATGTGTGAGAGGCAGGCTTCAGTTTTTAAAAATAGCTAGAAATTATGGCAGCCAAAAACTAAGATAAAAATACAACAAACAAAAGTTTCAAACGGTTTTTGTTTATTTTATAGTCATTTCTATTTCAGCTTACATAAAGAATATCTTCTACATTTATAAAGTAACATGTGATTGTATGTATGTTTATATGTTTGTTTCTACAGTTTGTTACACAAACACGACAAAACCAAACAATGGACCGCGACCAAATTTAATTTGACGGTTCGTTTTAACATACAGATGGTTTTAGTATAGTTTTGTCATCGTCCTTTTTGCCCGATAGCCGTAAAATGTAGACACAACGAGAAAACAAATTGAAAATCATTTCCATATTGAAAGACATAGAGACGTTGATATTGGTGCAGTATTTTTTTTTCAAGACTTTATTTTGAGCGGTGCGCTCTCAGATATCTTTAATTGTCAGATTACGGTGCGCATATTTTAGTGTAAGCATTTTAAATTAAGCTGTGCGAGTTTCCTATAAATATTTTAAAATCTATATAACATTTATAATTGGAAAAATTGCGTTTATAGATTCGAAATGACTGTCAACCTTGACAATACAACTCCTACTGAACCATACCAGATAGAGGGTTCGGGTCTATTGCAAATAAGCTAAGGAGGTCCCAAGGATGTGCAAAAGCCAAAAAAAAATACCGAAAAGGTTTACTGGATTTCCTGGAAAATCAAAAAAAAACGAAAAATATCAGTATTATGTCAATTTCTCGCCAACCATAACATTTGCAATCTAGAATGATAGTTAATGGGGTTTTCCCGCTTTGTGAATGTTTATGTTAGATTGTTTCGTGGTGCGCATTATATTGACACATTCTTGGTGTGATGTAGCGTGAGGGGATATGACGTCATTTTTATTTACTTCCAGAATTACAGATTTGAAATGACTTTTAATGCAATCTAGAATGATTTCCCTTGAATAAAAAAAATTGGAAATTCTTTGTTGGAAATTGCGTTTAAATACTCAATCGAGTTTTTATTTGTTTATATTATAGGTACTATATATTTAAAAGGTTTCATTATGATTGTCTTGCTATGCAGGGACATCATAAAAATAGAAGCTTTTTGTGTGACGAGTGTGGTAGAGACCTGCGAGTTCTTTTAACAACTATCAGTTACATTTATTTTGTAAATGAATGAATGAAATTGGGAATTTCCTTATTATGTTAGTCAAAATTCAACATTTAATAAAAAGACACCAGTTAATCTGTGAGTGAAATTGTATGCGGAACACAATGTTCCAGGTAAAATCTACTCATGAGTTAAGTATAATATTAATTTTTTAAAGTTTTATTTTTTATTTTTCTATTCCTGATATATAATATAAGACTAAAAAGATATGCATTTAATACCATTTAAACGAAGAGTGTTACGTATTTATTCATTTTTTTCAAATCGGATATCTCTTTAATTTATATCATTTCATTACTCTTCATTGACTTAATTTCGTTGATAAAAAAGGGTCGGGTGCTAATAAAACCAAGAGCCCCCACTCACTGATCCCTACTGTCACACCTTCCTACACGGATCAAAAGATTATTTTTTACAGGCTCATTCTTAGTACACATGAGCATGTTAACCCATATGAAGTTCTATATGGGAAAAGAAGATGTGATCTTCATTCCTTCGTAACCGGGGTACTAAAAGCCATTTTTACATATAATATTATGTCATTGTTTCACATACGTTTATAAACAGACGAATCAATCTTGAGAAGAAGAAAAACTTGGCATGTAATTTCTTCCTTATCGAGAGAAAAAATGGTGATGGTATTTTATAATTATTTGCTTATTTTTCTTTGGTAAATAATTTTCCTGAGCGTGTGAAAGTTTTACGTGTGGTTTATTCCCAATATTTCATTCTTTGCCGCCCCAGGTCTATATTGTAGACAATGAGATATTTTTCTATGCAGGTTTTTAATTTAAATAATACCCTATTAAATTGTTTGTTTAGTTCTATAGCGCTCTTTATCTTGCGTTAACTCTTCTCAATATTAGCGAATTACATTTTTCATAAGTATATTCCTGACCAACTGTAAGTTGTATTCTCAAGAGTAAGTTCAGTTTTGTTATATTGCAATAATAGAGCCGAACTTAAATCGTCATATAACAAAATAAAAAGGCACTTGACAACTAATTATGAACATATTTTATCCTATGTAACAAAGCTTTCAGCACTACTCTGTCGCTAGAAAGCGCGGGTATATATCCAGTAAATATATATCATCCAGATACTGATGGCGCAGAAAGGCTGTCTAAAATATTCGATTTTTTTCAACGCTAGTTATAAGTAAAAGAGCATTTGCAAACCGATGAACTACCCGCTGCATGCGTAAGAGCTGGCGAAAATATGATGCGGAAAAAAATACTGTGATTGAGAATGGTGAAGATGGCAAGCGGCTGTATGAAATTCCTGTGTTTAGAAAAAGAACAGAGGCTAATAATAGAGTTGGCGTGAGATCTCGTTAAAATCAGGCTTAAGGGACGCTACCGGCGTTTGTCCCGGGGTCGGGCACAGGGTTGACCAGAGCGGCTCACACGTGCTCGCTGAGTTCATTAGGGTGTTGCGCAAACACGAAAACTGGGCGCTTGGGGGCAGGGACGGGAAAACATGATGGCCAAAAGAAAGGGAAGACCTATCAGACGTGTCTGAGAAAAGCTAATTATGGGGCCTGCATGTTGTTGTCGTGTTGTTGTTTTTTACTAGTCTTATATTAACTTGCTTTGTAAGTTTAATCGGAACCGTCCCACTATTTGTTTATAATCTTTTCACGTGCACAGTTCACGCGTTGACGCCGACCGTCATTGTTCACACCCCCTACAGTCCCTGTGCCCAGTTTTTAAAATCAGGGGAGATAATTGTGTTTCAGTCTGTAAATGTCGCGTTTAAAACATAATCATTACTTTTAGTTATGTCTCATATATAAGGGCTTTATAGTCAAAAGTTAAGCTGGCTTTGCACTTACTGTAAAATGCGTAGACTAAAAAGAAAATTAGTGCACTTTTAATATAAGACTAGTTTTTAAAAAGTGTTTTTAATGCTGATTATTACACGCTTTTATTTAAGTCACAATGTTTGTATGTTGTATCCATCCACCCTTCCTTCAAAACTTAAAACGTAAAATTATACCACTTCTGATGGTCATAGAGATCTAAAAATTTTACCACAGATAGATCTTGGATGACAATGCATTGTATTAAAATTTCAGATAGATCGAATGTACCGTATTGAAATTATTGCATTTTTAGTTTATCTTTAGTCTATATATAAGCATCGGTACCCGTCTGCTTTGTTGACATCCATGAGTTCACCACGTGAACATAGCCCCGTGGTATAAAACGTTGGGCGGGCGCTTATGAGGTGTTTGGTATAAAAAAAATAGTGGTATAAAAACAAACCCGTAAAAACAAAGTTTTTGACTATAAATCCCTTATATATGAGACATAACTAACAGTATTGATTATTTTCAAACGCTACAAACATTGAGAGACTGACACCGAGTGATGTCCCTTGTCTTTAATAAATGGGGGTGGGACGTGAGGGGGTGTCGGCACGACGGTCGGCGTCAACTCAAACTCACGTGGAAGTGGAAGAAAAAAACAATAACAAACCGTGAATTTGAATTACATACCTCATATAAGGATAAACTAAAAATGCATTAATTTAATTACGGTACGTTCGATCGATCTGAAATTTTGATACGATGCATTGTTAGGTTAGACGGGTCCGTGTGCCAAATTTCAGCTCGATCGGATCACTGGAAGTGGGTCATTTTTGAGTTTTGTTTTTCCGCCCGCCCATGAGATGATGAGATGACCGGCGGTGAAGTTAATATAAGGGATTTAAAAAGATGTTTGGGCTTCAGACGTGAATTTTAAAGCGTTTTTATTATAAGTTTTAAAAAATAGCTGTAAAAACAAAGTTTTTGACTATAAATCCCTTATATATGAGACATAACTAAAAGTAGCGATTATGTTTTAAAAAAAGATTTTTTAAATATTTAATTATTAGAATGTATAGTCGTCTGCTAGAGTTGACCTCCACGGCTCACTGATTTCACTCCAGCCCAAATTCCCGTGTTTACATCAAGGGCAGGGGAGATCAGCGCGTTTCAGTCTTTAAATGTTTGTAAATAAAAAAGCGTGTCCTTTTTTTTAAAAAAAGATTTTTTTACATTTTACTTATTTATTAGAATGTATAGTCGTCTGCTAGAGTTGACCTCCACGGCTCACTAGTTTTACTCCAGCCCAAATTCCCGTGTTTACATCAAGGGCAGGGGAGATCAGCGCGTTTCAGTCTGTAAATGTTTGTAAATAAAAGCGTGTCCTTTTTTTAAAAAAAGATTTTTTTACATTTTACTTATTTAAGCTGTAATTAGTTGAAGTCTTTAGGGCCCCATAAATTAACACCTCATGTAACCGGTGAAATTATACTATAGGTTATGATAGATGTTTAGAGATGGCAATGTCAGACAGTACAGTAGGTTATGATAGATGTTTAGAGATGGCAATGTCAGACAGTACAGTAGGTTATGATACATGTTTAGAGATGGCAATGTCAGACAGTACAGTATGTTATGATAGATGTTTAGAGATGACAATGTCAGACAGTACAGTAGGTTATGATAGATGTTTATAGATGACAATGTCAGACAGTACAGTAGGTTATGATAGATGTTTAGAGATGGCAATGTCAGTCAGTACAGTAGGTTATGATAGATGTTTAGAGATGGCAATGTCAGACAGTACAGTAGGTTATGATAGATGTTTAGAGATGGCAATGTCAGACAGTACAGTAGGTTATGATAGATGTTTATAGATGACAATGTCAGACAGTACAGTATGTTATGATAGATGTTTAGAGATGACAATGTCAGACAGTACAGTAGGTTATGATAGATGTTTAGAGATGACAATGTCAGACAGTACAGTAGGTTATGATAGATGTTTAGAGATGACAATGTCAGACAGTACAGTAGGTTATGATAGATGTTTAGAGATGACAATGTCAGTCAGGACAGTAGGTTATGATAGATGTTTAGAGATGACAATGTCAGACAGTACAGTATGTTATGATAGATGTTTAGAGATGACAATGTCAGACAGTACAGTAGGTTATGATAGATGTTTAGAGATGGCAATGTCAGACAGTACAGTATGTTATGATAGATGTTTAGAGATGACAATGTCAGACAGTACAGTAGGTTATGATAGATGTTTATAGATGACAATGTCAGACAGTACAGTAGGTTATGATAGATGTTTAGAGATGACAATGTCAGCCAGTACAGTAGGTTATGATAGATGTTTAGAGATGACAATGTCAGACAGTACAGTAGGTTATGATAGATGTTTAGAGATGACAATGTCAGACAGTACAGTAGGTTATGATAGATGTTTAGAGATGACAATGTCAGACAGTACAGTAGGTTATGATAGATGTTTAGAGATGACAATGTCAGACAGTACAGTATGTTATGATAGATGTTTAGAGATGACAATGTCAGCCAGTACAGAAGGTTATGATAGATGTTTAGAGATGACAATGTCAGACAGTACAGTAGGTTATGATAGATGTTTAGAGATGACAATGTCAGACAGTACAGTAGGTTATGATAGATGTTTAGAGATGACAATGTCAGACAGTACAGTAGGTTATGATAGATGTTTAGAGATGACAATGTCAGACAGTACAGTATGTTATGATAGATGTTTAGAGATGACAATGTCAGACAGTACAGTATGTTATGATACATGTTTAGAGATGGCAATGTCAGACAGTACAGTATGTTATGATAGATGTTTAGAGATGACAATGTCAGACAGTACAGTAGGTTATGATAGATGTTTAGAGATGACAATGTCAGACAGTACAGTAGGTTATGATAGATGTTTAGAGATGACAATGTCAGACAGTACAGTAGGTTATGATAGATGTTTAGAGATGGCAATGTCAGCCAGTACAGTAGGTTATGATAGATGTTTAGAGATGGCAATGTCAGTCAGTACAGTATGTTATGATAGATGTTTAGAGATGACAATGTCAGACAGTACAGTAGGTTATGATAGATGTTTAGAGATGACAATGTCAGACAGTACAGTAGGTTATGATAGATGTTTAGAGATGACAATGTCAGACAGTACAGTAGGTTATGATAGATGTTTAGAGATGACAATGTCAGACAGTACAGTATGTTATGATAGATGTTTAGAGATGACAATGTCAGACAGTACAGTAGGTTATGATAGATGTTTAGAGATGGCAATGTCAGACAGTACAGTAGGTTATGATAGATGTTTAGAGATGACAATGTCAGACAGTACAGTAGGTTATGATAGATGTTTAGAGATGACAATGTCAGACAGTACAGTATGTTATAATAGATGTTTAGAGATGACAATGTCAGACAGTACAGTAGGTTATGATAGATGTTTTGAGATGGCAATGTCAGACAGTACAGTATGTTATGATAGATGTTTAGAGATGACAATGTCAGACAGTACAGTATGTTATAATAGATGTTTAGAGATGGCAATGTCAGACAGTACAGTATGTTATAATAGATGTTTAGAGATGGCAATGTCAGACAGTACAGTAGGTTATGATAGATGTTTAGAGATGACAATGTCAGACAGTACAGTAGGTTATGATAGATGTTTAGAGATGGCAATGTCAGACAGTACAGTAGGTTATGATAGATGTTTAGAGATGACAATGTCAGACAGTACAGTAGGTTATGATAGATGTTTAGAGATGACAATGTCAGACAGTACAGTAGGTTATGATAGATGTTTAGAGATGACAATGTCAGACAGTACAGTAGGTTATGATAGATGTTTAGAGATGACAATGTCAGACAGTACAGTAGGTTATGATAGATGTTTAGAGATGACAATGTCAGTCAGTACAGTAGGTTATGATACATGTTTAGAGATGACAATGTCAGACAGTACAGTAGGTTATGATAGATGTTTAGAGATGACAATGTCAGACAGTACAGTAGGTTATGATAGATGTTTAGAGATGACAATGTCAGACAGTACAGTAGGTTATGATAGATGTTTAGAGATGACAATGTCAGACAGTACAGTATGTTATGATAGATGTTTAGAGATGACAATGTCAGACAGTACAGTAGGTTATGATAGATGTTTAGAGATGACAATGTCAGTCAGTACAGTAGGTTATGATAGATGTTTAGAGATGACAATGTCAGTCAGTACAGTAGGTTATGATAGATGTTTTGCCAGTCACCAGATGCTTGATATAAGGAACCAACACTCCATTTATTTGGACAACTGCTCCAGGGGAAAGTTTCTTTAAATGTCCCCAAACTTCCATCACACCTTAGAAGTCCCGTTTCTATGACTATCAATGATAGTCTTTTTAACCGTATCCCTTGTGCTACCTGGTGTTTCCTTTGTAATGTTTTCTTCCACTAATGTTCTCTGTATAAGACCACTTACATTTTACATCGTGCGGTGACATATATGAATATAAATATCTAAGAAACACACACTTTTTCCCGCTAGTTCATACAAAGCTATCCATCAATCAAACCCCAACCCTTTTAAAAACAAAATAAAAAACAAACACACATCAAGTAATTAATTTTAAAAAACGAACGTGCGCTCCAGTTGAGCCGAACACAAAAATACATCGCCTTCGATTTTGCAATGAGTCAAACACTTTCAGCGCTCACAGTCAGAAGGAATTTGTGTTGATTGCAGATAACGCTGGTCAGGACTGGGTGATCAATATGCATTAGGAGCAGGGGGCCCATTCAGAGAATACTACTCTTACATTACAGTTACAGCCAAGCCAAGCGCTTGGTGGAGTTGCCATGCCTAAGGCCGAACCAGTGAATAGACAGGGAAACACGCCTTCGTTAGATCCAGTTATTTTGATTGGCAGGGGCTAAGGGAAGTCTTGTAGTAGAGGTGTTTTTTAAACATTCGGTGCATTGTATTTGTATTTCTCTATTTTAGTTTTGCCTCATAAAGTCATATTTTCTGTTCCGGTTTGATTTGTTCACTAATGAGACTGGTGAATGTACTCACCGTTAAGCCTGATGACTTTTTCCATCGCGATTCTGATGAATTTGTTCTCCTGTGAGTCTGGCTGAATTTCTTCACCAGTGAAATTAATAAATTTGTTCACTAGAGAAGTTGGTTCAGCAAGAACAAGTATTTCATTTTTGATGACGAATATAAGAAACAAACATACATCAAAGATATGTTTTTAAAAATTCGGTGCCATATGGAAGAAAGGGGAAAGACAACTGGACCAATGTTCCTGCCAAGGTTTGTTGGACCATATACAAACTAAAAAAAAACCCAGTGTGCAAAGTTGCACAGCATCCATTTTGTGTGTGATGTTTCACAAAATTAGCTGCGCGGTAACTGTAAACTACTGCGCGGTGTCGGTCAGATATCTGCGCGGCCTCGCAGCCGCGCAGCTTAAATGGAACATTGAACTGGAACCCGTGGCAGAAATCGTGTGACCGATAGAAGAAAGTGCGATGGAAGAATTTCGGGTTCATAACTGCATGAAGAATGTGGAAAAGTGAAACATGTGGATGAAAGTCTGAGCGGCATGATCGAAAGCAAACAGGCGAAATATCAGCGCCACTAAAAAAAATCTTTATATAATTTCTACCCAGTCCAACAGCTGTTTGTCGCGATGACGTTATCTATTGAAAAACTCTAGCGCCCAAACGAACTAATGGCGTTGATGGAATTTCATTTCTGCGGATGTCCTTATTAAAAGATTGTTGATCCCGGGCAGACAAAGCAAAAACAAAAAAAGCTTGCGCGAGGTGGGGGTGGGAAGGAGGAGATATAACGCAACAGGTCTGACATTTCTTGAGACCTCTCAAATTTTACAAGACAAACATAAACAAGCGGAGATCCCCAAGCGAGAAGACATGTCTTTGCTCGCGTCGACATTCTGCTATTTACTTTGTTTCCAATTACGGATGAAAATGGAATCGAGACTTTGAGTTCATTCTTCACTAATATTCCATCCTGACGCACTTTAAAGTGCAATCTGAAATGAACAGTTCAAAGCGACAGAATGAAGTAAAGAAAAGATAATCTATTTCCTAAAAGAGACACAGATCGAGAGACAGAGAGAGAGTGAGAGAGAGAGAGAGTGAGAGAGAGAGAGGCTGGGCGAGAGAGGGAGAGAGAGAGCGAGAGAGAGGCTGGGCGAGAAGGGAGAGAGAGAGGGCTGAGAGAGAGAGAGAGACGGAGAGGGAGCACGATTAAAAATGTATAAATACGAGAGACTTAACGCCAACGTAAAATGAAGGACATTTTTGAGGATTTTTGTTCGAAAAGAAAAGTTGAAATTCGAGTAAAAAACGTCCCCAAGGCTCCAGCCACAAAATGGTATTTCTGTTTCAAGGTTGTCAAATTATTATTGGGATTGGGGAGAGATTTTCATTTTTAAAAATGACAAAAAACATTTGTAATATGTAAGGACTATCGGCAATGTTGAGCAGTTGAGTGAAGACTTGAATTATAACTAACACAATGTCAACGTAGACAAATGGTCATGTATTTTTCTAGCGCAAAGATGAATCGTAACATTTCGTTTAAGAAAATTACCAATACATGCCCAGTACCAATACATGTCCATTACCAATACATGTCCATTACCAATACATGTCCATTAACAATACATGTCCATTAACAATTCATGTCCATTACCAATACATGTCGCAAAAAATATAAATTATGTCTTTTTTTCGAAATATCTTCCTGAAAATTCGATCTGAATTTTTTATTCGAACTAAACGGAATAATTCTACCAAACAATATAGAACTTGAATTGGAATAAATAATTCTACATAAATGAAAGTATTAGACGATGAAAGGAATTCGAGATAAATGAAAGAATTTGAACCGAATGAAAGAATTGAAATCTAGAGTAAAGACATATAGGAATGAAATCGACTGAAATGACAGAATTCGTCCCACAGGAAAGAAACATTTTGGACTTGAATTACAGAAATCGACTTAAAGAAATAAGACAACCTGAAGGAAAGAATTCCACTTATTAAAAGGAAAAAGGTGATCTCAGTAGGAACTAAAGAATTCTAAAAAAAAACCTCAATAATTTAAACTCAAGTGAATAACTCGTGACCGGTTCTTTCCTTGTTACAAACGAATCACTACGCACCTTCTCAACTACAACCCATAAAGTTCTCAATTAAATACGCCGCTACAGACATTTGTAATCCTCGTGCATAATTTGTGCTCTACATCTGCATGAATACATATGTGATTTTTAGAGGTCTGGAGCATGTTTTCCCGGGTTTCCACACGGCGTAAAAAACAATGCATCACCGACCCACACGCAACATCAGCTTATTGCGTTAATTTTCCATCTCAGATTTCCAGTGAGATCAATAGCATGACGCGTCCTTACAGTCTACTTTGGCCCCGGAGCATTAGGCACCGGTCGGGTGCATTGGGCACCGGTCGGGTGCATTGGGCACCGGGCGGGTGCATTGGGTACCGGGCGGTCGCATTGGGTAACGGGCGGTCGCATTGGGTACCGGGAGGGTGCATTGGGTACCGGGCGGTCGCATTGGGTACCGGGCGGGTGCATTGGGTACCGGGCGGGTGCATTGGGTACCGGGCGGTCGCATTGGGTACCGGGCGGTCGCATTGGGTACCGGGAGGGTGCATTGGGCACCGGGCGGGTGCATTGGGTACCGGGCGGTCGCATTGGGTACCGGGCGGTCGCATTGGGTACCGGGAGGGTGCATTGGGCACCGGGAGGGTGCATTGGGCACCGGTCAGGTGCATTGGGTACCGGGAGGGTGCATTGGGTACCGGGAGGGTGCATTGGGTACCGGGCGGGTGCATTGGGCACCGGTCGGGTGCATTGGGCACCGGTCGGTTGCATTGGGCACGGGTCGGGTGCATTGGGCACCGGGAGTTGCACCAAGTCCGCATGGTATACCGTTGCCAGACCGCGTGACACAAATCACGATAACTGACCCTGGGTCAAGCTTACACAGTGCGGGGGTGGGGTGGGGGGAATATCGAGCTGGCCGCTAATGACCACTGGTGAGGCCTGGGAACATGAATCTTTAATTGTCCTCCTATTCAATGCAAAGGTCAGAGCGGAAGACAATTTCCAGGCGTTATCGACGGGAAAATCTACCATGGAAATAGTGGGGTGGGGTGCTCTGATGAGTGTGGTCATTTAGATTTAAAGGGTGGACGGGGAGACCACAAGAATATTCCCTCATAGTCATAATGTTCAATATTAATATGTACAATCAACTAACAGTGGTGCAGAAAATACAAGTTGTGCGGAAGGTGGGAGCTACTAATGTTGAAAGAGATATTTTTAACGTGTTTACGTATAGGAAGTAACTAAAACACTTCATTTCTAGGCTCTGGAAATGACAAATGCACTTCTTTGATTTGGATTCCCCGCTATACTGTCCGAGTATCTCTCAACACGAACGGTTAAGTGCCAAATAAAGGAAGGGGTCTATATGATGGCTACCAACAGGCATCATGCCTTTCAACATTTAATAACAGTTTTGTTTCAATCACCTGTATTAAACACTAACTCTCTTCGGACGCCTCATTGCAAGTGGTCAAGCCAGTATTTTATTAACAGATGGTTTTTCAATTTAAAAAAAATTAATTACTAAAGAACTTTTATACGAAAAGCTTTATAAGTCACATCTTAGGAGAGTTCCATGCTAACCTTTGTAAATGAGCCACACGTAGAGAACTGCAATAGGAGGAGCCTCGGCGGATACGCCGAGATGTTGAATTGATCTCGTAACGGGAGATCGCTATAAACAAACTAAGCGTTTTATTTATCCCAGCTCCAACAGATACCCAGTGCCCCTGAGGAGAGAAGAAACAGGGCCCTCGCCAGGAGTCGGAATGGATGTATGCACGAGTCAATGAGCGATTGCCCATACGTTTACCGTATCGATTTAACCATCAAGGAAGATAGTTTGCATATGAGAAGGGCCGCGGTGAATGGTGATTTCTTGTCCATTGGTCCCTCCGTGATGGGTCTGGTCTGTCCGGCTCGCGGGACATTGTCTACTTCACCACGTCGTACCAGCAGAGAGGTATCTTACCCACGGGACACTATGATATTTAACATTGTCATATTAGTATTGAACTAAAGTTCTACAGTTCTAACCAAAGTTCTACAGTTTTAACTAAAGTTCTACAGTTCTAACCAAAGTTCTACAGTTTAAACCAAAGTTCTACAGTTTTAACCAAAGTTCTACAGTTCTAACTAAAGTTCTACAGTTCTAACTAAAGTTCTACAGTTCTAACTTAAGTTCTACAGTTTTAACCAAAGTTCTACAGTTTTAACCAAAGTTCTACAGTTCTAACTAAAGTTCTACAGTTCTAACTAAAGTTCTACAGTTCTAACTAAAGTTCTACAGTTCCTACCAAAGTTCTACAATTCTAACTAAAGTTCTAATCACCCCTATCAGACACCACAAATCTATGTACGTGATGTTATTTGAAAACTACTACGTCATACCATATTGGACAACAAAACAAACATTGGCCCATCTCGGGGATGAAGGTATCGTCGTCTAGCGATTGGCTCACAGCTGACACACGAACACATCACGGGATTCAAAGAGACTCGGTGGGGCTTGGCAGAACTGACCTTTTGAAAGTTCAGTTAAAACAAAACAACACGCGCGAGGCATGAAAATCTCACTTCTAACTCCAGTGTATATTGTTTAAACACAATAATGAAGTGATCAGCGCATCACTAACAGGCGAGTGTGGACTAGACACATGACAATGTCAGTTCTACCTCAATTATGCGTGTATATGTGAAAAGCACAATAATGAAGTGATTTACACACCACTATAAGGCCAATTTAGACTCGACACATAAAAATCGCAGCACCCACTCTTTCCCTTCTCCAAATGGTCAGTCTAAACAGGAAAGTATTAAAATTGCAGACCCCCTGTCTCCCTTCTACATTGGTCAGTCTAAACAAGAATAATGAAATAAAATATTTAAAAAATCTTTTTTTAAAAGGACACGCTTTTATTTACATATAGAAAGTGCACTAAAAAGAAGAAAATAAAAATTTTCAATCCGTGAACCTATCGACTGCACATAAAAGCGTGGGGCGCCCATCACAACTCATTTCTTATTGCAACTACTCTTTTGCATATAGATAAATTTTTCTAATTAATATGATAGTAGCATGTATATGATCAAAGTTGTGAAACTTTAAATGTTTATTAATATTCATATAAATTTGTATTTATGTTTCGCAGCTTTGTACATGATTGCGAGTTGTGATGAGGGCCCCACGCTTTTATGTGCAGTCGATAGGTTCACGGATTGAAAATTTTTATTTTCTTCTTTTTAGTGCACTTTCTATATGTAAATAAAAGCGTGTCCTTTTAAAAAAAGATTTTTTAAATATTTTATTTTCTACTTTTTAGTAACACAATTTTTTAATCAATTTTTTGACATAATCAACTCAATTTAATTAGTCAAACTTCGTTGTCTATAACTTAAATGTGATAGTGGTAAAAAGATAGATTATTAATTAAAAATTTATGTATTTAAAAAATAACAGTTTCCCCAACTGAAAATTGAACCCAGTACCTCAAGGTCGAAATTCCATTAAGCTAACAATTGGGCCAACTAGGCTACACAAATACCAGTTGTTCCTCTTGTATTATGTCAATTTAGATTTAGTTTCGAATTACTGAGCTGTTTAACACCTGGAATGTCGTCATCCATGGCTGGTTGTAAACTCCGGTGACATTCACGTGAAAGTCAAGAATAGCACGGATACAGATTATATATAAAGATAAACGTAAAAATGCATTTATTTAATTACGGTACATTCGATCGATCTGAAATTTTGAAACAATGTATTGTCATCCAAGATCTATCTGTGGTTAAATTTTGAGATCTTTAGGACCATCAGAAGTGGTTTAAGTTTACGTTACAAGATTTGAAGGATACAACATACAAACAGTGTGAGTTAAATAAAAGCTTGTAAAAAGCTTGTAATAAAAATCAGCAAACCCACCACTTTTCTCAGACAGGTCAGTCAAAACTGGACTCACGAAAATCCCCCCAAAGCGACCCCCAACAGGCAAGACCCCCAACTAAATGCACGAAAAGCTCACACACCAACTCCTGTTTTCCCCAACACGCGGGTCTATTCATGACACACAAAGCTCACCACAAAATTTGAACAGCGGATCGAACATCTCTTGTGATTTCATCATGGCAACGCACACTGCCATACCCTACACACACAATAACAAATTTCGGTAATCAAATAATGCTTATCAAATATCCCTTTTTAAATGTCCACTCAAAAGGCCCACGACAAAAATTAATTGAGTTGGTTCATTGAAGCTGACAGCGCGTGGAGAAAAAACCGATCGAAAGCGATAACATGCAGCTCAAAGTCCACAGTCTATTGTCTCTGTTAGCGTGGAAACAAGTGCTAAATAAGATACACGCCAACTACATCACCAAACCAATTCTGCACACACGCGTTTTCTTTCTGTTCCCGAAGCACGCGCTAAAACATTTGGCGAAGGGTTCCGAAGATAATATAATATACGCGGCTTAAAAGAATACCGCTAGAAGACATCTTAAAACAAGGAAAGGGGGGGGTGTAACGAAATGACCTGATTCTTTACAAAGTGAGTCGACGCTAAATGAATTATACACGAGACTTATCTAGACCGATAATCGCGCAAGTCAAGTAGTAACGCCAGGTGAGCCAACACGCTGCAAACCATCGACTCAGCCACACGATACTAAACACACACGTTTTTACCCCCATCCACGGGACAGCAATTTAAGTCCGCTAAACGAAATGTACTATACGCAGGTATGGCCCCTAAAAACAATTAAAATGTGTTTTTCCGACAATATTCCAGGTATTTAGTATTTAGTTTTAACCATTTTTGTCATATTTTGTTAATGACTTATAAATAACTTACATTTAAAATACCGTTGGACTATCGCTGCTTCCAAACGATGGATCAGGGGCGGATTAAGACTGCACGGAGCCCCTGGCTCCAATTCAAACTGGGGCCCTATCCAGCCAGCGTCCCTTTAAATAAAATTATTGCTAGCAGTAGCAGCTAATATAAAACTGTAACTTGTAACTAAATAGTTCTCATACTTTGTCCGGGTTCGGCCTTCCAAGCCAAAAAGATTATTATGGAGAAAAAAAACGAATACGAAGCAATAACTGTTTGCCGGTATCCTAAAATTGAGTGTAAAAAAACAATTTTAAAAAAAAAGACAAATGGAAAAATAAAAACGTATTCCCCCAGCGGGAATCGATCGCGTGACCGCTGGCAGAGCAAGCCGAATTTCCTCCACAAGACCACACGAACTTGATGAAAATTGTAAATTTAAAAATATAAATAATATTCTTTAATAGTTTCCCTTATTCATCCTTTAAAATCAGGTTTTTATAAAATCGGGTCCGAATAGCGATCAGATTAATTGACAAGACTTTATTAATGTATGATATTTTCAGGAATTCACGCAAACATTTATCCACCTTTAATATAAAATCCACTAAATTTGGGGGCCCCTAAATCATCGGGGGCCCCTGGCTTTAGCCCGTTCAGCCCATCCCCTTAAAACACCATAGCGATGGATAATAGTGCTAGTAGTAAAATAGTAGTTTAGTTTAGTGGTATTTATAGTAGTAGACGTATAAATTAGATGAACGGAAGCTCAGGTTTCTTTTACACCCGATTCACACTTCTATTTCCGCGCTGTCACGTGATGTCATTAGATTTGTTTACAACGAGGCTACATTCAAGTGCCATCCTTTTTTTTTAATTTCGTAGGCCAGGGTATTTATTCACCCAAATACCGTGTCCGAGCAAATACATTAGGACACATGCATATTTCAGTGGCCTGTTTAAACCGGCGTCTATGGATGATGCACTGCTGGCCCCGCCAGTAATCGCTCGTCAACCAACGCCATCTACTGTAATTTTCATGATGTTGTCACGGGTGGAATGATTCCACACCAAACACGAAGTTCTTCCAGCAAGTTTACACTTTCTATCCGACAAGGGCTATAATCAAGTCCACGGAACGTCATTATACGTTTCCATCAACAATTCTGCAATCCATTAATTTAAAATCTGACTCAAGTTGTCTAACATAAGGCAACCAACAACACAGCGTGCGACTCAAGTCGTCCAAAATAAGGCAACCAACAACACACCATGCGACTCAAGTTGTCCAACATAAAGCAACCAACAACACAGCGTGCGACTCAAGTTGTCCAACATAAGGCAACCAACAACACAGCGTGCGACTCAAGTTGTCCAAAATAAGGCAACCAACAACACAGCGTGCGACTCAAGTTGTCCAACATAAGGCAACCAACAACACAGCGTGCGACTCAAGTTGTCCAAAATAAGGCAACCAACAACAAGCCGTACGACTCAAGTTGTCCAACATAAGGCAACCAAAAACACACTGTACGACTCCAAGTTCTCCAACTTAAGGCAACCAACAACACGCCGTACGACTCAAGTTTTCCAATAGACCCCATTAAAGGACACGACCGGAAGAATCCGTCTTTACGACAGAGAGAGATCACTCAGATTTTTTTTTATTTCAAATTCACCACACAAAAAAATTTTAACAACAGAATCGCCCCGGGGTGCGATTAGCGAATATCATATGCTTCCTAGCTCAAACGATCGCCTGTCCCTGAGAATGCCAATGACCAAATTGATCGGACGCAGTCACACAGCCAGGGCATATAAAAAATCAGAACTGCTAGTATCACTAACAATTTTAAAATAAGTGCCGGGGTATAGTTTTGAAGCATGAGTTGTTTTATTTTTGTGCTCTTGTCTGTGCGTGTTTCAGATAATTGGGTATTTTATTTTAGTGCTCCGTTTGTTATTAGTGTAATTTGTTGGGAGTCAGTGTCATTTTATTTTATTAGCCATGTTTGTTAGGTGTCGGTGATTCTGTTTTTAAATCCCTTATATTAACTTTACAGTCGTGTCGTAATCTCTTGGTCGGGCGGGAAAGCAAAAATAAAAAATGACCCACTTCCCGTAATGCTATCCAGCTGAAATTTTGCACATAGCCTTGTGTCACCTAACAATGCATTGTATCAAAATTTCAGATCCATCGATTATACCGTTAATTAAATTAATGCATATAGTTGACCTCCACGGTTCACTGCATTTTACTCCAGCCATCGACGACCACAGCCCCTGTTTTACAGCAAGGAGAGTTCGGTCACGTTCAGTCTGTAAATGTTTGTCGTGCGGTGCGTATTAAATTGAACATAATCAATACTTATATACGGGATGTATAGTCATAAACTTTGTTTTGACGGGTTGTATAATTATCAGTGTTATTTGGTGGGAGTAGGTGCCCCCATTATTAATGTTATTACTTGGGTTCATTGCTTCTGTTCGGTGTTAGTGTTATTTGGCGGGAGTAGGTGCCCCCATTATTAATGGTATTACTTGGGTTCATTGCTTCTGTTCGGTGTTAGTGTTATTTGGCGGGAGTAGATGCCCCCATTATTAATGGTATTACTTGGGTTCATTGCTTCTGTTCGGTGTTAGTGTTATTTGGTGGGAGTAGATGCCCCCATTATTAATGGTATTACTTGGGTTCATTGCTTCTGTTCGGTGTTAGTGTTATTTGGCGGGAGTAGGTGCCCCCATTATTAATGGTATTACTTGGGTTCATTGCTTCTGTTCGGTGTTAGTGTTATTTGGCGGGAGTAGGTGCCCCCATTATTAATGGTATTACTTGGGTTCACTGCTTCTGTTCGGTGTTAGTGTTATTTGGTGGGAGTAGATGCCCCCATTATTAATGGTATTACTTGGGTTCATTGCTTCTGTTCGGTGTTAGTGTTATTTGGTGGGAGTAGGTGCCCCCATTATTAATGTTATTACTTGGGTTCACTGCTTCTGTTCGGTGTTAGTGTTATTTGGCGGGAGTAGATGCCCCCATTATTAATGGTATTACTTGGGTTCATTGCTTCTGTTCGGTGTTAGTGTTATTTGGTGGGAGTAGGTGCCCCCATTATTAATGGTATTACTTGGGTTCATTGCTTCTGTTCGGTGTTAGTGTTATTTGGCGAAGTTGATATTCTATTTAATTTGTTATCAATAGTATGACATGTTTGAAATAGCTGAAATCGTTTTTAGAGTCAGTGGTGCTTTATAAATTATGTTTTCAAATACCATCTGTGTTACCAGCGGGGCGTCACCACCTATGGGTGCAGACACCATATCAAATAAGATTTCCATCTTCAACATTCAGTAGTGGCTGCCACCCCCACCCCCCAGAATGTCATTACAATTGGTCATCGATTGGCAGACAACTTAGTTAAGGCCAGTAAGGAAACAGCAGTAGTGTTAAGTGGCGATTCTTGTTGTGGAGGGTGATGTGTGGAAAAAGGGGAGGCGGGTGAAGGGCGGGAGACAAAAGTACAACAGTGTAGGGAAAAAATAGTGCTTTGGCGTTTCGGGATAAGGGAATTTAAGGATTTTCCGAATTTGAATAAAAGATAACTAAAAAAAATATTCTCAATTATTTAATAATATTGTTATGAGAATTTCTCGATAAATCC
Source organism: Ampullaceana balthica (assembly GCA_944989445.1). Taxonomy (NCBI): domain Eukaryota; kingdom Metazoa; phylum Mollusca; class Gastropoda; family Lymnaeidae; genus Ampullaceana; species Ampullaceana balthica. Next base: position 763,446 of record CALYLW010000106.1, read on the forward strand.
CGAAGAAGTTTTACTTTTAATTTTGCAAAACATTTACATTAAAAAATGTAATTCTTTATGCGCTAAAACTGTTAAAGGTGTAAAAAAAATAAATAATAATTGTCAATCAAAATTTTTTATTTGTTTTAATGGAGAAAGTCAAGGGAAAATGTGTGTTTAAGACGTAACAAGATATCACTTTAACAACAGATTTAAAAAAAACTGAATCACTGAACTCCACTGAGAAGCATTCGCAAAGTCAATTCCTTCAGGAGACACTAATAATTATTTTAAATACTGAGCTTTAAGTTATAAAACTTATTTTTACATGTACTTTAAGTGTCATGGGAACATGGCCCCGGGGGGTGGGGGGATATCATACATTTGGGCTAAAATCGAGATCTAAGCATTTATTAACATTTTAGTCCATACTATACATAGTTGATCCTTACTCATCACCAGCGATTTCTGGGACCTAAACTAGTGAATGTTGGAGGCATGTCTTCAGTCTTATTCTTACCCACATTTAGAGTACCTTAACTGTGTTGACGTATTGCTCGGTTTGACTGGGGTATTATTGCCAGGAAACATGTGTTGACGTATTGCTCGGTTTGACTGGGGTATTATTGCCAGGAAACATGTGTTGACGTATTGCTCGGTTAGACTGGGGTATTATTGCCAGGAAACATGTGTTGACGTATTGCTCGGTTTGACTGGGGTATTATTGCCAGGAAACATGTGTTGACGTATTGCTCGGTTTGACTGGGGTATTATTGCCAGGAAACATGTGTTGACGTATTGCTCGGTTTGACTGGGGTATTATTGCCAGGAAACATGTGTTGACGTATTGCTCGGTTTGACTGGGGTATTATTGCCAGGAAACATGTGTTGACGTATTGCTCGGTTTGACTGGGGTATTATTGCCAGGAAACATGTGTTGACGTATTGCTCGGTTTGACTGGGGTATTATTGCCAGGAAACATGTGTTGACGTATTGCTCGGTTTGACTGGGGTATTATTGCCAGGAAACATGTGTTGACGTATTGCTCGGTTTGACTGGGGTATTATTGCCAGGAAACTAATGTTCATTTAATTTTCTTTGTTGGTTTTGTTGTTTTTTTATTTATTTATTTTTTTTTGAGGAGGGAAGATCGAAAATGAATTAGATGACATTACTTTTAAAGCAATTTTGTTCTGAATTTATTTTATTTTCATCAATCTTAAGCTGCAACAACTCCGTGGTCAAGGTTACTGAAGGTTACTAGGCAAGTCGAGTCCCGTTCCGGGACGGCGGCAAATAATTCAAAGACACACCGGCGGTTGTCGTCCTTTGACCACGCCAGTGAGAACTAATACTTGCTGTATATCGTTGAAGAAATCAATGGGCTGACGAGAACGGGAGAGTGGCAGAGATAAAAGCGTTGGCCTTCTATCAATAGGACGTGTTCAGTGAGGCGTGGTCGACTGTTCAATAATTTAGTAGCAATGAAACCAACCCCTCGATCCTTGCCGCGGATATTTCTTGATATTCACGTTGTAAAATAAGAATAATAATAAAAATGGAGGGGAAATGGAGAAGTGCCCGCGATAAACTGGACATTTGACGTGAACCAGAAGTCGGTGAATGATACATATTCATGACCACTTTACTTTGGAAGCAATGCTGCAGCGGTCCACTCGTTAATATCAATCAGTTTGCCCCGGGGAACGGCCGATATAGTTTATTTGGGGGCTTACACATGAGACAGAGAGAGAAATCAGAGCGGAGATCTAAAGCGGCCGTGGCACAGGATTACGCCTTCAGCGGTAGTCGCTTCAATTCAGTGCATTGTCTAGCAGGTGTCTTCCAAGTACCGTATTGTTGTATAGCAGCCGTGAGGTGGGGGGGGACCTTTCAATATGGCGGCCTGTTTATAGATACAGTTAGAAATTGTTAACATATTCACAGAAGATATAATACAGCTATGAAAAGTCTGCGTGGCCAAACATATTGGCTAGTCGTAATGTCTGCGTGGCCAAACATATTGGCTAGTCGTAATATCTGCGTGGCCAAACATATTGGCTAGTCGTAATATCTGCGTGGCCAAACATATTGGCTAGTCGTAATGTCTGCGTAGCCAAACATATTGGTTAGTCGTAATTGTTCTGGAAACACTGTTAATAATAATAATAATTGATACTTTATATAGCGCTGTATCCCAGCAAGGAACCGGGCTCACAGCGCTTTACACGGAGATCATAAAATACATATAATAATTGAATAACCATTCATAGCATAATAACAACATACAGGACAGTACATTACACATAAGCTACGTTAATCATTAAAAGAAATGTTTCATTAATTTTGTAAATACATTTTGAAAAGATGCGTCTTAAGTGCAGTCTTGAAGGACTTGGTAGTTGGAATACTACGGATGTGTAATGGTAGAGAATTCCATTGTTTGGCTGCACAAAAAGAGAAAGACCTTTCGCCTAATGTTTTAGTTCGCGTCAGTGGCGTAGCTAGAACTTTTGCCGCCCGGGGCGGTCTCCAATTTGCCGTCCTTTTTCGGGGCCGTCCATAAATGACGTCATGCACTGGGGGGTGACATACGTTTGTGACGATGTGTGACGAGGGGGGTGTTTAAGAAATGTGACGTCACGTCAAAACGCGCAACTTTAAATAAATTTCCACTTTTCTTAAAAGGTAAAAATTTAATTTGAAACATTCTCATTTTCAAACAGAAAATACGGCTTTTATTGGGTCTAAGCTTTGTGGCGTCTTATTTTTTGTGACGACTTGACGAGGGGGGAAGGGGGTGAAAATCAGCCAAAATAGCGTGCTTCATTTTTGGACGGCCACTTAGTCGATTATATTATGGTTTTTAAAAATTAATAAACATGAGTAAATAATTAACATTGAAACGAAGTAAAGGTGTGGAACATGTTTACCATTGCATGCCATATTTATGTAAGCAGTAATAAAAGAGGCCGCATAAGATTATATACCTAAAAATACACATTTATAAAAATACAAGATACTTGTTTTAAAGGCCGCAAGAAAGTTACTGAGGTCCCAGGTCGCACAATGAGACAAAACATATTCCAAATTAACACACCAAAAAACTTTACCAATTACTATTCTTTTATTTTTTATTTATAAATAAATGATTTTTTTTACAAACAAAGAAATTGTATACATTAGCAGTGGCGTAACAACGGCTTTGCATTGGGGCAGTTGCCAAGGGCACCGGCCTGCGCCAGTTCAAAAGGGCGCCGCTAAATCTCTAATTTTTAAATAAAAGGCGCCAAAAATAAATTAGCCAAGGGCGTCAAAAACCCAGTTACGCCTCTGTACATTAGTATGTTAACATATTTATACAATAAATAGTAATAGAAAAATCGTGTATTATGCTATCAAAATTAAAATTATTTGTAATATCTTGTTCTATGGACAGTACTGCAAGATTTTGTTGTCTTTAATCGCTCATTGTGGAACGAAGATAATTTCTATCAACTTCAGTTTGGAGCAGCTCCTTTCACAACTAGCGACACTGATAGCAATAGTTGAAAAAATTCATAACAAAGTTACAATGTTGGGTACAGAATTTTCCAATCTATACAGTTGACAGTTGAGTAAATTTTAATAGATCAAGGGTGCCTTTTCCCCCGTTTTTCTAACATAATGCCTCTTCTTGTAGTGTAGGTACAGTCATAAAAACCTGGATCATTTTTCTTTCCATATTAAACTGTCAATGTCAATAAAGTAATTTATTTGATGTTCAAATGCTTCATTTAGTAGGTTACATGGCATTATATACGAATATTTTCTTGCAAGGACATGCAACTCATTAAAGCGTTTTTTTATTTTATTTTATAATTCCATCCATGGATAAAAAAATTCCTCGTTGTACTTCTTGTTCTAAAGATAGATCCACGTCTTCTGAATTTACTCCTTCTAACTAGGCGTTCAGTTGATATCTCCATCTTTTCACAAATTGTTTGGCTGATATAACAGCATTTTGTATTAGCAAATCTCTTTGTTCCATGTAATGGCTTTGCATTAATTTAAAAATTGACGGGTTCCCATAAATTAGATAACATAGAAGAGAAAAAGATTGCATAGAATTGAGTAAAATTCCAGCATAAAATGTCGTTTTCCTAGTTACGTCTTTAGATGTCAATTTTTCCAAGACGCTTGAAAGTTTAAAGTATGTCTTTTTCGAAATTATTATGCCTGTTGTGGTGTTTATTAACGGATAAACTTGAATATTTACATATTCTTGTCATAAATCTTAATAATTTTGCATAAAATAGACGAATTCAAATTATTTACACATTACTATTAATTTAATATGGATAGGCGAAACATGCTTAATGAATAACCGTATTTTAATGGGGAAAAAACAAAAATTATTTGTGCTACTTTAATGCAATAAAAACAAAATAAATTTAATTTTTAATAACTTACCTTACAATAATTTACTGAAAACTGAATCAGTAATATATATTACTACTTGCAAGTTAAAGTTAAACACAATATTTCAACCACGATGCCTTGTAGGTACTTGTTCGCGCATCATTCTGCGAATGTCGAAATTCCACGTAAAAACTGTCGTGGCGATATTAATAGCACACATTATTCGGCCCAGCGGTGATGTGTTTTTTATGTAGTTTTCTTATAAAAGCGTCATCTGTGACTTATACCGCTTAGTTTTCAAAACAAATGAATACGTTTTTTGAGCGATAAAAAATTTTTGAACGGTTTTGCGTTCGTTATAATATCCACTATGTAATCAAACAAATGTTGCGCGAATCCGTTAATTAAGGCTAGGAATTACGAATATTTTTGTTTCACCTTGGTTTTCCCCTTTCAAAAGAAAAAGGGTGGTTGTCGGAAATGTTTGTACTTTTCAAATACCCACAAATGCCGCCCCTAAATGAGTGCCGCCCGGGGCGGACCGCCCCCACCGCCCCCCCCCTAGCTACGCCACTGGTTCGCGTCTTAGGAACAGAGAGAATGCGTGTGTCTGCAGAAGAGCGTAGCTGACGACTGGGTGAGAAGACAGACAGAAGTTCAGTAAGATAGGAAGGGGATGAGTCAGAAAAGAAGTTGTGACAGAGAACAGCCAGTTTGTAATCAATTTGAGCTCGTATAGGTAGCCAATGAAGTGAGTAAAGTAGCGGAGTAACTTGATCATGTTTTTTTGTCTTAAGAACTAGTCTGGCAGCTGAATTTTGAACTTTCTGTAGTTTTTCAATGCATTGAATGCTTTTTATTGAAAATGAATTAACTGTTGCATTGTTTCACATCAAATATCGTTCATTCGGATTTCTTTACGTTGGATAACCCGACATCCATTTCCGCTAGATTTATATTTTGTTAGACAAAAACATTAAATGAGTTTGACCTAATATTGCATTTAATTATGTATTAACCAAGTTAACCACATCGTGCGAGAATGTATAACGAACTAAAGGATGCGGTGGGGGAGGGGAGGTGTGCTCAGATGGTTATTTAATTATTTTTTAGTGACGGTTTAACTAAGTCCATTGGAAAAAAAAATTAAACAATACACGAGCAAAATAAGGCTGATGAATTGGGAATAAACTTCATGTTTGATACCATCGTCCACAGTAATCGCTGCGCAATTATTGCTGATGTAGATAACAGTCCAGGATCAGTCCAGGATCGGTTTGACATTCATTGGCTAATGAAGCTGGCGCACAGGAGCCGGTATTATGGCCCGAGGGATGCACAGAATAACCGCTGGCGGTTGAGCACTCTTTCAAATAATAATTTTAAAGAACAGATCTCCCTGTATCCGGAAACTTAGAAACAATGTTAGTGTGTGCGGAGGGCATACTACTACTACTACAAAGAATTTGTGTATGTTCAGTAACCATCAACTATATATATTGTTGGACATTTACACGTCTATTTGTTCATGTGACAGAGCAATGATAGTCTCAGAGCAATGATAGTCTCAGAGCAATGATAGTCTCAGAGCAATGATAGTCTCAGAGCAATGATAGTCTCAGAGCAATGATAGTCTCAGAGCAATGATAGTCTCAGAGCAATGATAGTCTCAGAGCAATGATAGTCTCAGAGCAATGATAGTCTCAGAGCAATGATAGTCTCAGAGCAATGATAGTCTCAGAGCAATGATAGTCTCAGAGCAATGATAGTCTCAGAGCAATGATAGTCTCAGAGCAATGATAGTCTCAGAGCAATGATAGTCTCAGAGCAATGATAGTCTCAGAGCAATGATAGTCTCAGAGCAATGATAGTCTCAGAGCAATGATAGTCTCAGAGCAATGATAGTCTCAGAGCAATGATAGTTAATGTGACAGAGCAATGATAGTTAATGTGACAGAGCAATGATAGTTAATGTGACAGAGCAATGATAGTTAATGTGACAGAGCAATGATAGTTAATGTGACAGAGCAATGATAGTTAATGTGACAGAGCAATGATAGTTAATGTGACAGAGCAATGATAGTCTCAAATTCAAGTTTAATGTTTACTCGTGATATTTAATAATTATGATAATTATTGTCCAAAAAATATGTTTTCCTTCAAATATCATTTTTTGCTCCCTTGAAAATTAGAGAGATGATCAGTAGGAGTACGCATGCGTAATGATAGTTGTTTCCCCGAGTGCAATGAACACACACACACATACACATACATTTACACGCATACATGCACAAACACGCAAACAGACACACAGACTCTTAGTGGATGGAGTGAATTTGAGGCATGTCTGAAGTCTGTTGCCAGTAAGACGATAGACAATTAGCAGGTTTAAACAGCCTGATGTTTTTAGGTTTGTTTTGGTGGATCAGCCTTCGGATTTTTTCATGACATCTGGATTGTTAGAGCTGGACATTTAATATGACATCTGAAGTGTTAGACTTGGACATTTTGAAGAAAAAAAAGTAATTTATGCGTGGTGTTATTTTCGTGGAATTAAATGGCTAATAGGATTATTGAGGCCCATCTGCCCCCAGAGATTGAGAACTATTTTTAATATTAATATTAAACGCAGATCTCCGGATTACGAGTTTGAAGTATTTGAAAATTAGATTTTCAGCACCTCCCGAAAAAAAATTCTTCCTGTCCGATGAGCTTGGCTTTGGTAACTCGGACCTTTATGTTAACAGTTTCATTTTTTTTAAAATCTCATTTGGGTCAATACGCGGGGAACTGCCCACAATGGGTCAAGGCGTGGGAAATACAACACATCGGGTCAAGGCGTGGAGACCTGACTACATCGAGTCAAAGCGTGGGGAAATTGACCACATCCGGTCAAAGCGTGGAGACTTGACTACATCGGGTCAAAGCGTGGAGAGTTCACTTCATCGGGTCAAAGCGTGGAGACTTGACTACATCGGGTCAAAGCGTGGAGACTTGACTACATCGGGTCAAAGCGTGGGGAGTTGACTCATCGGGTCAAAGCGTGGAGACTTGACTACATCGGGTCAAAGCGTGGGGAAATTGACCACATCCGGTCAAAGCGTGGAGAGTTGACTACATCGGGTCAAAGCGTGGAGACTTGACTACATCGGGTCAAAGCGTGGGGAAATGGAGCACATCCGGTCAAAACATGGAGACTTGACTACATCGGGTCAAAGCGTGGAGACTTGACTACATCGGGTCAAAGCGTGGGGAGTTGAACTACATCGGGTCAAAGCGTGGGGAAATTGACCACATCCGGTCAAAGCGTGGAGACTTGACTACATGGGGTCAAAGCGTGGCGACTTGACTACATCGGGTCAAAGCGTGGAGACTTGACTATATCGGGTCAAAGCGTGGAGAATTGACCACATCCGGTCAAAGCATGGAGACTTGACTACATCCGGTCAAAGCGTGGAGATTTGACCACATCGGGTCAAAGCGTGGAGACTTGACTACATCGGGTCAAAGCGTGGAGAGTTGACTACATCGGGTCAAAGCGTGGAGACTTGACTACATCGGGTCAAAGCGTGGGGAAATGGACCACATCCGGTCAAAGCGTGGAGACTTGACTACATCGGGTCAAAGCGTGGTGACTTGACTACATCGGGTCAAAGCGTGGGGAGTTGAACTACATCGGGTCAAAGCGTGGGGAAATGGACCACATCCGGTCAAAGCGTGGAGACTTGACTACATAGGGTCAAAGCATGGCGACTTGACTACATCGGGTCAAAGCGTGGAGACTTGACTACATCGGGACAAAGCGTGGAGAATTGACCACATCCGGTCAAAGCGTGGAGACTTGACTACATCCGGTCAAAGCGTGGCACTTGACTACATCGGGTCAAAGCGTGGAGACTTGACCACATCCGGTCAAAGCGTGGAGACTTGACTACATCGGGTCAAAGCGTGGGGAGTTGACTACATCGGGTCAAAGCGTGGAGACTTGACTACATCGGGTCAAAGCGTGGAGACTTGACTACATCGGGTCAAAGCGTGGAGACTTGACTACATCGGGTCAAAGCGTGGAGACTTGACTACATCGGGTCAAAGCGTGGGGAGCTGAATACATCGGGTCAAAGCGTGGAGACTTGACTACATCGGGTCAAAGCGTGGGGAGCTGACTACATCGAGTCAAAGCGTGGGGAGCTGACTACATCGAGTCAAAGCGTGGGGAGCTGACTACATCGAGTCAAAGCGTGGAGACTTGACTACATCGGGTCAAAGCATGAGGAGCTGACTACGTCGGGTCAGAACATTGAGAGCTGACAACATCGGTTCAAATCGTGGGAATATGCCTAATGCTAATGGTGGATCCCCCCACCCCCGAGCTAAAAAATCCGAGCACAGCGTGAGCAGCATGCATTATCGTTAAGATTCTATTTTTGGTTCAATGCGCACTATTGACAACTCCCTGGTAGGGGAAAATAACAGTGCAAAACTACACAAGTGTCAATTTCCCGCTGTCTGTGCGTCTTTCGTTTATCTAGCTTCGCCTTTCCATTCCGCCCCCTCATGATCAACAATCTCTCTCTCTCACTCTCAACTTTCTTCGAATCGTTATCTCTTTGTCTTCTCAATAAAAATGTAGATGAATAATTTCCCGTTTCAAGAGATAATAGAGGTTTTGTGAGTTTTGAGAGACAGAGAGAGCGATGGCGAGAGACAGAGAGAGCGATGGCGAGAGACAGAGAGAGCGATGGCAAGAGACAGAGATAGCGATGGTGAGAGACAGAGAGAGCGATGGCGAGAGACAGAGAGCGATGGTGAGAGGCGGAGAGAGCGATGGTGAGAGACAGAGAAATGAAACTACGGCAGGCGGGTACAGATGCTTATATAAAGATAAACTAAGAAATGCATTAATTTAATTTCGGTACATTCGATCGATCTGAAATTTTGATACAATGTATCTATCCAAGATCTATCTGTGGTAAAATTTTGAGATCTCTATGACCATCAGAAGTGGTTTAATTTTATGTTGGCAGATTTGAAAAATTGTGGACAGACAAACCAACAAACAATGCGACAGGAACGAAAGCGAGTTAATAAAAACGTGGTAAAAAAGCGAGTAGCTGCTATTGGCCACCCGAGATGATGAGAATAGACTCATGAAACAGTAGCCGACTTTTTGACATGCCAAGATATAGTGGCTATGGCAGTTACAAAAGCCATTCAAGGGCGCCGTCCAGCGCGTCTCTTTTGTTTCCCCCGTGCGTCAAGACAGAGCTAAAGTTTCACCAGTTTTTTTTTATAACTTTCATTATTTGTTGTCTGTTTTCTCCTTTTCCCCATTTCATGAATAAATCTTTAGCTCAAGCTCGGGTTGTTGTTCTTTATCAACTGGATTAAAGAGGAGTGGGCACTTATTAGTGGCAGTGCCCCCACGCCCACCCGCCTGAGGACATCCGGAAAGAAGTATCGCAATTGCTTTCCCCGTTGTTTCTTAATGTAAGACGGAGACAGAAAAAAATAAATGGTCTTCGATAGTGGCGTCACGCTGCGATCTTGTTGACGCTACAATTTTTCTTTCGCTCTCCTCCGGCTATGAATTGAAGCCGTGAACATTTAAAGGAGTTTATGCCAACGAAAAAAATGACTTCAGATTAAGAGAAAACCTTTTGTTTTTAATTTCCACAATATCCGGTTTAAAGAGAGTTAGTGTGGATGGTGGGGTCTTTGAGGATGGTGGGGTCTTTGAGGATGGTGGTGGGGTCTTTGAGGATGGTGGGGTCTTTGAGGATGGTGGGGTCTTTGAGGATGGTGGGGTCTTTGAGGATGGTGGGGTCTTTGAGGATGGTGGTGGGGTCTTTGAGGATGGTGGTGGGGTCTTTGAGGATGGTGGTGGGGTCTTTGAGGATGGTGGGGTCTTTGAGGATGGTGGGGTCTTTGAGGATGGTGGGGTCTTTGAGGATGGTGGGGTCTTTGAGGATGGTGGGGTCTTTGAGGATGGTGGGGTCTTTGAGGATGGTGGGGTCTTTGAGGATGGTGGGGTCTTTGAGGATGGTGGGGTCTTTGAGGATGGTGGGGTCTTTGAGGATGGTGGGGTCTTTGAGGATGGTGGGGTCTTTGAGGATGGTGGGGTCTTTGAGGATAGTGGTGGGGTCTTTGAGGATGGTGGTGGGGTCTTTGAGGATGGTGGTGGGGTCTTTGAGGATGGTGGTGGGGTCTTTGATGATTGTGGTGGGGTCTTTGATGATGGTGGTGGGGTCTTTGAGGATGGTGGGGTCTTTGAGGATGGTGGGGTCTTTGTGGATGGTGGTGGGGTCTTTGAGGATGGAGGTGGGGTCTTTGAGGATGGTGGGGTCTTTGAGGATGGTGGTTTCTTTGAGGATGGTGGTTTCTTTGAGGATGGTGGGTTCTTTGAGGATGATGGGGTCTTTGAGGATGGTGGGGTCTTTGAGGATGGTGGGGTCTTTGAGGATGGTGGGGTCTTTGAGGATGATGGGGTCTTTGAGGATGATGGGGTCTTTGAGGATGATGGGGTCTTTGAGGATGGTGGGGTCTTTGAGGATGGTGGGGTCTTTGAGGATGGTGGAGTATTTGAGGATGATGGAGTCTTTGAGGATGGTGGGGTCTTTGAGGATGATGGAGTCTTTGAGGATCGTGGGGTCTTTGAGGATGGTGGGGTCTTTGAGGATGATGGGGTCTTTGAGGATGGTGGGGTCTTTGAGGATGATGGAGTCTTTGAGGATGGTGGTGGGGTCTTTGAGGATGGTGGGGTCTTTGAGGATGGTGGTTTCTTTGAGGATGGTGGGTTCTTTGAGGATGGTGGGGTCTTTGAGGATGGTGGGGTCTTTGAGGATGGTGGGGTCTTTGAGGATGATGGGGTCTTTGAGGATGATGGGGTCTTTGAGGATGGTGGGGTCTTTGAGGATGGTGGGGTCTTTGAGGATGGTGGAGTCTTTGAGGATGATGGAGTCTTTGAGGATGGTGGGGTCTTTGAGGATGATGGAGTCTTTGAGGATGGTGGGGTCTTTGAGGATGGTGGGGTCTTTGAGGATGATGGAGTCTTTGAGGATGGTGGGGTCTTTGAGGATGATGGAGTCTTTGAGGATGGAGGTGGGGTCTTTGAGGATGGTGGGGTCTTTGAGGATGGTGGTTTCTTTGAGGATGGTGGGTTCTTTGAGGATGGTGGGGTCTTTGAGGATGGTGGGTTCTTTGAGGATGGTGGGTTCTTTGAGGATGGTGGGGTTCTTTGAGGATGGTGGGGTCTTTGAGGATGGTGGGGTCTTTGAGGATGGTGGGTTCTTTGAGGATGGTGGGGTCTTTGAGGATGGTGGGGTCTTTGAGGATGGTGGGGTCTTTGAGGATGATGGAGTCTTTGAGGATGGTGGTGGGGTCTTTGAGGATGGTGGGGTCTTTGAGGATGGTGGTTTCTTTGAGGATGGTGGGTTCTTTGAGGATGGTGGGGTCTTTGAGGATGGTGGTTTCTTTGAGGATGGTGGGTTCTTTGAGGATGGTGGGGTCTTTGAGGATGGTGGGGTCTTTGAGGATGGTGGGGTCTTTGAGGATGGTGGTGGGGTCTTTGAGGATGGTGGGTTCTTTGAGGATGGTGGGGTCTTTGAGGATGGTGGGGTCTTTGAGGATGGTGGGGTCTTTCGGCGACATATCTTGTCAAAACAAAGTGTTTCAATTGGAAAGGATAAGTCGTAGTGAAAATGTATTATTGTTTTTAAACTCCCAACGTTGAATGTTCGTGCTGTAGTTTATATAGGGTCCGGGGCTGATTTCTTTGTTTAGAGGTCAATGGAGATAAGATGGGATTGTTGACAAGAACAACACAACAACGTTTTATGTGGTTCGGTTAAAAATCTATATATATATAAGACGCATTTGTTGTCTGTCTGTCTGTCTGTTCCCTAATAACTCAAGATCCAGACAACCAAATAACGTGAAATTTGGTACACGTACACAAAATTATACCGGAAAGGTTATTAAACAAGTTTCGTTCCATATATATAAGATACTGGGGGCCGGGGGCCCAAAATGTAGTTTTTCCTTATATGAGCTATATAAAATAAAAATTATTGAAAATTAAGACGTAAAATAATGACGCAAATAAAAAAACATTTTGGTGTCGAGATTAACAAGAAGGCGATTATCGCCATAAAATAAATTTTTTGTTGTTGTTGCTGTTGTAGTTGTTGTTTTGTTGTTGTTGCTTTGTTGTTGTTGCTGTTGTTCTTGTAGTTGTTTTGTTGTTGTTTTGTTGTTAATTTTGTTGTTTTTGTTGTTGTTTTGTTTTTGTTGTTTTGTTGCTGTTGCTGTTTCTGTTGTTGTTTTTGTCGTTGTTGCTGTTGTTGTTGCTGTTGTTGTTGTAGTTGTTGTTTTGTTGTTGTTGCTTTGTTGTTGTTGCTTTGTTGTTGTTGCTGTTGTTGTTGTTTGTTGTTGTTTTGTTTTTGTTGTTTGATTTTGTTGTTTTGTTGCTGTTGTTGTTTTTGTTGTTGTTGCTGTTGTTGTTAAACCCGGGCATAGCCGGGTACTTGCCCCTAGTATTTAATAAATAGTTACGTCCAATTTAACTACGTCACTATGATACAAGATCCTATCACCGATGCCTACTATTTCAACCTCTCATCTTTGGGGTCACACACACATACACACACACACACACGTACACGCACACACACTCACGCACACACAAAGGTCTGTTCACGGTCAAACTGGTTGCTTTTATTGCACGGCTTGGTCGAACTGACCGGTACGTGTTTGGTTTATACGAGGGACGTACTGCGGTCACTTGTTTTCTTTCCCTAAACGATTTTCTCCCGAAGTAAGAAAGCCTCGCCAACCTCTTGCCTTCGTCCCTCTACAATTAGCTCCTGATGTGGGGCTCGGTTCGGATAAACCTGAATCAGCCCCAGAGTTTATTTAAATCAGAATTGCAAAAGATCATAAGTTATACCCGATATAGGAATAAGAAAAGGAATCGTAATCTGGCAACCCCTGCTCGTAAAATTCAAGCGAGTGCGCATGTCTGGATTCAACACCAGACAGAGCAACAAAGCCGTCTAAAATGTGATATTCTTCAAAAACGCCCCCCCCCCTTTTTTTTTACTCCCTACAAAAAGTATAGCACCCCCAGAATAACATTATTCTATGCATGTAAATGGCGGTCAATTTTCCGACCGGCAACCGGATAGAGACAAGAATGGAATCAGCCAGGATGAAAGCGATTATCATCCCGACACAAAACCAGGACCGGGGGAAAGGGGCGGGCTGAAGATGTGGACCGACGGCCGGTTATTCAAACTGTCCCGAGGGGTCGGACCCGGCTTGAGTTAAAATCACAAGCAGGAAATGAAATGACCCAGGAGAAATAAGGACTCGCTCTGTGGGTGCCAATCAAAGAAAACCCCAGTTCATAGTGCACAGTGCATAGTGAGTACTAGGGAGAGTCACAAGGGTCGGCCCAAGGGTCATTGTTTTGATGGCAATGTTACGGTTAAGTTCGGTTCGTGTTGGTCTGTATGTTTTTTTTAATCATAGAACATTTCCTAAAGGTGGCTCAAATAACGAATTCCGAGAGATATTGGAAAAAATTTAGAGGACATTTTCCGTGTGGGTTTCTTTAAAGTCAGAGACAGAAAATTACGGCGAGAGTGTGCTGCAAGCTATGCTGACATTGTCAGATAAGGAAAGAAGATTAAGTAAGGGATCGAATCCTGTTGCTGGGCAGAGTTGCTAAAAATCACAAGCCAGACAAACGCATATGTTACTAGTGTTTCTGTTAAACAAAAGCCCAGACGTCGCAACCTCCAAGCGCACACACACACACACACCCACACCCCAAAGCCGCCAGTCACCGTGAAATAAGATTCGGTGAAGGCAGGGCATCGGAACCCGAGGTGAACAATGGCTTTGATGAGCTACCCAATCCCTAGTCCGTGCCGACCCAAAGATGGCTTTGATGAGCTACCCAATCCCTAGTCCGTGCCGACCCAAAGATGGCTTTGATGAGCTACCCAATCCCTAGTCCGTGCCGACCCAAAGACGTAACTGGGACACAAATACAAAGTTTGGGGATGTGGGCCCAAATCAAAATAACAGTGTCAGATGGACAGTTCAACCGACACGTGATTAGTCACTCAGATTATTGTTGTCCTTAGCATTTCGTCCCATAAGATTATAGTTTTTCTTCTAAGCACGTTTTTGTGATTGCTGTTGGTGATTTTTTTTTCCTTCAAAATTAAAAACATAAATGCAACACTCTGAACTATTTCGAAAAGGATCAGGCAAATGTGAATTTGTATGGGTTAAACAATAAAATGTGATGTCTTCACCAGCAATGAGACCTTCGGGTAAACGCAAAACAAAAACTCCCCACCCCCAGCCCCACCCTCTCACAGGAAACTGAATGAAATCAGCCGACGGTTGGAGGGGAAATAACAAGTTTTTTAAAAAAAGAATTTTTTTAAAGAAAATAATTTCAAGGTAGAGAAAAATGATATTTGAAATGAGAAAAGCGAAACATTTTATTTTTTTACATTTTGAACTATTAAACATAAACTTATGATAAATGTTAATGTTTGTAGTTTGTATAATAATCAGCTATTGATTATAATTAATAGCTTTTAATCTTTATTTGGATATTATCTCCGATCTGTCACACAAACTCATATACATATTTAAATGTACCTATATACGTATTTAAATGTGCAACAATACTGTTATTAATGGTATTAATTAGAAAGCAGTAGAAAGTTTCTTAAACTTTAAGTAGTATTAACATTTGCCTAGATCTAAGAACATAAAAATATTTATACAGGTATTTATTATACATGTGTCATTTGGCGTGTTTTATTTAGACCCACTGATTGCTTTTGAGCTGGTCCGTTGACAGTTTGACAGGTTTTCTTTGAGTTCACTGAAGGGTTTTCTTTGAGTTCACCGAAAGGTTTTCTTTGAGTTCACCGAAAGGTTTTCTTTGAGTTCACTGAAAGGTTTTCAGTGGGTCCCTGATTGGTTTTCAGTGAATCGGCGGATGGGAACTGAAATTTTCTGTTTACCGTCAAACTAACACAAGTGTCATCTGTTGGTTACACCGACAAGCAGTAACTAGCATTAATTTGTATGGAAGACCAGCCCATAGGATCAATTGTGTCCTGTGTAGACAACCAACCCCCCCCACTCCCCCAAAGACCAGCCCATAGGATCAATTGTGTCCTGTGTAGACAACCAACCCCCCCACTCCCCCAAAGACCAGCCCATAGGATCAATTGTGTCCTGTGTAGACAACCAACCCACACACACACACTGAAAAAAGCCCGCTAACAAACAGAGGGTATATGATGCACACAAGGTTGGGCAAGAACCCCTGAACGGTAATCCCTACTATTTTTTTTTAAATAATGACCTTCAGGTATATCGGCCTTTAAATAACAAGATCAGTTATTTTATCAAGAGGGACATGCCTAAAGCCGGAGTGCCGTATACAAGAATGTGCAAAAGTCCGATTTCCAAAATGACGCCTTCTTTTAGGAGCTACAGCGAGTAGAGTATTGATTTCTCGAAAGTTTTGAGGGCAGATTTTGAAGTCAATTTATATTTTATTCATTTAAGTTTAAGCCGAGGCGCCGAACTCTTCAACTCGACTACTGATAATTCTCAATGGCCGTGTAATACTCGACTACTGATAATTCTCAATGGCCGTGTAATACTCGACTACTGATAATTCTCAATGGCCGTGTAATACTCGACTAATGATAATTCTCAATGGCCGTGTAATACTCGACTACTGATAATTCTCAATGGCCGTGTAATACTCGACTACTGATAATTCTCAATGGCCGTGTAATACTCGACTACTGATAATTCTCAATGGCCGTGTAATACTCGACTACTGATAATTCTCAAAGGCCGTGTAATACTCGACTACTGATAATTCTCAATGGCCGTGTAATTTAATGCTGAATTTTACTGATAAGGATACCAGTGGACTTTTTTTGTTGATATTGTATTTATTCTTTTATTCCCGGCGAAATAATAATAGATAATATATTAATAATTAAACACATAAATAAGAATATAAGGTTGAGGGTTACGGAACATATAAATTATTTTTTTAAACGGTTCTTTCAACTCGAATCGGATTGCACTTGTTTCATTGACGTCAATATGCCTGTCAACGGGTACCCGGGACCCGGGTACCTGTTGCCCGTGAGATTACCCGGGTAGTAAAATTCCGCCCGGGTACCCGTGAAAATGTGGCTTCTATGTCTATATTAACCAAACATTGGGTTTACGATTGTCGATGTTGTTTATCTACCCCCTCCTTCTCCCTCCATTCGATTGTGCTTCGTGTATTCATTACAGCGTGTGAGTTGCCCAAAAACTGATTTTAATAATACACCAAAATGTGTAAGTTTTAAAAGACAATAAATTAGTGTAATATGGATAAGGGCCCGTCCATAAATGACGTTACGAACCTAGGGGAGGAGGGGGTCACACATTTGTGACAAGGGGAAGGGATGTGTTTAAGAATAAATGTGACGTCACATCAAAACGCGCACCTTTAAATAAAAGTTCCACTGAAATATTTGATTGCTTACAATTTATTTAATGATGTTTTACATGGATTTAAGTGAGTAGCGATTTTTAGAGTTCAACTTCACATTAAATAAGAAATTAAATGACAATGAATTTATTTGACACATGCTCATTTTCAAAAAGCAAGTACGGCTTTTATGGGGGTGGGGGAGGGGGGCCCTGTGACCCGGGGGGGGGGTAAAAAATCGGACAAAATCACTTGATGTCATTTATGTACGGCCCCCAAGACGTTGGCCGTGTAGCTACTTTGTGAAATGAGGTGCATGGAAAGTGGCTAGGTAGCATTGTATAGCGGTCATGACGGGGAAAATTATGCGATGTTTCGATCGGGTAACCCGGGTACCCGTTCGATATTCGGACGGGTACCCGGGCAGCATTTTTCAATAATATTGACAGCCCTAGACGTCAATATTTCGGTTCACGAACTTTTCCGGTTACGAACAGAAATCGGGGAAAAAAACGTTGTTACGGATGTCTCGGATTCATCAAAAAGTTAAGTAACAAAATCACTGCCGTGGTCGTGCATACACTAGTTAGACTGACAACGAGGACTATTCACCTGGAAGTCCGACATTCTCTTGTTCCCCCCGGCAAGATATACGAGAATTACATAAGCCGCTTTTTCTCATTCAAAGCATGTAGCAGACGCTACTTCCCTCCCCCCTTTCCCCTCAGGTCATGTCTACACTTGTATTCATTCGACTCTGTTTACTGAGAACTAACGAGATGTAAGATAATAATCGGACAAAACCATAGCAGCTGGACTTTACCAACTAGCATTGGAAACAATCAAGTGTACCGGGCAGGTAGCTGTCATAAGACACGAGACAGCAAATGATCATGCTACATGAGACAGCAAATGATCATGCTACACGAGACAGCAAATGATCATGCTACACGAGACAGCAAATGATCATGCTACACGAGACAGCAAATGTTCATGTTACATGAGACAGCAAATGATCATGTTACATGAGACAGCAAATGATCATGCTACATGAGACAGCAAATGATCATGTTACATGAGACAGCAAATGATCATGTTACATGAGACAGCAAATGATCATGTTACACGAGACAGCAAATGATCATGCTACATGAGACAGCAAATGATCATGCTACATGAGACAGCAAATGATCATGTTACACGAGACAGCAAATGATCATGTTACATGAGACAGCAAATGATCATGCTACATGAGACAGCAAATGATCATGTTACATGAGACAGCAAATGATCATGCTACATGAGACAGCAAATGATCATGCTACACGAGACAGCAAATGATCATGCTACACGAGACAGCAAATGATCATGCTACACGAGACAGCAAATGATCATGCTACACGAGACAGCAAATGATCATGCTATATCATTAATAAGAGTATTACAGTTAATTTGAATAAATATGCGATTGTATGACAGAACAAAGATTATCTCTAATGAAAGATTAAAATGTATGTGTTATTATTAATAACTAACAATACTCAGCTAGATACGACCCGCGGCGTAGCATAGGCCGCAGACTTACTCATAGATAGTGCAAAGAAGGAAAAAAAAGGGGGGGCAGAACGGACACAAACAGTAGCACGAACAAATGGGAA
This sequence comes from Ampullaceana balthica, assembly GCA_944989445.1. Lineage (NCBI taxonomy): Eukaryota > Metazoa > Mollusca > Gastropoda > Lymnaeidae > Ampullaceana > Ampullaceana balthica. Next base: position 782,020 of record CALYLW010000106.1, read on the forward strand.
CAACGGGAACAACGCGAGTGAACGTTGGGGGGACCACCGAAGCATTTTTCGGAAGTATTTCGGACATCGCGACAATTTCTGCCTCGCCACCATATACTCCTGAAGTATTCATGTACAGAAGGTATTGTTGAAGAGAGTGTATGACTATACGTTTCCATCACTGAGAACAACAGAGAGCATGTCGCCGAAGTTATCCAGATGCTGAGAAAAAAATATTAAAGCCATGTTGCCAAGTTGGAGAGCAACAACTTCGTCTATGATCTTTTCCCAGAAATATGCGACCGATAGAAACAGACAGTTACCTGATGAAAGAATTGGTATAACATTGAACGAAGCTTTTTTTAAATCCCTTATATTAACTTCACCGCCGTCTCATGGGCGGGCGGAAAAACAAAAGTCAAAAATGACCCACTTCCCGTGAAGCCATCGAACTGAAATTTGGCACACGGACCCGTGTCACCTAACAATGCATCGTATCAAAGTTTCAGATCGATCGAACGTACCGTAATTAAATTAATGCATTTTTAGTTTATCTATGTAAAACTATATGTAGAAGTCGCTATTGTTTACATTTTACAGGTCACTTGACTTCACGCCAGCCATTGGTGAACACATCTCGTGTTTTAACCAGGGTACCGGCGTGCTTTTGTTTACATTTTACGTGTCACGCTGAGCTTGGTCCAGCGACCGGTGACCAGACCCTTACCCTCTCCCACCCACCCCCCAGGGGTTATAAAGCAAAAGGAAGTTAAGACAGATTCAGTCTGTAAATGTTTGTCGCGTTTGAACATAATCAATACTTTTAGTTATGTCTCATATATAAGGGATTTATAGTCAAAAACTTTGTTTTTACGGGTTTGTTTTATTTCCCGTGAAATACATGCGAAGCGGTGTTTTTGTTCGTTAAGAAATGGGAAAAATAACGGGCATAAACATAAACATTTTTTTTTAATTTAAATGTTGCCGCTGGGGCTTGAACCTAAGACCTTCCCGCTACTAAATACATGTACTCTGTGAAGAAACAACGAAAAGTGAATGCAAAAAGCATTGCTGGTCTCAATTACATGCCCCACCCGTTAACTGTGATTAGTTGACCCCAGCGAGGGTCATTTGTCATACTTGTTTGCACATACTCGCATTGGTGAATTATATATAGATAATTTCTAATTGATGTTATACTTCATATTTAGGAAAATGTTTTCTAATGTATTCGCTCATCTCCGTTTAAGTGTCATTTCGTTTTCCCTTCCCTTAAAAATTCTTGCTATAAAATATTTTTTCGTGACTCTATTCACTGGCCAAAGATGCAGACAGCAATCAAGAATTTATGAATGAAAATCACTTCTCCTATTGGTTATCACGGGGCATAAGTTTGTTTGAGGGGGGCGTAGCAAAAATATGGAGGAGGAGGAGACTCCATTTTACAGGGGCCGCTTTCTAAATCCTCTTCCTGTTCCAGCATGTAGGAAAACATATTCAATAGCGGAGGGTATTGGGCTAGAGGAGGGAAAGGGGAATTTAGAATTTGATTTTGTCCGACTTGATTTGGAAACCAAATTTCACCGTCTGGAGGAGAGATCGACTCTATGAGCCCCTCTTAGAACTGTTACGGACAAGTTATACGCAAGAAAGTAACCTTGCGACTTTCAAGCGTTCCTGTCAATAAGCCAGGGAAAACGGAGAACTGACCAGAAGTAGTGGGAATTCAGGAAGGATTTAGCCTGGTATTCAAACTTAAGTGTTGCCGCTGGAAACTGAGAACACGGCAAACATCGTGCGTTTACCTCCTTCCTCTCTTACTCGACCACGCAAGTGACCACAGCTACGTAAGTGGGATATCCGCCCTGAGCAAATCTTACGCTGTTGCGGTAACTGACCCACAACTTACCTAAACATTGTAAAGGGGCTCAGGCTGGGTCGTTTGTGACACGGCTGACCACCCAAGGGTAAGTTTACACCCTTCTGTCCACGGCTGACCACACACGGGTAAGTTTACACCCTTCTGTCCACGGCTGACCACACACGGGTAAGTTTACACCCTTCTGTCCACGGCTGACCACACACGGGTAAGTTTACACCCTTCTGTCCACGGCTGACCACACACGGGTAAGTTTACACCCTTCTGTCAACGGAGAGCTAACGTCAACTCTGGGATGGAGTAGCGTCCACTCTTAGGATGATGTAACATAGAAACTTCCCTGTGACGTTTTCCAAAATGTATATTGTATCAACAATATGTAGTTTGGATAGGGCAGGGGTGGGCGAACTGCGGCCCGTGGGTCACATGCGATCCACCACTGAGTTCTGAGCTAAGTTAGAAAATAAAACAATAAATGTATGTTAAAAACAACATATTATCTGTGCCTGAACTGAGGCTGAACCCACCAGTGCGCCACTCGCCCTGAATATTGTTCATACTCCTTAGATAGCGAGTTATTATCCAAAATGCTTCTCTCTCACATTTGCCAAACGCTGTTAGCAGAGACGCTTGGCGCCCAGGTAAGTATAATAAGAGTTTCCATTGGTGCCCAGCTAAGTGTAATAAGAGTTTCCATTGGTGCCCAGCTAAGTATAATAAGAGTTTCCATTGGTGCCCAGCTAAGTGTAATAAGAGTTTCCATTGGTGCCCAGCTAAGTATAATAAGAGTTTCCATTGGTGCCCAGCTAAGTGTAATAAGAGTTTCCATTGGTGCCCAGCTAAGTATAATAAGAGTTTCCATTGGTGCCCAGCTAAGTATAATAAGAGGTTCCATTGGTGCCCAGCTAGATGTAATAAGAGTTTCCATTGGTGCCCAGCTAAGTGTAATAAGAGTGTCCATTGGTGCCCAGCTAAGTGTAATAAGAGTTTCCATTGGTGCCCAGCTAAGTGTAATAAGAGTTTCCATTGGTGCCCAGCTAAGTATAATAAGAGTTTCCAGCCTATCAAATGAAGAGACAAAATTGGCGCTACTACTTCCAGTGTAACTAAAGTGGTTTTAGAGCAGGTTAAATACGCCCCAGTTTTCAGCTTCATGAACACTCGTGAATAAAAGATTCAGAACAAATTGTTTGAGCTGCAGTTCTTTCATCGGGGATCGAATTCCATTAACTCCGAAGTGGGAAGGTGTGGCTAGAACGACGACACGGTTCTGGTACCAGTCAGATGACAAAACACATCTTTAGAACACACAAATCGAAGTTTTTTTTCGTTGTTTTATTATATCTATCTCCACACTATCACTGAAAAATACGCATATTCACCCTGGGTCGTAAACGGAATACCAGAATCTCTAATAATTGATCCCGTTTTTCAGATGGCCAGCAACATTTGTTGTGCCTACATAAAAATATGCATTCAGTTACATCGACAGTTTTCATTCAGTTACATCGACAGTTTTCAAATACAACTAACTGTCCTGGAATAATGCTATTTATTTTCTCTCAATATCTTTGGCTGAGTAGAATAAAGATTTGGACCCCACCCCCCACCCACCAAAAAAAAGTTCCATTCACTGAACTCCATACACACATACTCTGCTCAAGAATACATTGGGGGTGGGGGGGGGTAGATGATGATCCGCCATAGATCTGATACGAATGTTTGACACCATGTTTACAGGTGAGAAGAAGACCCACCTTTTGTCTACCCACAATCACAAGGGTGAGATGCGTGATCTAGGGCCGTTTGATTAGCACGGGAATTCCCACACAACAGAGAGACCCATTGTGTAAACACTCGCCGAACCTGCGGGCGATTGTTTGCTGTCATTCAACAAACACCCACCAATAATAGCAACACAACAATGTTGCAATCATGAGAAGAGTTCACAGGGAGGTGGCAAAAAAGGGACCAAACACAAAAGGTAAATAAAACAAGAGAGAGAAAGACAGACACACAACCAAAACATATCCCACAAAGATTATTTTTTAAATAAGAAAATACTTTTTTAAAAATCTTTTTTTTTAAACACGCTTTTATTTTCTTCTCTTTAATCCACTTAAAATTACAGACTGAAACGCGCTGAACTCCCCTTATATAACACGGGAATTTTGTAATTGAGGGCTGGAGTGAAACCACTGAGCCGTGGAGGTCAACTCTAGCAGACGACTAAACAATCTAAATAGAGATAAACTAACAATTGAATAATTTAATTACGGTACATTCGATCAATCTGAAATTTTGATACAATGCATTGTCATCCAAGATCTATCTGTGGTAAAATTTTGAGATCTCTAGGACCATCAGAAGTGGTTTAATTTTACGTTACAAGATTTGACGGAAGGATGGATGGATGGAAAATACAACATACAAACAGTGTGAGTTAAATAAAAGCTTGTAAAATTATAGATAATAAAACAAACCCGTAAAAACAAAGTTTTTGACTATAAATCCCTTATATATAAGACATAACTAACAGTATTGATTATTTTCAAACGCTACAAACATTGACAGACTGACACCGAGTGATGTCCCTTGTCTTTAATAAATGGGGGTGGGACGTGAGGGGGTGTCGGCACGACGGTCGGCGTCAACTCAAACTCACGTGGAAGTGGAAGAAAAAAACAATAACAAACCGTGAATTTGAATTACATACGTTAGATAAGGATAAACTAAAAATGCATTTATTTAATTACGGTACAATCGATCGATCTGAAATTTTGATACGATGCATTGTTAGGTGAGACGGGCTGGTGTGCCAAATTTCAGCTCGATCGGATGACGGTAAGTGGGTCATTTTTTACTTCTGTTTTTCCGCCCGCCCAGCCCATGAGATGATGAGATGATGAGACGGCCGCGAAGTTAATATAAGGGATTTAAAAAGAACAGCCCACTCTGTTTAGAGATTATATTTTTACATTTAAAGGTATGTGACATAAATCAACCCAAAAAAATTTCAAACTAATTTAACAATGGTGACATGTAAAAGTAGGAAGACAACCTGAGAAGGTGTGACATATTCCCAGTGATTGACACGACAAATCTGCTGCAACGGCGGCCAGTTAACTTCTTTTTGTAATGGCTTTTCTTGAAGCCATTAATGCCGCAATGGTGTTACGTTGTTAACCGCCCCTGCACCCCAGTAAATCTTGGATCGTCAACTTACGGCTGTCAGAGCCGATATGCCTACCCCCCCCCCTTTTCCCGCCCCCAATGAGGGTACAGTGGTACAACGACAAACAGATAGGTGGTCGGCCATTCGTCATCACGTTTACACAAGGCGCCAAACGTTCAAATTGAAATATTGTTAGAGACTCATGCGACTTTTTAAAGGGTTTGAAAAGATTATTAAGTTTTTGTCCGGCTATATTCTACAACAAATAAGTTATGTTCAGAGTACAAATTAATGCACTTCACTTTTTTTTTAAATATTATTAATTTTAAATCTCTACTCCAGTACCTGCAATGACTAAGGGGCGGTGGACGTGTTACGTTATTATAGTTTGACCCTATGCTAAAATCAATTAGTTCTTGATGGCGAGTGACATCCAAAACGCTTTAAAAAAATGTTCGACTCGTGGAAAGTAAACATTGGACAACAAAGACCCATGAACAAATATAACTGGTAGCTATCGCTTTTTTTTGTCCATATGTCTCAGTGTGCACTGCCCGGTGACCAGAGACTTGGACATCGATAAAGAGACTAACACTAACACGGGAAGATTGGCAAGCCAGCAATTTACCGGCCCACCGGACTCCACCAGAAAGTTTATAGTATTGAACTCTGTCATTTTCCAGCCAGCTCGGCTCGAAATGGATGTGCCAGTGACGGGAAAAGTGAACCATTCGCTCTCAATAACCTCGTTCAGGTCCCTCCCCTTTTGACGTACTCAGTGGGTCCTCGTACAACTGATTGTACTCGGTGGGTCCTCGTACAACTGATTGTTCTCGGTGGGTCCTCGTACAACTGATTGTACTCGGTGGGTCCTCGTACAACTGATTGTACTCGGTGGGTCCTCGTACAACTGATTGTACTCGGTGGGCCTCGTACAGCTGATTGTACTCGGTGGGTCCTCGTACAACTGATTGTACTCGGTGGGCCTCGTACAGCTGATTGTACTCGGTGGGTCCTCGTACAACTGATTGTTCTCACCCTAAAGAAGGGTAAGGGGCGCCAGATGAGCAAAATATTGGCGACTAACCAGGCGTCACAAAAAGATACACTAAAGAAATGGCATTTTAGTGACTGGGTCAGTACGATGTGGTGATTGAGAACCTGTAGGGACTGGGTCAGTACGATGTGGTGGTTGAGAACCTGTAGGGACTGGGTCAGTACGATTTGGTGGTTGAGAACCTGTAGTGACTGGGTCAGTACGATGTGGTGGTTGAGAACATGTAGTGACTGGGTCAGTACGATGTGGTGGTTGAGAAACTGTAGTGACTGGGTCAGTACGATGTGGTGGTTGAGAACATGTAGTGACTGGGTCAGTAGGATGTGGTGGTTGAGAACCTGAAGTGACTGGGTCAGTACGATGTGGTGGTTGAGAACCTGTAGAATGGGGTTGAGGGAAGAGGTCAGGGACTGGCGATCTCATCTAAACCCCTTAACGGTGGATGGGTGTTGACGGTTGAGGAGATGTGTGGGTCGCACGCGTTCGTAAGTGGAGGGGAAAAGAGTTATCACGGCAAAAGGTTCATCAGTTCATGAAAAACTTAAATAACATAATGCTTGCACTCATCTTAAAGAGAAGGGAGGGTGTGAGGTAAATAAAGCATGTTTTCAACAGGGCAAAGGGGTTCGAACGACCGACTTTTTGCTTATGTACAATATGGAAGGCCTTGCAAAGCTAAGCTATAGGATGAAAAGGCAATCGCACTATAGGGGCCGTCTATAAAGTACGTCACACTATTTTTGACCATTTTTAACTCCCCCCTGTCACACATCTTGGACACCCCCCCCTAAAGTACGTCACACTTTCGAACAAAAATTTAGTTTTTTATTAACAAAATAATCAAAATTTAATATAAAACAGCGTGACGTCACTCATGGCCGGACCCCCCCTCCCCCCTGTCACAAACTGTCACACTTTCTTACACCCCCCCCCCTCTGGAGCGTGACGTACTTTATGGACGGCCCCATAGTTGGAAATGCATTTTGGAAATGGCGCTTCATTGATAAAATAACATTAGCTTAATAAAGTACGCAAACTAACATAACTTGGATTGGACTTGTTGATGTAAATAATAATAATAATAATAATAATAATAATAATAATAATAATAATAATAAAAGCTTGATTGAATGAATAAACGTGTCCGGATGTTGACCCGCCCAAAAATGCCACGAGCCTTAGATATCAGCCAAAAAGGTTTCCTCTTTCTTTTCTTTATCCCCCCACCCACCAGCAAACCACGGTCGTTTGATTTTCGGCCCATGTGATATGAGCTCAGAGAGGAAATGAGCTTGCAAACAGCACGAGAGATTCGATCTGAGTTACCAGCACGCGGATTACCGGCATACCGGCGGGTTTGTACACGGGATCCCGGGGACGAGTACTCGATAGTCCGGCAGTGTGCTCCACCGAACCCGAGTGCACCGCGAGGAAATGCTGATAGGTGGGGAGCACGTTGAAGCAATGTCATAACGCGGTGGCTGATCTCCAAGATAATACATCTGGCGTGAGCCTCCAGGTGGGGGGTGGGGTAGCGTGGACACAGCTGTGGATATCTTTAGAAATGGTGAAGCCCCGACTCCCTGTAAACAAAAATAAACATAATGGCAAGCAATGGTAGTTCGGGGAAATGTAGTGTCAGTGTACATACGAAAACACATCAATTTTTTATCTTAAGATTCCGAATTTTCATCTCTTCTCAGGTTAATGAAATGTAACCGCGCTGATCAAATGTGAGAATCACATCCATAAGTAACATCCATAAGTAACATCCATAAGTAACATCCATAAGTAACATCCATAAGTAACATCCATAAGTAACATCCATAAGTAACATCCATAAGTAACATCCATAAGTAGACCAAAAGGAGACCTAACCAAGAGCCTCAAATAATTGAACTCAAGTTGAAGGCCGTGCGGTCTATCTATATCAGTACTTAGCAGTGCTCCGAGAAAAGTGCAGGCGCTCCTCTGTAATTGGGTTATAAATACAGGCCAGATGCCAATCAGACGCAGGGAATGTGCCAGGCGTCCATCATTAACTACCGAAATTATTGGGACATTTAATGGCTTAGGTGGAGAGGTATCGTAAAAATAATGATAACTATTCACGGAAGCTTTGTTTCCTCCCTTATCACTTCGACGAGCGTTGGAAAAAAAAACTTTTAAAAGAAAGAGAAGAGCAAGTCTTTGGCCAGCAATGTAGAAATTTAGAAATCGATAAAACTATAAATAGATGCACTACTTTACCAATTCGATTTGTGTTGAATGTCGTATATAAACACCCCACCCCCCTTCACCCCCCCCCCAAATACACACAAACACCCTGTCTAAGAAAATTGTAGGATTTCCTCGATCAAACCTTGATTCAATAAGCCACTCAACTTTTGGAATGTCCTGACTTCGTGTTTCTTTAGCTGGGCCATTTTCAGCAGAGGCGGGCCCCGAGCACGTTTGTGTTGTGCATGTTCCCATTGACCACAGGGAACATCCAAAACTTGCCGAGAGCACACGAGTCTACGAGATACTGGGATTTGATGGTCGCCAACAAAGAATGCCCGCCCCCCCCCCACACACTCCCAAATGTTGCTGGTGCACGAGGGCATTGTCGGTGCAAAGGAAGACAAAACTAGCACGGGCGTAACTATGTTGGGGCAGTCTTGGTGGGCGCACCGCGTCGTTTAGTGGATGTAGTAGAGGAGGAAGAAAAGATCACACGACTATTTCAATATATCAAATAGATGTCCAAACGGCACAACGCCTTGAAACAGATTAAAATAAAAGGACGCTGAGGGAGAAGTTTACATCTTTAAATATAATTTTAAAAATATATATATTAAATATATCTATATAATTCACCAGATATAAGGACAAGCACACGACGCGAGCAAATAGGCATGACGAATGACCCTCGGTAGAGTCGACCAATCACAGGTTATGGTTGGCAAGCGAGGGTGGGGGTTAGGTAACAACAACCGCAGTGCGCATGTCTCTAGACCAACAATGCGTCGGCGGTCCCACTCCCCGACGTTCACTAGCGCTGTTTTCATTTCTTCGTGCTGCTGTTTGAGTCCGTCCTCCCCCCCCCTGTTCTTTGCACTATCTAAGAGCAGGTCTGCGACGTATGCTACGCCGCGGGTCGTATCAATAGTCATTATAATAACATTGAAAACTAGCATGATTTGAAAATAAAGATGTAATATTAAAGCCACGTTTAACTAACCATCACATAGGAGCGCCTGTAGAGATGCTTCCAACCCACTGAGATAGTATTGTATGCATTGCGCCGCTCAGTACTCATGAGGATTTTATGTCAATACCATTTTGTTTTAAAATTATACATTTTGTTACCTGGAAATTTCAAAGAGAATTTTTTTTTAAACAAGGGGGCAATTGTTTGTAGTTAAGATAATAATATTATTATAATATAAATAATTTGTGTTATCAAGGCGTAAATTTGTACAGCTTTATGTGATCTGCGCAATAAGGTTTGTGGGGGGGGGGAGGGGTTATAGAATAACTCTTTATACCATTCAGAAAACAGCAGGTACAGGAAGCAACATATAATAATAAATAATAATAATAAATTGATTATTTATATAGCGCTGTATCCCAGTAAGGAACTGGGCTCACAGCGTTTTACATGAAAGAAATAACATACCTATAAATATTAAATTAACTTTCATATCATAACAAACACAAAAATTACAGTACATTATACAGAAGCTACGTTAATCATTTACAAGAAATGTTGTTTCATTAATTTTGAAAATACATGTTGAAAAGATGTGTCTTAAGTGCAGTCTTGAAGGACTTGGTTGTTTGAATACTACGTATGTGTAATGGTAGAGAATTCCATTGTTTGGCAGCACAAAAAGAGAACGACCTTTCACCAAATGTTTTGGTGCGTGTCGTAGGAACAGAGAGAACGCAAGTGTCTGCAGAAGATCGTAGCTGGCGAGTGGGTGAGTAGACCGACAAAAGTTCAGTAAGATACGATGGGCATGAGTCCGAAAAGAAGTTGTGACAGAGAACGGCCAGTTTGTAATCAATACGGGCTTGTATATGCAGCCAATGAAGTGAGTGAAGAAGTGGAGTAACATGGTCATGTTTTTTTGCCTTGAGCACCAGTCTGGCAGATGAATTTTGAATTTTCTGTAGTATAGCTCACTCTGCATGTGACAGGGATGACACGTGATTGAAAGTGAGTATCATGAGGTACTACCCGTTTTCACTATAGGTCGGTCACGTGATAAGACGACACCCCATACTCGGTGCAGTGAGTGTGTCTTGCACATGACACGTGATAAGACGACACCCTATGTCCGGTACAGTGAGTGTGTCTTGCACAGGACACGTGATAAGACGACACCCTACGTCCCGTACAGTGAGTGTGTCTTGCACGTGACACGTGATAAGACGACACCCTACGTCCCGTACAGTGAGTGTGTCTTGCACATGACACGTGATAAGACGACACCCTACGTCCCGTACAGTGAGTGTGTCTTGCACATGACACGTGATAAGACGACACCCTACGTCCCGTACAGTGAGTGTGTCTTGCACATGACACGTGATAAGACGACACCCTACGTCCGGTACAGTGAGTGTGTCTTGCACATGACACGTGATAAGACGACACCCTATGTCCGGTACAGTGAGTGTGTCTTGCACAGGACACGTGATAAGACGACACCCTACGTCCCGTACAGTGAGTGTGTCTTGCACAGGACACAACATATTGCCGTTCTCCCTATGACCCATTAAAATTGATTTTTCCCTCTGCCAGCTAACAAACTGAAGAATGTGAGGCGCAAGATGGCCACACACACACACACAAAGTGTCTATAGGAATCAAAGCCTCTAAAGCGTTCCCGGCATGCCCGTACTCTTGGGCAATAACAAAAGGGCTGTTGTAACCACTGAACTCAAGGGGCCCATGGGCAAAGAAAGTTATATCGATCACCACAGGATATTTCACATGTATAACATACTGTAATACAAAGTTTACTTTCAATCTAATTAACTCTGTTGTGCATGCCTCTCAAAGGGACAGCTAAACATTAGAGTTTGTAGAAATGTTTATATAGACATGTATCTAACTAGACATGTGCAGCTAAACACGGGTTTGTAGATGAAATTGGCATATATCTAACTAGACAGCCATATATGAGTTTGAAGATAACAATAATAACATAGAGAAGATGACATATATCTAACAAGACAGATAAAATATTTCATTATCTAACTGGACAGCCAAACGCGTGTTGAAGATTAAGATTACATAACCTAACTTAACAACCAAGTTGAAGAAAACAAGCCAGTGGTAGTTGACCGACCCATATGAGTTCTATTTCAAACCACCGACGACAGCTGATCAATGCAGCAATGGAACATCGCGTCTCAAATCTCAACAAGCTGTTCACAACCTTTTGTTGTGACAGCCCTGGGACACTGACAATAAGGATCAGCTGTTGCTGCCAAGACGCTCATACAACACGCCTCACGCCGTACTCTGTAAGACAGCCAAAACGACACGCCGGACTCTGTAAGACAGCCAAAACGACACGCCGTACTCTGTAACACAGCCAAAATGACACGCCGTACTCTGTAAGACAGCCAAAACGACACGCCGTACTCTGTAAGACAGCCAAAACGACACGCCGTACTCTGTAAGACAGCCAAAACGACACGCCGTTCGCTGCATGTAGCGCAGGGTGTAAGACTGAACAGGACTTAACTATAAGATAAAACATATACACATACACGTGATCATAACTTTAAAGTCTTGGAAAGTTGTTTTAATAATTAATTTTAACCAACCACTGCTACTTGGACAGTCGTAAATACTTTCTTAAAACGTTTTAACATTACACTGCACACCCTAGTCTCGTCCTCTATTGGTCTAGCAACAATAGCTACCATTATCAACAATAGCTACCATTATAACCTGAATAAGATACACCACCAATGTTCCCTTCAAGCTGCGCAGCTGTAAAGATATCTGACCGACGCCGTGCAGCAGTTTAGAATTACCACGCAGCAAATTTTGTAAAATATTACTCAAAAAAAGGATGCTGTGCAACTTTGCACACGGGTTTGTTGTTGTTTTTTAAGTTGCAAACTGACCTTTAACCTAAGAGGATACAATGTACAACACCTGTACAGGATAACAACCCATATCTTCTCCAGACTTGTATTCTGCGTCCTCCCAACATTTACTAACAGCCTTGTATGCTATGTCCTCCCAACATTTACTAACAGCCTTGTATTCTACCTCCTCCCAGCATTTTCTCCAGACTTGTATTCTACCTCCTCCCAGCATTTACTAACAGCCTTGTATGCTATGTCCTCCCAACATTTACTAACAGCCTTGTATTCTACCTCCTCCCAGCATTTTCTCCAGACTTGTATTCTACCTCCTCCCAGCATTTACTAACAGCCTTGTATTCTATCTCCTCCCAGCATTTTCTCCAGACTTGTATTCTACCTCCTCCCAACATTTACTAACAGCCTTGTATTCTACCTCCTCCCAGCATTTTCTCCAGACTTGTATTCTACCTCCTCCCAGCATTTACTAACAGCCTTGTATTCTACCTCCTCCCAGCATTTTCTCCAGACTTGTATTCTACCTCCTCCCAGCATTTTCTCCAGACTTGTATTCTCCCCTTCCTTATCGTATAACTTACATAGATTAAAGATATGCTCTACCATCGCCAACACGCTTAGACCCATGTGCTATTTTAAACCCTAATCATCATTAACATATATAAACATATCTAGGTCACAAGAAACTTCCAGGCAAGCCACCGGTGTCTGCATTCCATAGTTGTTTTGTGTTTAGTTTTTTTGGACGCCACCTGTTTATTGAGGATTCAATAGGTGAGCTACCTACAACTGCTGGACAGACACGTACCTGCCCCCTGTTTATTGGGGATTCAATAGGTGAGCTACCTACAACTGCTGGACAGGCACGTACATTATAATCTGGTTAAACTGGGGCACATATTTCAGGTGTTGGAAAATTATCAGCGGCCTGCCCTGAATAAGGTCTTATTACGTTTAGTCACCAGAATACTCAATAGCCATTTAATAATCCGTGTTTACACATGTACTGTATATCAGTGCTTCTCAAAGTGGTGGTCCGCGGACCGGTGCCGGTCCTTGGGGCATCCGATGCCGGTCCACAGAAGTTACCAAAAAAAAGACATTTCGCTACCACGTCAGTGCAGGGAAAATAGTTCACCGGTCCCTGGTACAATGGAAAAAATTCCTGCCTGTCCGCAATACTAAAAAGTTTGAGAAGCACTGCTGTATACTACAAAATGACAATCCTAATGAATAAGCAAAGCTCTTCTCCCTTCTAAATTAGGAAGTCACAAGTAGAGTTGAAGAGTTGTTATGGAGATTTCAGAAACAACATAACAAAATGTAAATGAATTTATAACAAAGTGACTTAATTTTGGCTCGATTTCTGAGCACCCTTTTAGAAAATAGGCAGAAATATCAATTGAAAGCAAAATAACTGAGCCTGGTCAGAATACAATCATTTGTCTGTTTACTAGTTGGACAACTATTTCATTAATAACTAACGTGGATATGTGATTGTTTTTTTAGATATTATTTCTGAGCTAATCAATTTTTAACACAAAATAAATCGTTCTTAAACTGTGGGTAAAAGTAAAGGCTTTTCTTATGACTGATGCTGGTATAAAATATGTACTGATGAAAGAACTAAAAAGATGTAACCCAAGCAAGGAATTATTTATCCCATTCTATAGGTGGTGCCCACATAGTACAAACAGTGTACAACTACTACTTGGAGACTCATTGGATCTGTGTTCAGAGACTTGCTGACCAGGTTAAAAGCCTTGTTTCCATTGACTAAAGGACTCAAGAGAAAGCACTGCAAGTCGTCTTTATTAATATCAATACCAATTTTGTTTATTTAAATTTTGTCTGTCTTGAATCTTTTTTGAGATGTCAACTTCAATAATACTGAATTGTTTTCACCCAATGCACTGAACTATTCCAGTTTAAATGGAAGAGGATATTTTAAGAATTTGCCGATTCCCTCTCCTTAAAAATACAAGCAAGATCCACTAATCCGTTCCCGCAGACAACAAAAGAAAGGGAAAAAAACTTTCTTACCTGGCACCTCTTCTCCTTCAACCATTTCATATTCATCCACAATAAAACTCCGGGTAGACTCCGAAATATGCACCTTGCCTGGTTCACCAGTAGACTCCATGATATTGGCTAGGGTGACATCGTTTGACCAGACGTCAAACTTGAACCGTACAGTCCCAACAATCCCACAGAGAACAGTGCCAGTGTGTACACCAACCCTCATGTTGACCTAAAGATTTTAGCGGATCATTTTAAATGGCATTTCTAGTGAAAACTTTTTTTTTAAACTTATCTTTGAAACGTTTTTTAAAAAAATTTCGAAATAAAATTTGTTAAACATTTATTGTTCTATTTCATTTTTATTCTTTTTTAATTCATTTTTAAGAAATCATCATCAAAACTATAAATTTTAAAAAAGAATAATAGTAAAAAAATAAAATAAATTTAGTTATGGTGCTATAAACGAATATTTTTTTGAAAAAGGTCAATATTCCAATGAGTGCTTCGAGGCACATGACATAAGCTTGCTATTATATTATTAGGATGTTTTGCAATGGTAGCAATTAAGTTATCATTGTCTTCAACTGACAGCATTGAATTAGTAAATGTATAACATATAAACAGGGTATGAGTTAGCCTGACAGGACGTTACGTACTGTCAGGCTAACTCATACCCTGTTTATATGATAAATTTACTAATTTAAAAGCCTGGTTGCAGTCTCACCCCCATTATTGACAGCATTGAAAAGGTTTTTAGTCAGCATTATCATAGCATATAAATAAGCTCATGAATAATATAAATTAATTTCTTCCATTAGACTGGTCAGAACACTGGGCCTGAGAGATAGATTTCATGGATGAATTAACACATTTTCATCCCTAATATAAACATCAAGCAAGTTAGGCATCATTTAAGTCTGGGGTGTTACTAAACAGAAAATCGCCACGACAGGAGGCTGGCTGGCCTAACATAAGAATAGATAATTAAATAAGTTTTTCACTCCATTTGCAAACATCTCTTTTTTAAATGGTTATTTATAAGTGTTTAAATAAATGAAATGTTTAATGGCTGTGTTAAGTAAAGAAAAGCAAAAATTAGTGTTGAAACAAATAGATGATGTTGATTTGATTTAAACTTAATTGAAATGTTATAAAAATCTATTACCCAATAACATTAGCAGAATATGTGACACTTGTCAAGATTACATTTGTGATCAATTTTTGCTAATTCCATCTATAAGAATAAATAGTCTTTTTCCTATCTTGGTTCACACTGATTGATATTATTTTCAGTGTAAATCTAGAAATGTTATGATAGAAGTGAAAATAAATAATCTTTACAAAAATGAGATACGACTTAGCTATAGAGGACACAAAGCAACAGTCTATTTCTTAAATCATAACGACTGCCCTTTGTCGCCTTTGACAAATTGTATTGAAACGCTTTTTATAATGTCAACAAAAATAGATAAAATTAAGTTGTTTTTTCTGATACTACTTACTTCCTCATTGTGATCTTCATCAAAGGCTCGAATAGCAATAACCATACTGAGGCCCATTTCAACACAGCATTTTGCATGATCGGGGCATGAGTTGGGACAGCCTGATACGCAGTAGTAACAATCACCCAGTGTGCTGATCTTCTCACAACCAGATGCATTGCAAAGCTTGTCGAACCTCCCAAACAAATCATTAAGCAGCCCTACGAGCCGCTCGGCAGTTTTGTTGGAGCTCATCTTGGTAAATCCAACAATGTCGGCAAACAGAATGCTCACATCTTTCATTTCATCCATCTGAAATTTCCTAAAAATAATCTCGCCCTTGACTTGTTTGGTTTTTCTACGCTTTTTCTTTTCCGCATCATCATCATCATCTTCTTCGTCCTTGGATGGATGTGTGGCCATGACTGACTTAGCAACAACAGGCGGCATTAGAGAGTGAATCATTTTTTCTTTAATTTCCCTTTCTATCATCAGATCTTTTTGGGCACTAACCGACTGGCCAATCTTTGAGAAATTACTGCGTGCTCTTGTGTTTGACATAATGTAGATGAAGGTTCCCATTAGATGGACTATGAGATGAAGTAGCAGTTTGCAGATGATGAAGTCTGGCTGTCGCATCTCAGGGTATCTTAACGCAATAATAACTTCATATGTAATGGACAGGAAGCCACCCAGTCCGGCAGCAGCAAAAAGGTTGATGGGAAAGAATGAATACAACAAAATTAAGATTTCGACAACACCGCAAAATGTTCCTACTGGCGAAATGTCCGGTTGCTCAAAAATATATGGAAGTTGAACAGCGATGACTAAAACTATTGCTAAGAAATATGCAACTTTCTTTGAATGTTTTTCAAAATGTTTGGTGCATGTTAAAAAGAGGAGTACTAACATAATGAGGAGTAAAACTATAGAGCCACCTACAAAGTAAGGCCAGTTGTCTGTTTTGAAATCTATCTGCTTTAGTCCGAAAAATGCTAACCAGCATACTGAAGCAATAGTGACATAATATACTATATTCCGAAAAAGCCTCCTGGCTTGTGGAAAATAGCATTTTATGAGGTAGTTCTCTAATATTTCACTGTCAAACTTTGGATTTAGGAGGCTGCCGTTTGAACGTTCAAAGGGCTTCGGTAAAAAGTGATAGCCTTTTTTGTTTTTCTTACTGCTGGTAGGTTTTGATGAAGGTTGGTGAATCTTGACTTCAAAATTGTCTTCCGTGTTATCTACTACCTTAAAATCAACTCGTGTCTCTTTATATGTAGGCTCTCCATTACTATTTTTAGAATTCGCCATATTTTGTGTTGTTAAAATTTTTAGATTTTTATGTTGTGTTTAGTGTTGTTTGGGTTTTTTTTTATTGCGAGAGGTCAGTGACACGGGTGGAGCTTTCAGCTGTTTTGAAACGGCATCTAAATTTATTTAACCACATAAAAGTTGTCGGTGATGAAGTTATGAAAGTTGATACATTATTTCCAAAAATTTTGCACATTGTGATCCTCAAATTTCTCCATTTACGAACTTACTGCACCGAACGACTATAAACATACCCGCGATACGGGGCCTACACAACACACACGGTGAATTCACCGCTTTGCTCGCTAAGGTGGCCGGTGTTCATACAGAAAGTGCACCGAGTGAAAGCAAACAGCCGACACACGATAGAGGGGCTGAACACAGCGGCGAAACTGTAAAATAATGCTGCGCCGAGAGATCAGCTAACCGTAACCTCATTGATTTATTTGCTGTTATGTTGTTGCTAAATGTTGGTTCTTTATAAATTTCTCCCCCTCAATGAATGTTTAATTATTAATGTGGTTAGCAGATTCATTTTGTCTAAATTTTGTGAAAGTGAAAGGCTCTGTTATGGCCATTATGGGGCCGTCCATAAAGCACGTCAAGCTCCTGAGCCTAAGGGGGGGGGGTGTAAGAAAGTGTGACAGGGGGTGGGGAGTCCAGCCATGTGTGAGGTCACGTTGTTTTATATTAAATTTTAATTATTTTGTTAATTAAAAAAACTAAGTTTTTGATCGAAAGTGTGACGTACTTTAGGGGGGGGGGTCCTAGATATGTGTCAGTTTGTGACAGGGGGAGGGGGGAGTTAAAAATGGTCAAAAATAGCGTGACGTACTTTATGGACGGCCCCTATGTATTTTTAAGTTGTGCATTTTAATAATTAATATTTATTAGGGCTGTTATCGATTAATTTAAATTTAATCGTTAACTTTTGAAAAAGTATCGATTAATTAATCGATAATTTCGATTAAAGCCTAAAATAGAAATTTATGACGTCATTAAACTGAATATTTCTCACGGACATTGAAAATTAAGAGTATTTTGAACTAATTTTTATGACAATGTGTTGATACTTGAGCGGATGTTTGTGCTGAAGGGGGGACGTCAGCGATGTATTTGATCATTTAAAGGAGAATTGTTTATGGCAGTGAACACAGTAAACTTTTTCACCCTATTCGACTTTGCCATCCGAAGTTAACTTAAAAACAAAATGTTGCTCAACTTTCTAGTTATATGTTTAAATTTAACTGCGCTGATGATGTCAGCCATTTTTTAGTTGACGTCTGCCGGTCCACATACAGTAATTAAATAAATTATAATATTACGCGGGAGACGTTTGTACGTAAAAAAATATATAAATTATTATTAACGAGCAACAAAGCCCGTCCAAGGACGTTCCGCCACAGTTCGGTGGCATGTTGTAACTCCCCTCCAACAGCCATTTGACCGGCATTACATGTGCATCGCGTCAAAAATACTATTCATTATAGTTAAAATAAATAACTCGTAAAAACAGAGCTTTTTGCTATAAATCCCAACGCGCATAACTCAAAATAAAGTCTTGGAAGAAATACTGCACCAAAAATAACTCGTTTTGAACGTCCGCGTAAATGGCGTAAACGTGTTCAATATGATTGGATGTAGGAGTCATATGTGTTTGAGGGACCAATCGCTATAGATGACCAGGACAGAAATGACAGAAACATGCCTTTTATTATATAGGATTATTAATTATTTACTAATTTAAAAAATTTAAATATTATAAATATTTTCTTTAATTTTAATCGAATTTTTATCTATTAAAATAACTTTAATCAATTAAAAATTTTAACGATTAATCGAGAAATTAATCGTTAATTTCCACAGCCCTAATATTTATTAATTCTTCCGTTAAAAGTTCAGAATATCACTATGTGACTGAATTACCATTTCTTATACATGTACAAAAAATTAATATAAAGATGTAAATTCTTAACCAAATAAAGGTACATACTTAGATCGCGTGTTGTTCCTTAATGTAATTAATATAACATGAATAAATCGTTGATGTTTTTTAAGATTAATGAGCTTGCAATAGTAGCGGGTACTGCAAAATGCTGCATCCCCGCAAAGCCTGATTTGGGTAATTTTTGAATGTTCATGGGTTCCCAAACTATCAGAATTAAATTGTGTTTAATATTGGCTGCCGAGGGATAAAATGACTAGTATAAGTAGAAAAAAAGAATATATATATATATATACACACACATTCACATACACTTACAATCATGGGCGCCCGCAGAAAATTTGTTAGGGGGGGTGGGGATTATTTTTGAAGTGGTTATATCTCCGTATAACGCTGACCATTGCCACTATACGGAATTTTTTTTCGCCATAGCCTAATTCTTAGCATTATACGCAGCTTTTTTTTTGGCTGGACTCTTGACCATCAATTAAAATTCTATACAGGTCAGTACTACTTGTCGATTGTGATAAAATATACACGTACACCTTTTACTTTTGGAAGTGTCTTTTGGTACTCCACTCCCAAAAGCGGGTACTACGGAAAAATAAAACCCCGACACTTCTGATATAAGATATTTTTTAATGTAATTAATACATAAGCATCTGTGGTCATCTGTGTGAAGAAATTCGAAAGAGAGAAAAAAATCTCACAGTGGTAGTGCGTTTGATTCTTGAACTGAAAGTAACAGGTAGGGGTTTGAGATTTTTTTCTCTCTTTCGAATTTCTTTTTCAATTACTTTCAATTACCTATAATTTATAATTATGAGGGTAGGGTTAGGGTTTAGTAGTATGCTTAAGTAAAAAATTATTATCATCCGGTCGAACATACTCCACATAGTTGATACAAGATAATAGGGAGTTTCAATATTTATACAAGTTACTACTGGTGCTCTATTAAACCAACCAGCAAGCCATTCAGATGTATATTTTTATATATATAATTTTTTCTAAAAGGCTTAAACTAAAATGAAGTAATTATCAGTAATATGTTAGCAAGGACTAAACATAATACCCAGACAGACGTTCATCTGACATTGTAGATCTAAGCCATGTTTTTACACGACGTAATGTGCTGAACTATCGCTCAACCGTACATGTTGTTGCTGGTAATGTTCGCAAAAATAGTAAACTATTTTTTTCTCTATTTTTGTCTATACATTTTTTAATCAATCAATCCAGGGGGGGGGGCGGGGCAAGTGCACCCTTGCCCCGCCTGTGGGCGCCCATGCTTACAATTGTAGATTAAACTATCATGATTTCTTTTTTCAATAATTAAATAAGCAACTCTCATTCTGTTTTTTTTCTTTGAAAGTTTCAAAACTGATAAGCATGCTTTAAAAAAAATCATGTCCGTCCTCAAGAGAATTTTAAAAATCTGTTTCACAACCTAGTTAATAATCAACAATTTATGCAGATATATGTTTAAATATATTTAAATACGCGGTGGTCGAGTGGCAGCGCGCTCGACTGGCGTACCGATGGTCACTGGTTCGAATCCATGTCAAGGCAAGGATTTTTTCCCGGGGCCTAGGGCGTCCCTGAGTCACCCAGCTCCGAATGGGTACCTAACACTAGTTAGGCGGCTGGGTAATGCGTGGAACCCACAAAGCCGTGGCCTGTGAACGCTGCATCACTTGCCAACAGATCATCTGTCATGATCTGTGGACGAAATTATCTTCTGCATAGAAGGAGCGTCTGTATTGATAAGATAAGATAAGATAAGATATATAAGAAATATTTCAAACTGTTTTATATATCTTTTAAAATGTAACTGGAGACAACTGTAGAAAATAGAACAATTATTTTTTATGAGCTTAATTCCCTTGAAATAAATAAAATCTTTGGATTTCACAACACGGAGTTCTGAACTATGGGGTCCCGATCCTCTGGTGAGGGCGCCAAATTATATAGTAAACTAAAAAATAAAACAAATCACTATACAGCTATTTTAAATTTTAATGTTGTCTTGAAGTTGAAAAGTTGTGAATCTTATCTTTGAAATAAAAGATGCAACAAAAAATTGTTCTTGGAAGTAAATGCAAGGGACACATGACGTTGTGATTTATCTTATCTTATCTTATCTGTTTACAGACACTCCTTCTATACAGAAGATTATTGCGTCTTACGCTTATCTATGGTTTGTGTTTAGTCCTGCATTCTTATTAGAGATTTAAATGTTGATAAAGTTTTGGTTTTCCTGGATTCTTCATGCAACCCATTCCACGCCCGAATTCCGGACGGGAAGAAGGAAAACTTGTATGTGTTTGTTCTTGCATACGGAATAAGAAAGGTGTTTTTATCCTTATGTCTATCTGAGGGTTGTATTAAGTTATCTTTGTGTTGTATTTCTAAATTAGAATTAATTGCTTTATGTATGATTACTACTTTGCTCTTGGTTCTTCTATCCTCTAGTGTTTCAAGGTTTAATGATTTAACTAATGGTGTTATTCTTGTCAGTTTCGAATATTCTCCAGTAATGAATCTGGCAGCTCTTTTTTGAATTTGTTCTAGTTTATCAATGTTTTCTTTGGTGGATGGGTCCCATACAGAAGATGCATATTCTAGTACAGGTCTCACCAAAGTGAGGTAGCATTTTAGTTTTATATCTCTATTACATTTGTTAAAGTTCCTTTTTATAAAGCCTAAGGTTTTGTTTGATTTTTTAATAACTTCATTGACATGGGGATTCCATGATAGTTTCTCATTTATTAAGACTCCTAAGTATTTTGCATCTTTAGTTTGGGTCAGTTCTTTTCCATGAATGTAATATTTTGAATTTATTTGTTTCTTTTTCTTTGTTACTCTTAACAGTTGACACTTTTCTGGGTGGAAAGACATACTCCAGTTAGTTTCCCATTTTATCAATTCATCTAAGTCTTTTTGTAAAATTTTGCTATCTTGTTCTGATTTAATTGTTCTATAGATTATACAATCATCAGCAAATAACCTAACTTTTGTACCTGTTGAGATGTTGTTGGGTAAATCATTTATATAAATTAAAAAGAGTAAGGGACCTAGCACAGTTCCTTGTGGAACTCCTGAGTTAACCTTTATTGGTGCAGATTTAGATCCATTAATTATTACAGTTTGCTCCCTGCCCAAAAGGAAGTCTTGGATCCAGTGATGTAAGGAACCTGAGATTCCAAAGTAGTTAAGTTTTTTAAGTAAACTAAGGTGGTGAACTTTGTCAAATGATTTTGAGAAGTCTAGTAATATTGTATCTATTTGATCATTTTTGTCTAAGCCTTTTGATAGTTCCTATTAAACCTATTAATTGTGTTTCACATGATCTGTTTTTTCTAAAGCCGTGTTGATGTGGGCATAGGGCATTATATTTGTCAAGGTGGTTAACTATTCTACTATATATTATGTGTTCTAGTAATTTACAGGTGATACTAGTAAGTGATACAGGCCTGTAATTACCAGGGTCTGATTGATCCCCTTTCTTAAAGAGTGATTTATCTTAAAGTTAAAGTTAAAGTTAAAGTTAAAGTTAAAGTTAAAGTTAAAGTTAAAGTTAAAGTTAAAGTTAAAGTTAAAGTTAAAGTTAAAGTTAAAGTTAAACTTAAAGTTAAAGTTAAAGTTAAACTTAAAGTTAAAGTTAAAGTTAAACTTAAAGTTAAAGTTAAAGTTAAACTTAAAGTTAAAGTTAAAGTTAAAGTTAAAGTTAAAGTTAAACTTAAAGTTAAAGTTAAACTTAAAGTTAAAGTTAAAGTTAAACTTAAAGTTAAAGTTAAAGTTAAAGTTAAACTTAAAGTTAAAGTTAAAGTTAAACTTAAACTTAAAGTTAAAGTTAAAGTTAAACTTAAACTTAAAGTTAAAGTTAAAGTTAAAGTTAAAGTTAAAGTTAAAGTTAAACTTAAAGTTAAAGTTAAACTTAAAGTTAAAGTTAAACTTAAAGTTAAAGTTAAAGTTAAAGTTAAACTTAAAGTTAAAGTTAAAGTTAAACTTAAAGTTAAAGTTAAAGTTAAAGTTAAAGTTAAAGTTAAACTTAAAGTTAAAGTTAAAGTTAAAGTTAAAGTTAAACTTAAAGTTAAAGTTAAAGTTAAAGTTAAAGTTAAAGTTAAACTTAAAGTTAAAGTTAAACTTAAAGTTAAAGTTAAAGTTAAAGTTAAAGTTAAAGTTAAAGTTAAACTTAAAGTTAAAGTTAAACTTAAAGTTAAAGTTAAAGTTAAAGTTTGGTTTGTAAACAAAATAGGATAACTAGTAGATATATAAGAACGGCAAAATGAGTTAACCTGAAACTTCGGAGGAAGTTATTAAATAATTACAATAATATTGGGGAAACTTTTATCCAAGCTTAAAAACTGGTGAAGAAAAAAAATATTGTAAACATTGCATGTTTGAGAAATTCTGCATGTGACAGATGGTTTCCAGATGAAGACCGGTTTGATGCAAGAATGTTAGCCCTCGCCTCTCGTGTTCCTTTTGGTCATTGACTTTGTGATAAAAACACAACAGAAGAGGAATGGTATTTAGTTATGGATCTTGTGGTACCAGCTCTATGACCTTGACTTTGATGACGACCTTGACCTTCTCTCCCATGAGATACAGGAGAAAGCAAACATTTGTAAGTCCCTGTTGCTAAGTATGGGTATACTCGAAGGAAAGAGAAAAGTCTGAAGGTTCATGCCGCCAGTACAGCACCCATCTTGCTAGCAGGAGAAGCACTTGAGGTAAACAGCTTTGTCTGATGTGAGATCAAAGATTGGGAAGGAAAGGGCAACTTCCAACAACTCAAGAGTATCTTAGTCTCCAGAAATCTGAACAGCAATTTAAAGATAAGATCCTCCAATGCTTCAGCTGCTCCGAGGAGCCGAGACTCGGAGAGCCACGTCCGCGAGCCGGAAGACTGCTGCTCCTCGTGGACGAGAAGGCTCAATGGCTACAAAAACATTTTTTAAAATGAAAAATTGTTTACACAACTCTGATGTGGTATGTAGGCTTATCATTCATACCCAAATTTAACGGTGCATTCTTTTCGAGTTTTACTTCCATTTGTTTCTACATATCTCTGCGAGAGGCAATTTTCAATTCTTCTCTGTTTAAAAGCATAAAGGGCCGTCCATAAATGACGTCACGCTATTTTGGCCGATATTTCTCCCCCTCCCCCCCCCCTTCGTCACGCGTCGTCACAAAAAGTTAGACCCCCCCCCTCCAAAAATGCGTCACAAAGCTTTGAAACCCCCCCCCTCCCCACAAAAAAAAGTAAAACCAACTTTATTTTCTATCCACTAGATATATTAAAATACGTCATGTGTTCCGTAATTTGTACGTGTACGCTTCGTACATATACCCACTATTGAACCGGTTTCTTCAAGAAAATGCATCTTTTAAATTTGACTACTATGTAGATTTTTTACCTACGTACTATACGAAGACACCTAAATCCACCATACTTTCATTTATATTGCCACGAGTGACAATAATCTTAATCCACATAACTTTACTGTATCAAGTATCCTTTCTGTGATATTTAAAATTAATGCCTTAAAAACTGAGCTAAGAAGAAAAGTTGTTTTGTGTATGGTGACCAGACGTCCCGATTTAGGCGGGATAGTCCTGATTTCAGACCCCATGTCCCGCTGACCCTCGCTTGTAACGGCGGGGCGCTCGTTTGTCCCGCTTTTTTCAATACTTTAAATACAATTAGTTTTATTTGATTTTGGATACGAATGACTTAATATTTTCTTAAATTTAATTAAATATTCAAAACGGTGATATTTTTTATAAATTTAAATTGCTTTATTATTAGCTAAGTCAGTTGATGCGTCGATTTCTGTGGTTATTTACATTTTACTCCTTGATACGGCCTTCCCGTGACTTGTCGGTGATCCCGACGCGTAAGGTGACCAGACGTCCCGATTTCAGACTTCATGTCCCTCTCAAGTGACCAGACGTCCCGATTTTTTGCTACAGAAATCTGGGGAATCCGTCCGAGGGGCCCCGTCCCGCTATACACATAATCCTATTCATATCATTTTTTAGACACTTATCATGCTAATGCTTGTAAACCTCACCGCTAACGACGCTCCCCCAAATACCCGCCCGATTCATGTGGGCAGGGCCTTGCGTCTGGGGGGGGGGACGGGACGCACACATAAACTTGTATTTTGGGGTAACGGGCAAAAAAGTTCGGCGACTCATACCGTAAGAAAACCAAACGGAGCTGCGGCTACATCACAAATGCTTTGATGTCAACATCAAACGACGCTTTTATATGTTCTCTTATGGGTTCTCAAACTTAAGGATTATAATTAGCTTTAATTTTCATTTCTTGATAACTTACGCCAACCGCCGTTTGGTGGCCTACAGATATTGCATTTCTTTGGCACTTTGAGAAGCACTGATGGGTTAAAAAAAATAATTTAAAAAAAATAATTTAAAAAAAAGTCATTAAATAAATTGTAAGCCACCAAATAATACAGCGGAAGTTTTATTTTAAGTTACCCTTTTCATGTGACGTCACATTTCTTCAACCCCCCTCCCTCCCCCTCGTCACGCATCGTCACAAAAGGGTGACCCGCCTCCCCCACTCCTAGGTGCGGGACGTCATTTATGGACGGTTCCATACAGTGTATGCATTTATATTTTTAAAAAATAGTGGTTTACCGGCATTCCTTTTTATGACGCTAGCCCGATAGGGTCAAGGCGAATATGCGTGGCCGCGAATGGGGAACCTCGAATAGGTGAGGGTATATTGTATTTCCTTTTTAAAAAAAAGAATATTACATCTCTATCTAATAGAAAGTATAAGCTCACTCATACACACTCACTCATACACACTCAATCACACAGACAACACACCACTTTATAGTTCATTTCAATCATCTTAACATAAAAGTCAAGATATTAATGCCTTCAAATATCACATGAAATATTACTGCCAAAACCTGGATATTTCAAAGAATGCGATTATTTCTTCTCCCAGAACTTCCCATACATAATATACCCTACATTTCTTGGAAATGATTACTTTGTAACTGTACATAAATGATTTAAAAAAAACAGCGTACGAGAGTTAATGAGGTTAGTTGTACACGTCTTGGCTAAAGGGCCGGATTAAAGTTACAACGGATAAAGTTACAACGGATTAAAGTTACAACGGATTAAAGTTACAACGGATTAAAGTTACAACGGATTAAAGTTACAACGGATTAAAGTTACAACGGATTAAAGTTACAACGGATTAAAGTTACAACGGATTAAAGTTACAACGGATTAAAGTTACAACGGATTAAAGTTACAACGGATTAAAGTTACAACGGATTAAAGTTACAACGGATTAAAGTTACAACGGATTAAAGTTACAACGGATTAAAGTTACAACGGATTAAAGTTACAACGGATTAAAGTTACAACGGATTAAAGTTACAACGGATTAAAGTTACAACGGATTAAAGTTACAACGGATTAAAGTTACAACGGATTAAAGTTACAACGGATTAAAGTTACAACGGATTAAAGTTACAACGGATTAAAGTTACAACGGATTAAAGTTACAACGGATTAAAGTTACAACGGATTAAAGTTACAACGGATTAAAGTTACAACGGATTAAAGTTACAACGGATAAGAATTTTCCTGAAACTGAAGATTCACCTTGGGATTAAAGGAACTTGCTTGATGACATCACTGATGACATCACTGGTCTACACGGTTCGGTTTCAAGGGTAAAGATTTGATGTGCACGAGCAGGTGGCGAGTGAAAAACTTGGCGATTACGAGACTGAACACCTTTGAGAACTTTAGCCAAAACGAATTGTGTGCATGTAACTTTTCTTTTCTAAAAATTGTTTGGGGTCCTGGGTTAAATCTTGAATTTCTAATCTCCATGCTACCACCTTGGGGAGGGGGAAAAAGTGTTAGGAAAAAATTAGAAAGGTGTTTATGGGTGTAAGGTGGTGGTTGGAAGTGCTGGGGGAGAGGAAAGAAACATTTGCTGTCTGTGGAAAACATCCTGGCACGTGATTGGAAAAGTTCCATTTGCCATTAGGACGTCTGACGAGAAGGATTTTTAAACATTTGAGGTAGGGGCGGAATGCTGATAGAAATCGGTTTAAAGTCACTTGGTGGCATCGATAGTAGGAGACATTAAGGTCACTGGGTGGCATCGATAGTAGGAGACATTAAGGTCACTGGGTGGCATCGATAGTAGGAGACATTAAGGTCACTGGGTGGCATCGATAGTAGGAGACATTAAGGTCACTGGGTGGCATCGATAGTAGGAGACATTAAGGTCACATTAAGGTCGCAACAAAAACTTCGCTGGATGCGAGACTCATGGCTAAACAAGAAAGCTGATGAGATTCAACAATATGCAGACAGGCATGATATGAAGAATTTTTACAACGTCCTTAAGGAAGTGTACGGACCCACAACGTCTAATTCATCCCCGCTTCTCAGTGCTGACGGGACATATCTAATTACTGACGGGGAGAAGATTCTTGAGCGCTGGGCTGAACACTTTCATGCTGTCCTAAACAGCAACTCAAGTATTAATGAAGATGCTATCAGTCGCCTCCCTCAAGTACCAATTAACCTGGCAATGGATGACCCGCCTACACTTCTTGAGACGCAAAGATCTGATACATCTTCTGTCATGTGGAAAGGCTCCTGGAGCAGACTCAATTCCAGCAGAAATATACAAAGAAGGTGGCAGGGTTCTACTGGAAAAGCTGCATGAACTCTTCCTAATGATGTGGCAGCAAGAGGCTGTCCCCCAGGATTTTAAAGATGCCTCTATAGTCCACTTGTACAAGCAAAAATGGAACCGCCAAGCCTGTGATAATCATCGTGGAATTTCACTGCTATCAATTGCAGGAAAAATACTCGCCAGAATTCTCCTAAATCGCCTAAATGCTCATCTGGACCAGGGTCTTTTACCAGAAAGCCAATGTGGTTTCCGGAAAGAACGTGGGACCATTGACATGATTTTTGCAGCAAGGCAATTTCAGGAAAAGTGTCAAGAGCAGAATATGGACCTATTTTCAATTTACATAGACCTTACGAAAGCCTTTGACGCAGTCTGCAGAGAGGGCCTATGGAGGATTATGACCAAGTACGGGTGTCCAAATAAGTATATAGCCATTGTAAGGCAATTTCATGATGGCATGCAGGCTCGAGTCCAGGACAACGGAGAGGCCTCTAAACCATTCCCTGTCACAAATGGCGTTAAACAAGGCTGTGTTCTGGCCGCAACATTGTTCAGCCTCATGTTCTCAGCCATGCTGACAGAGGCCTTCAGGAATAGCAATGTAGGCATGGACTTTAGTTATCGCACTGATGGTCGTCTGTTCAACCTCAGGAGGCCTAAAGCTAAGACAAAGGTCAAATCAGACAGCATCCTGGACCTTCTCTTTGCTGATGATTGTGCCCTTAACGCGGGCTCTGAAGCACAACTGCAACTAAGTGCTGATAAATTTTCCAGTACATGCTCTAGCTTTGGGCTCACCATCACCACAAAGAAGACAGAAGTGCTATACCAGCCGGCCCCGGGAAAATCCTATACTGAGCCTAACATATTCATCAACGGCAACAAAATCAACACAGTGAGCCGCTTTACCTACCTTGGCAGCACACTGTCCCAGAAGGCCAATATTGATGACGAGGTGAACTCGAGAATCTCAAAGGCCAGCGAAGCAATCGGTAGATTGCATGACAGTGTCTGGAACAGAAGGGGAATCAGCACCCAAACAAAACTAAAAGTATACAGAGCTGTAGTGCTCCCCACCTTATTATATGCATGTGAAACTTGGACTGTATACCAACGCCATGCGAGGTTGCTGAACCACTTCCACACCAAAAGCCTTAGCAAAATTCTCAATGTAAAATGGCAGGAAAAAGTTCCAGACACCGAAATATTAGCCAGGTCAGGACTCCCCAGCATCCACACTAGCCTCATGCAAAGCCAACTACGCTGGGCGGGGCATCTAGTGCGCATGCCCGACCATCGCCTCCCCAAGAGGCTCTTCTACGGTGAGCTTACAGAAGGTCCACGTAAGCGCTACAAGGATTCACTTAAAACTGCTCTGAAGGCCTTCGACATCGGACACGATTCCTGGGAAGCAGCAGCCAGTAACCGAGCCCACTGGCGCTCTATGACAGGGAATGGCGCAGCTGTCTGTGAAGTTAATAGACAACAGGCTGCCAAGTTAAAACGTCAAGCCAGAAAGGAACGTATCCAAAACCCTCCTGAAGGGATCGCATCCATCTCTTGTCCGACATGCGGACGCCTTTTTCGTGCCAAAATAGGGTTAATAAGCCACCAGAGGACACATTTGGCGGCCCAGAAAATATGATGAGAGTGGTCATCGTCGACCACGACGGACGAACAACAACAAGGTCACTGGGTGGCATCGATAGTAGGAGACATTAAGGACTGAATTCCTCTATTTACTTTAATAATCAACATGGACATGGTATCTTTTATATAAACTTATCCATTGTTTTCTTTTCACGTGTTCATGCTCCTATATACACATAAAAATTAATTTAGCGTTATATATTTTACAAAATACTCGTGCTACGAAGCATAACCGAGGATGACATTCTGAAATTACACAAGATTAAGGCCCCTGGTGCTCAGAAAAAGCTACTCCGTTAAATTTAATGAGAAATTCCCAATATAAAACACATTCAAATTATTCCCTTGAACACTGCGTTACCAGATAGGATCCCTTCTTTTGTTCTCTCTTAACGATCTATGATCTGTTGGGATTCTGTTACACGTTATGATCGTTTTTCTCTCTTAAAGGATCCATTCTTAGGGGAATCCCTTTCCCCCGTTCCTAGCATAAACTCATGTCCTGGTGAGGTGCCATTATTTGTTGGATCAGATTTCATAATGTTATTCAATTCCATAAGTTATGTCTTTTCCCTTGCCATCCATGTGTTGTTTGTGGAATTATTTCATGCATGAACCTGCTTTAGGTGTGATTATTAAGATATTCACCAAATATACTCAAAACATGGAGTGACGTTTACTGTTATTCTTATTTTAGAGAGACCCCACCCCCTACACACACAAACATAATAATTCAGGGCCCCTAACCCCTGATATAACAAACCTGATTGACCTGTCCTTGAACTTGAACGTTAGATATGAGGAATGAGCCTATCAAATTTCAGTCTTCTATCTTCACTGGAAGTTGACAGCTTCTCATAAAAGTAAAAATGACAAGTTTTTCTTCCGGTCCCGAGAAGGTAAACTGTGTCCATTACAAACCTGAAGTCAGCTGTAAAGTTTGAGCCTACATGGGCAGTCGGAGAGAGCTTATATAAGAAATGAAGAAAAAAACTACATTACGGGCTTCAGTGCCGGATTTAGACTTGATAAGTGTTACGATCTGGGTTTCAGGAGAATAAGGCCCTAAGTTATTAGAGATATGGGGCCCTTTAAAAGTTCAGATATTCTATGTCAGTGCCAAATATAATTGCTTATTCCGACTTTTTTTTTGGGGGGGGGGTGTGGCAAGAAAGTTGGGTCCCTAAGCAATAGCTTGTGTAGCTTGTACGTAAATATGGCACTGACGGGCTCCCTGCAATAACAGAACATTTGTAACATTTAAACCTGCTTATATGTTGTCAATAGGATATGAAGAATAAGCATGTCGAATTTCAGCTCTTTTTTTTTAATACACGAGAAGTTGAATGAAGATCGTGTGAAAAAGAAAAAAAATGACATTGTGGTCCCCAAACGGTTTCATATCTAAGGTTCAACTATGTTTAACTTTTGCAGATAATCTTACGTTAAATTTCAGCCTACTGTCAACACGGGAATCCGGGGAACTAGTGATGAGTGAATAAATACATTTAGCCATATTCTCTTTATTAGAACATCATTGTTATTTTTCTATGCTGATGATAATTTGTTTAAATCCGATGTAAGTTGATGTAAGAACTATAATGTTTTATGTCCGGTCATCGTCCAAGACATGCGCCCTCGGCTGGTGAACTGAGAGTCACGGATCGAATCTCTGAGAAGGCAGGGATCA